>OY720432.1:10092559-10593549 GCA_963082735.1 Pocota personata | reverse complement strand
AACATTACCACTATTGCAAATTCTGATCTAAAACTAATTCGAGCACTATTTTCCTTAGACTGCAACCAGCGGCGGCAAGCACAGGCGCGTAATAAACAGTTCAAATTGATTTGCACCAAATACGCAAAGCAGATCTGCGCAGAAGCTTTTGAAAAGAACACTTAAGGAGCCTGCCTTGAATAGATCTCAGAGTCGAAATTTAAGCCACCCACTCAACTTTACCCTCCACGTTCGCGTGATAGTTAGAAATTAACAATTAGCAAGTCCGCCAGTAGTCATAAAAAAGTCAAAGCTTTTTAACATCTTGGTACTTGGTTTGAAAATATTTTATAAGCCCTTAAATCTTGACGCGCATAATCGCCTGTCATTACCCCATGTCTGAGTTAAACTTTCTTGTTGCGTACCTCTTCTCGCTAGCATGTCAAATCAATCTGATAAGATTCGTTTCATTCGATCGATAAATTTCAACTTTACAGCGACACCTTAATGAGCCTCGGCTTAATTAATAAAACTTTGTATTCGTAGGCAACCTTGCCATTCCCATCCGAGGGGAACTTGGACGTCATGCAGGGCGTCAAAGAGAATTACCTTCGAGTGATAATAGCAGATGGCTCTTAACGACCCACCCACATTCACAACTACTATCTACTGTTTAATGTCTCTGTTAGGCCCAGGCATTCCCTAACTAATTGAATATTTCAATGGTAGGGCGTTGGTATGGTATCGATGGGATTCGAAATACTCATATCATCCCACCAGCAAAAGCCCCCACCTGCTTTTATTTTGCAATTAAATTTTCCAAGAAAAGCGGGACACAAGATTTCAAATTGATTACCCGACAAACCCGACATTAGGGTGGTCCTGGTTTAGCTCTCAAAACAAATCGTTTTCCTCCTACCCACCGCCAGCATCATCATCATCACCATCATCATCAGCGTCAGCATCCAATTAGACCAACAGCTTTACACAAATACCTGGGTTGGAGGAGTTTTATTAGCCCCCACATCCCCCATACACAGACTACTTACAGCAAAGCGTTTCTAATCCGTTTTTCGTCGTCTGTTTGCGTCTGTGTGTGTGCTTCGTTTTATCACCGTTTTAGGATTTTACGATGGTCATCGATAATGGACGCCAATTAAATGTTATCTCAAAGCGATGTTTATTCAAATTAAATGCTCTTTTATGGGTAACTCCAGAGTACGAAGAGTGATGATGGGACTATCGCTGGGGTTCCTGTGGTGAACGATGATGTCGCCGCGTGTACTTTGGTCAAAGCTGGAGTGTAGTTATTTTATGACACCACCACCACCACCACCGAGAATGGACTTATGTTGTACCTCTCCCTTGTGGTGATGTACCTTATCGCACATTTAACTATGAATATGGATTATAATTTCAGTTTTTATCGAGAAACTTATTGCTACCTGTGTTTAGGTGAATGGTACTTAAAAAGATCGTGTACCTAAACTCTTTAAAGTTAGCCACGAGATAAGCCGTTTATTGAGGGTCAATAAATTTATGTATAAGAGGTCACTCGTTAAAATGCGGTAAAAATCGGATATGACCCTATCAAAGTGTTGGACAAGTTGTACGGGCAGAAGATCGTTTGAAATGTCTTAAGAGAAAAAGAATAAATGTTAGGCATATGATTTTTTTTTAGTTCAGTCACTTTAAGCAATGACCGCATATTTGGAACCTGTGACCAAGGAACTTCATCCGGACAGTGTACGTTTTCTTCCAATTTGTTTCCATAGCCTTTGAAATTCGCTCATAACATGGACCAAACGAGACTCAGAGTTCTGCTAGGAGTGGCTGTCCCATGCTGAGACCTAATTAGCGCTTTAGCGCCGTTTTAATGCCACAACTCATGTAACCTATCGGGTGTATTTCGGATGATAAACTAAATAGATGAGGGGTTAGCGTAAGCCTTCTTTAAATCCACCCTGTGGCATTAAGAAAGCTGATAACTTCCCCAAAGCTTTTCTCCGTAATCTCCTTTAGGTTGTCAAAGAAAGGTTTGCCTAGTGTGCGCTGTCTGGCCCTACCTAGAGCCGGACATTTGCAGAGGAAATGGTGGATAGTTTGTATCTCGCTTGCAGTATTGCAGCTGCGACAATTTGCATTGTATGTAATGCCTAGTCTGACCGCCTGAACCCCAATGGGCCAGTGGCTTGGAATAATCGCTACAATTCTAGGAATATCTGCCCGGTTTCTTGAGTTCTCCGCCAGTTGTAGTTGGGCCACATCTGTCTAGATATGATGCAATGCCGTAAGCCGTGATATCGTTTATTGGCCTTTGAAAGGAAATGCACAAGGATATTGCCCTTGAGACCCCCAGCAGTGCGTGAACCGCTTCCGCAAGGGATCTATCAAGATCAGATCCCCGCTACGATAGCTCATCAGCTAGCTCGATCCCTTCAATGGTGCTGTATCCTGGCACCCAGAGGATTCTGATCCTGAACCGATGACGCAGCGAGGCAAGTTCCTCTTTGCATTTTTGCACCAGTTTGAAGGAAGACGTATCATTGAGGATAGCGATAGTTGTGAAGGGTGTATTCATGTTTTTCAATAGCCGGCAAGTTTCAAGCACAGCAAGAACGTCCGCCTGGTAGACGCTGCATGAATCCGGTGACATATTGAGGATGTCGAAGAAAATGCACGCCACCACCCATCGGTGAAGATTTGGATTTCGCAGTCGCTCGTCACTTCGCCTTTATCCCAGTCTACTCTGGATGGGAAACTGACCATGATGTTGCTGTGATCATGCGGTTTGGTACACCAAAACCCTGTTTCTTGCACTACATGCTGATGTATATATAAGTGCAGTGTACATTCAAGTCTTCTGTGGGGCATGTTCTCATGGCCGCCGTTATGCCTATAGCCGCCGTGCTCTGTACTTTGTTGATAAGCTTGATGTTGTAGTCTTTTCTTGGCGCGCACCACCAGACTAGAGACCCATAGAAAAGTACAAAACGTACGATTACAACTATAAGACCATCTTCGGGCGAAGTCCCCACTTCTTGCCGAAGGTTCTGCTGCAAGCGAAGAAAGCCACACAGGATTTCTTGACCTGTTGCTCTATGTTAAGCCTCCAGCTTAGCTTGAGGTAAAGTACTACACTTAGGTACGTAGTGCTGGGTACTGCACCTAGGCGTGAAGGTCGGTATTTCGGTTTTAGTGGTAAAGAGCATCAGTTTAGTCCAGAACTAGTAGCAAGGCACTTTCCATGATTTTGCTACTCACTGACGAAAATATCCCAGATACTAGAATTACCACGTCATCTGCATACGCGACAACCTTAATCCGTGTCTGTTAAGCCTTGACAGAATCTTGTACCATAAGCCAAAGAAGAGGAGATATAGCCCCTCCCTGAGGGGTAGCTCTTTCTACGCATTTGGTGGAACTGCTGTTACTGAGGGCCGATTGAATGATTCTAGTTCTTAGCATGGTCACTATCCAGGGGCTAATGAACTATTCCACGCCTAATTGAATTAACGCTAAAAAAATGTTTCGAATCCCTCAGATTTGACAAAATAAGGCAATAATATTAGCGATCAGCTAAATATTTAAAAGACCGGCAAAATATGTAATTAACAAGCAGACAAATAATTCACCAGCAAAAATTCCATTCTACGATCAGCAGAAATGATGAAAATAATTTTTTGATTTGCAGAAATCAAAAAACTAAATAATTAACAATAAATTAATTCTTTGATCAGCAGAAAAAAACTTGACTTCTGATGATTAAAAAACTATTAAATTGCAAATCAAATAATTTAATTTTGCTGATAGAAAAAAACCTTTTGCTGATCGATTAAATGTTAGACTTTACAAATTGGCTTCTGAGCAAATTAAGGATGGTTGAGGCTGCTTGTGGGAACTTAAAGATTATAAAATGTATCGCCAACAATGAAGTAGGTAATAGAGAATACTGTAGCACTAGTTTTGGTACTATAAAGTTATTATTGACGGTGCCCATCTAAATCTCTTTCGCAGTTGATAAGGGCTATTGCACTAACTCCAAGACGATTCTCAAAAATTGCACAGAAAATTGTGACAAGGTTGCCTTCGTCAATAAATCAATTTGAATCTCATTACATTTGACATGGTGCACGTGCGCAAAGCAATGAAAAAACAATTCAATTCAATCTCATTGTTCCTGATTGTTTGCGGAAATTCTACGAACTGTAAACGTCAAAAGTAAACTTCAAATGGAACATGGTTACGTACGATTCTACGAGCAAACACCGTCTAGTATTGAATCAGAGCCATGTAACGCTGCTATAAGCTCAGGCAGCAAGCAACTACTCATGGAGTTATATTATGAAATTTGAAACCCATTGTCACATAGTCATGCATATAGATGGGGTGGTGGTGGGCAGTTCTGAATTCAAATAACCACGAGAGCGCGCACTTAGGGGTCCCCCGCGTTTGCAAATTACCGAAGTGAAAATCTTTTCACGCTACAATCAGAGTTAGAGAAGCAAGCGGATGTGTTGTGTTGTTTGTTCATGTATTAGATACACTTCAAGGAGTTGTGCTTGGGCTTGGTACCTATAGTTCCGTCTGCGGTGGGAGTTAAAAAAAACACCACACACATTTCTTTATTATTTTGCGGCATTTGACGAACGAGCTGCTGGAAATCTGAGACGTTTCATGCAGCGCGGGTGAGTGTTTTTTGTTTTCTGGAAAATGTATACATATTTGCACCGACAACAGTTTCCTTGACCGTGTATGCGGTTATTTTGCATGCCCTTCTCTATGCGGTGTTATTTCCATCAGCCCCCAACTAGAAAGACAGACAGACAGACAGACAGATGATGATGACGATGATGACAGTAGTATCACTGTCACTATACGTAGTTTGTGAATGACAGTCAACAGTATTTGTGTGTCTAGTTGGTGGACTCTGTGGACTCACTAGATGATGTAAAGAATGACAACTACGACAACGGATGTTAGTGCGGTCGACCAATGGCCTCCATATTCCGGTGTGCACAGCACGTGTGGTTATATTCATTCCTGCCGCCTTTCATTTGTGATATTTATTGCTTCGAACTGTAAAAACCGCAAAAACCGATCTGTGTGGATTCGCTGGGAACAAGGACATTAATTGGCTTCACTGCAAATTTTAACTAATCACCTTTAAGAGGTGGGTAAAAGTGAGTCATTTTATGGGGAAGATTGTGCGGCATTATTAGAAAGGAAGATATGGACGGTAGACATATGCGGATTTATGTGAAGAAAAATTAATGGGATTTGATTTTTTGCAGACATCTTAGCTCTTTGAGAAGTCAGTCCATTGACAATAATTTAACAGACGTGGATTTATCTTGAGAGAACGCGACCTATTCCGAAGAAATTCGGATCCAATAATAATAATTTTTGCATAAACGTTCAATATATAGATACTACTCTCCTCACATTGATGACATCCTAGTAGACCAGAGGTCCTTACTCCATTAAGATAACACAAATTGGATGACACCAGAAGGAAATAAGAATCGAAGATATAGCAGTTGCAGAGCCACTGGCTTTTTTAAAGGAAACTCAGGAAATTTTAAGATTAGTAAAGCCTCTTGAAAAATGCAAAGGCTACTAAGGCCAAAATTTCATGGAATAATCTTCGGATCGTGAAGTTTGTCTTTGAAACCGCAAAAATCTTTTAACAGCTGAGTGAATATGATGCAAGAGGGAGGCATATTCCTCGTGGTTAAATTATTTTCGGGAATTTTGCCGACCGCTCCACATGAAGTTAGTTAAGATTGTTAAATGCGAGAGCTTCCTTCGACGAAGTCTATTAGTTTTAAGCAAACGTTACTAAATATGTTTCTGTGCACTGAAGAGGCAGGCATTTAAAAAGAAAGAGAAGAAGAGGAGAACAAATTAGTCATTCTCTGTGTTTCAGGACAGAATTCGTTTCTGAATGGAGATCTATAAAGTGGGAGACAAAGAAGCGCTGCAAAGTTCTCGACTAATCGCAAGTCAGTAGGTGTATTAACATTCGTAGCTGAACTGGATAATAATGGCTTTAAAGTCTGATTCCAACAGAAGCGAACAACATCATTTCCAAATGCCTAATGCCAAATC
Organism: Pocota personata; assembly: GCA_963082735.1. Taxonomy (NCBI): domain Eukaryota; kingdom Metazoa; phylum Arthropoda; class Insecta; order Diptera; family Syrphidae; genus Pocota; species Pocota personata. Next base: position 10,587,459 of record OY720432.1, on the reverse strand, counting down.
CAAAGATAAACGAATTTTACACTACTTCAGGCCCTCCGGTTGAGGCCTTTCGCGCATCATCCCCACATATCCACTTAACATCGTGGAAGGATTATTTCCAAGACGGCAAGGAGCGATATTGGATTGGTACATTCGCAAGTAATTCCCCTGGTAACAGGAGAAGAAGTCATAGAAGCCTCAGATGAATTCGCGGACAAAAAAAAAAAAAAACACCTATTGCCTACGTAGCTCTAAAAATCGCGGCTAAAACCTGACCAGAGTTATTCGCGGACGTATACAACACATGCTTGAGAGAGGGGGTGTTCCCATATCTATGGAAAAAACAAAAAAAAAAAAAAAATCCCCCAGGGTATGCGTCGCCATACCAACCCCTTTGCATGCTTGACACGACAGGGAGAATACTAGATCATCTGCAACAGGCTGGGGGTGGCCATGGAAAATAGAGGCGAGCTAGCAGAACACCAATAGGGCTTCTGGAAGGTCCGTTCAACAGTCGACACCATACAAGTTGCAGCACATAAGGCTATAGAGGGTACAAGATGGAAAGGAGAGGCTAAACGGTACTGCGCTGTACCTTAACACTTGATGTTAAGAATGTTTTCAATTCGGCAAACTGGAAGCATATTCTGGGAGCACTTCGAAATATGAGGGTACCGGACTATATCATCAAAGTAGTCACGGAGTACTTCCGGTGGATGATCTATGACACAGAGTACGCGGCCACTGGAGGGGTACCACAAGGCTCACTAGTATGGGCGGGAGCCATGAATATAATATCTGAATCGGCTATGTGCACTGAGAGTGAGTAGCGCTTTTCGATCAACTTCCATATAGACATATTGGCCAAAGAACCCCAAAGAAAATACGAGAAGAGTCGTCAGGAAGGTGAAATAGTTCACGACGAGGAGTATGCTTGACAGAATGGCATTAGCGTTGTACCCTGTCCGACCAAAGGCCAATGGACCTATCGTCTTATCCCTATCATTGAAACTTGGATAAGGCGCAAGCATGGAGAAGTAGACTCCTACGTAACACATGTTTTAACAGGACATGACTGTTTTCGATCATACCTCTATCGATTCAAGCACGACTACTCCCCAATCTGGAGTATGTGTTCTACCAATGCCCATGGTTCCACACTCAATGGGAGATACTGATAGGAGAGTACATGATGGGAGGGCTACATGCTACATGCATTTAGCCAAAAATATGTACGTAAAGCTGAGACGCCTAGAACGGGAGAGAAGGCAAAGCCAAGAAAGGCAACAAAATGTATAACGTAACGCCAATCCATCAAGAATGTATAAATGACACACACAGCCAGATGCTTAACGGCAGTTACACAATGCCACTGGCAAATGAACACACTTTTGTGCACTCACCAGACGTGTAGAGAGAGAAAAAAGGAGCTACGGCTAGCAAGAGACCTTTTGTGGCCTTAATTTGTGTGAGTTCCTATTGTCGCTCGAAGTGTTACTTGAAGGGACTAATAAAATTAAAAATTTGTACCTGTCACCTTATTTTCGGGTGACGTGACCAAGAGAATAAGAATTGCGGAACGCATGTGATATAGAACCAGAAATTATTCACTGGGACATACCGATAAATGTAATTATGCCTGCCGCTATAAAGCTACAGCTTTTATATAGCTTCAATTTCGCTTACCTAAAAAGGACATACTAGTAAGATTCCAAATTGTATACTCCCCTCCTGTGAAACCTCCTGCTTTATGTATACTAGTGATTCCAGAACGTATTCCATAAGAGTACAGGGACCCTAACTTCGCGAATTGTTCTAAGCGCCGCAAACAAACACACAGTAAAGTTAAAATCCATCTGTACCTGATCATATCATCTTTTCATCTACTACCACACGCCTAATAAAGTGGGCGTGGCGTTGGTTACCTTTCATGTAATTCAAATTAAATCAAACTTCTACTCAAAGGATATTTTCGGTGAAGAACTGTTGTTACGACTTTTTCTTAGAAAAAGTGGGCGTGGCTGTCACCATTTATAACCTAATTTAACAGATTCTGATGAGATATTCACAATGAGACAATAGTTTTGAGAAAGCAAAATGTTTTGTTGTTTTTTTGAAAGAAAACGCCACCAAAAAGTGGGCGTGGCCATATGTAACATATTGGCGAGTAGATGTGATGCGTCTGCATATTTTGTTAAGACAATATTTTAAGTTTCTAGTAAAAATGTTGAAAAAACGAGATTTCGGAAAAAATCGGTGTTTGTGGGAGGATTTTAAAAAATGTTGGATTCTAGTTCGTAGCTCAAAATTTAAGGCCCAAAAACTGGTGACATACGGATGAGCAGACCCGATGGACATTGCTAGATCGACATAAATTTCGGTGCTGATCACAACATAAGGAACTTTCGGGGGTCTATGGTTATTATTATATATCTTTATGTTACAAACTATATATCAAAATAGGGGATAGAGTGTAAATATTTCCGAGGTTTTTCTCTAGCTAAATTTCCTCATTCTTCTTTAGAAACTGGAAGACTAATTTGATCCGAGAATGGGAGATTTTTCTCGTGTTGCGAGTCAATGTACCACCGTTTCTCAGAATTCAGAATCTCCTCCGCATCTGCATATTCTCTTTTATAGGAAGAGCTTTCTAATGTGTTCACCGATCGTAGTTTCATTGGCAAAAATCGAAGACTGTAAAGTGTCAATCAACTATATACTTATTAATCTTCTCTTCTTAGAAATGATTCTGTCAATATGCTTTTATGCTTTTTGCAATGATGTTACTATTAGCTCCTCCCCGACCTTTTAAATCATACTGCAGCTGTGAGTTAGGACCATAGTATATTACCTTATGTAGTTTTTTTTTTTTTTAGAACAATGAGGTTGTAACAAAAATATTGTACGTGTCGCACACAACATATTTTTCTTTTAGTTAGATGCATACGATTCTCAATTAAATTTGTTGTCTATTGAAAAATTCCCAAAATTCATGCAAGATTTAAATTTTGCGCCATTTGTGCGGCAAAGTGTTGCCAACAATAAAAAAAAACAGCGTGACAGCTGACAGTTCAAGGGTTATTAAAAATGGAGTGCTATACGAAAGAACAACGCGTTTTAGTTGCTGAGCAATATTTTAAAAATAATTAAGGTTTGACAGCTACAGTTCGCAATTTTCGTACAAAATATGGTCGGAATAGGTAGTGGTTTAACTTCATCAACTGTGAAGAGATTAATTCAAAAATTCAGGGAGACTGGATCAATTAGTGATCTAAGACACTCTGGCTGTCCCTCAAGAAGCAGTTCACAAAAAATCGAAGCAGTTCGTGAGAGTGTTCGTAAGTCCAGGAACATTAATTCGGCACCGTGGTCAAGAATTGGACATTTCGAGAAGCTCTCTACAGCGTATTCTCAAGAAAGATTTGTATATTCATGCATACAAAGTGCAACTGACTCAAGAACTGAAGCCTACTGACCACGCACAGCGAAGAGAGTTCGTTGAATGGATTATAGAACATCCTGATTTTTCAAATAAAATCATCTTCAGCGACGAGGCTCATTTTCATCTTGATAGCTTTGTTAATCGTCAAAATTATCGAATTTTGGGTTTAGAAAATCCACGAGTGATTGTTGAGACACAAGTGCATCCACAACGTGTCACTGTTTGGGCTGGAGGCATCATCGGACCTTTCTTCTTTGAAAATGCGGCTGGTCAGGCAATAACAGTTAATGGTGCTAGCTATCCCGACATGATAATCCAGTTTTTGTGCCTAAATAATAAGATATGGATGTGGACAATATGTAGTTTCAATCAGACGGTGCCAAATGCCATACAGCCCGAGAAATAATTACGGCATGAATCATTTCCTGGTCGTGTAATTTCCGGTTTTGGTGATCAGAATTGACCGTCCAGATTATGCGATTCAACGCCGTAGGACTTTTCTCTTTGGGGTTTTTTGAAGTCCACGCCTTGAAGGAGCAAATTGAGCGTTGTATCAACTCAGGTACATTTATACAAAACGGTCATGGAAAATTTCGACAAGAGTACGTACGAGTATATGCAAAGCCGTGGAGGCCATTTACCCGATATGCTATTCCATATATGACCCTATGCTGTATACTTTATGAATCAATAAAACATTTACAATATTTATTAAAAACCTGTGTTTTCTATCAAAATTACTTCTTCCGTGAATTTTGGGACACCCTTTAGAATATACAGGGGGGAAAGATACAAACTTGAAAATTGGAATCGCTGAATGCACTAAAGTGCATGCAAATACCAATTCTCTATGCAAATACCAATTTGCAAATACCAATTTCTCTATGCAAATACCAATTTCAAGTGAAAGTAAATCGAATGAGCGAAGGGAATTGCCGATCGTATTTAACGATTCCGATTTTCGATTTGCCCCCAGATTTTGTAATAGGGGTGATATTGTCTCCTTGTCTCCTTGCACTTGTCTCAAACCATTAAGTGGCACAATATCGTCAACACCTCTTTAAGGGTGTCAGCACCCCTTTCTGATGACATCCTCATTACGTATTGAATTTAATAGCATTTTGTCCCACTAGTATTTCAGCAGTTCTAGTACATAGCATCTCACATAGCTTGCTGGCGGAGGTACAAAAGTACCCTATCTAGCACCTTCAATCTGATGTAATTATCCACGTTTTCTCTATCGTTCTCAGTATAAAGGATATTAGGCTAATAAGTCTGAAGGAATTGGAATCTCCCTTTACTAGGGTTCCAGTATGTACACCCATTTACACAGCACATTTTATTAAACGTAGAAGCGTGAAGTAAAGTAGCTTAACTTTCACTCTTTAAGGCACTTTATGTATCTTTCGCTTACATTGCATAATTTCCCTTACATGTTAGTTCATAAAACGAATGTTCTTACCTGGTATTAAATTCTTGCCAGTTTTATTTTTCATGTTTAGTTATGGTATACACGTGTTGAGCATTTTACAATTTAACACCTCTAAATATTCATATATCCAAAATAAATTGCGGATTTCCCACTCCACAGCAGCAGCGTATTCCTCTTTTGTTTTCCTCTTCGTGTGTGATTTACGTAAGTTAATTCTTTTTTAGAGAATCAAATTCGCAGAACTCAAGAATCGTGCATTAGCACAGTTGGCTGTTGCGTATTAAGAATATAACGCCGGTTAATGGAAAAAAAAATATTAGATCCGTTTCAGCAAAAATGTTTGCCTTTCAGATACATGTACTTGTGTATCTATTTTCGCAGAATTATTTTGCGGTTTCGGTGAGATACCTATTGTTATGTTAAAGAAAGAACAAACATTTCAAAGCTCACGCTCACAGACAATGTCAATCTACTTACTAACCCCTCTCTTACTACCTATCAATTGCGCAAATAGTGTATAAAATTAGCACATTTACACTCCTTCGCATTTCAATTGAATTGTAATAATATCCTTGAAGTCTACTCGTTCCGATCGTTTTTCACTTCATTATTCAGGCCATTTGCCTTCTATCCCCGGCGCGCCACACCTCACAAAATAATCGTCAGCAACACCCCATGGTGTCCTGTAAATAATCCTCCATATAATTTGAATAATAAAATAATGATAAGAAAACCGTACTGCTGGGATTACTGCGACTGCTGCCTGCATGAACTCCCCTTTTAAATTGATGTTTGCGTGCACTTGCCCCATTAAGTGGGGGAGGTGGGGTTGTCTTCCCGCCGCATGTACATAAACGAAATACAAACAGGACTTTTCGTCCTTATCAAAGAAAACGAATGTAGCGGAAATGACTTTAGAAATGTTTTCTAATCGACAGAACATTGCGCTTAGCTCAAGGATATTTAATTTTACGGTCGATCTACTCTTCTAGAATATTTTAATGAAATCATGCAATGCAATGTAATGTCAGGAAATATTTTTCTCCGTATTCCTTAGAAGTTTTTATGTTACCGACTTCCTGACATGAGAATGGTCAACGGAAATGTAATAGCCTCTGCCAGGAAGATTGATTGAGAGACAGAGCAAAAGCAAGGAATTCCATTTCTTCTATACAAAAATGCAGAGAATCCCCCAAGGGATGAGTTTGCACAAAAAAGGAAATGAAACGTACATTGGAGGATAATATGACTCACAAAGTATTGCACGGAAGGAAACGTAACATACACACACTTTCAACCCCCGAAGGAATTGCAGTTTTTTTTGTGTTACTTCGCATTTAGTTCCTTGCACTGCTCAATCGAAAGAAATGCATTAATTTGTCAAATATTTACATTGCTATAGTTTGTTTAGATACGGATGATGGCGCACGTGTAAGTTACATACAGTGGGGGGTAGAAGTAAGGGGTGATACTGCAATACATCATGAACTTGGGTTAGAACCCACGCAGTCTCGAAAAGCCGGTACATCCAAACCATTTTGTCATGGGTATCCATTACTCTTTTGATCACAGAAAATTCTCAAAAGATAAGTTGACGAATTATTATTCGTGTCATGCTATTCAAATCATGCGGTTTTTTTTTTTTTTGTATCTGTGGTGCGGTAGTAAAGCTTTGGGAAGTTAAGCAGAAGGCCCCTGGAGTCTTTTTTTATTTAAGCCTAGTACAAGCTATAAATTTAAATATAAATTGACCTAACTTAACCTGAATTAAACTCAAAGCTAACTTAAAAACTAAGGAAGAGGGAGAGGAGGTGGCATTAAGAAGGGGTTTTCGAAGTGTAAGTGTAAATTGTTGGCCATGCGCAGCATTCTAGACATAGGTTCGTTACAGTCATAGTTGGTGCGGTGTAAGTTAGACTGGAAGAAGGGTACAGATCCCAAATTGCGAGGGTTGGTGTTGAAGGATATCATTTGTAGCAGGGCAGGGCTGTCGATGTTTCCTGCTAATAGCCGATGTAAAGGGTATTTTTTAGAAGAATATAACTTTAAAATGAAATAAAACACATAAAAATAGTGGTAATGGCCATGGTATTTGCTTCATTCGAAAGATAATAATTTATGCCATTAATGTTTAAATATGACTTCAGGCATATAGGCTCCGCGGCTGGCTTGAATAAAGCCAAATCTGGAAGTCCAATTTTCAACCACTTTCTCGAGCAGCTGGGGCCGTATAGCGGTGATAATGCGGCGAATGTTGGCTTCCAAGTAGTCTATCGTCTCTGGTTTATCGGAGTAGACTAGCGACTTCACACATCCCCACAGAAAATAATCCAGAGGTGTTAAATACCACGAACTTGGAGGCCAATTTACAAGTCCATTACGCGAAATTATGCGGTCATCGAATGTTTCCTTCAGTGAATTGATTGTGGCGCGCAGTGTGGCATGTTGTGCCGTCTTGTTGAAATCACAGCTCTTCTATATTAATGTCATTCAATGGAGAACGAAAAAGTTAATAATCATGGACCTATAGTGCTCTCCATTGACAGTAACGTTCTGGCCGGCATCCAATTGCTGTGCACGATGCCGAATCGACTCATTCGGGTCCTCCTCAATACTACGCTCTACAGCAGCAACAGGATGTCGGCAATTTCACGGCGTTTTTCGAGTGATTGTACGTTTATTAATTTTAAACGATCCTCGTAGGGGAGCAGGTTATATCTGTCGACCCAAGGAAGACCGCGTAGAGCAAAATCTGCATCGAACAAGCTCAATTCGAAGGGAATGGATATCGTCATCATAAGAGTTGGGGAATTCTTTAGACCAGCGTTTCATAAAACCAAGCGCGAAGTAAGCTTACAAAGAGAAAGCAACGCATATAATATTAATGCTTCGGAAGTAGTAACTCAAAAAGAAATAAAGAAATTAAAACCTAAGAAAGCTCCTGGTTACGACTTAATAACCGGAGAAGTTCTAAAAATGTTACCTAAAGCATTAATTAAGCTTCCCAATATTATAAATGAAAAGTTGTGCAAGCCTAAAACCAGGAAAACCACCGGATGACAAGAAGCCGTATAGACCCATTCCTCTTCTTCCAATTATATCTAACAGTTTTGAAAGGTTATTACTCAAGCGGTTACAGCCGGCTATTCAGGAGTAAAATCTTTTCCCTGATCACCAGTTTGGGTTCAGAAAAAAACATTCAACCGCTGACCAGGTACATAGAATCACTGACGTAATTGAGAATGCTCTTGAAGAAAACAAAATTTGCTCAAGTGTATGCCTTGATGTCGCACAAACCTTTGATAAGGTGTGGCCTGAAGTTCTGCCTGTACGCCTATATAACATACTGACAACATATTTCGTGAATATACTCTTCAGTGACACGGAAGCGAATTCTCACAATTTAAAGAATTTTCAGTTGACGTCCCGCAAGGAAGCGTTCTTGGTCCGCTTCTGTATCTTCTATATACCCGCGATATACAGCAAGAATAAGGCACCGATTTAGCTACATTTGCCGATGACACTTTTTTTTTTATAATTTGCACGCGTTAAAGGGGATATGAATACCCTTATACTAATTTTTAGAACACGGGCATTTTTTGTGGAAAGGGGAAGACACAGAGAGAAAGACAGATTGGTGTAGTTTGAAACTCAGATGGTATTAAGTTTCCTTAAACTTCAAGGGTGAGATAAATGTGGAGTATTTTGTTTGTTTTCGCTATTATTGTCGTTGCTTATGATTCACAGTATTTTTTTTCCGTCCTCCTGATGTCATCATCACGATCAAGTTGCATTTTAGCCATATGACCACCCTACTGCCAGTGTTATGCCTTCACAGTAGAGTTGACTTAGCTTTGGCAAGTGATTGACTTTTTTATTTATTTCATGCGAAATAAATAGATGATTCTTGACATCAGGATTCGAACCGTGAATCAACAGCGTGACAAGTTATGATGTTACCACTACACCACGACCACCCTTCTTTCCTAGCAAGTGCAAAACTGCAAAGCGCTCAGAATAATCTAAATGAATGGACATTGGTCTGGCGGATCACCCTCAATGAAACAAAATCTGTTCATGTAACGGGTATATTATCGCCTGCTGAAAGCTCCCTGAGAACTTCGCAGCCTCAAATATTTGAATAAATTCCAAAATACCAATTCTTATAGAATTCTCGATTACAATTTGAACTTTATCTAAGGTGATCGGTGCATCTAAAAATTCGTCAACAATCAGAAGAGCTGCATATTGAAACGATGGTGAAATTTGAGCTGCGTTGAGATTTCTGAAAGCTTAAGGTGATAACGTTTCTCTTTCCTCTTGTGAGCTTTACAGCCTTCCAGCATTCTGCTGAGGATCTTGTTTTTTTAATGGATCTATGTTTCGCTGACGAAAATTTTTAAAATATGTGGTCGCCGTCGCGAGTTTAAATATAAGGAATGCAAGCTAGCTCTCATGTATTCTTTATCAAGCTATTACCTCTTGCTAGTGAGTTTTGTGGAGCGGTTCTTTTAATTATCTCCGTTAATGCTTTGATAATGCATTACGATTCTCGCAATTCGTCATTCTATGTTAACTTCGGCAATAGTCCCAACTGAGACATATATTTAAGGCAGCAGAAATCGTAAACATAGCTTCCAGGGGCATCTAATCAGAGAATGTTTCCATCGTTATTCTGAACTAGCTGAGTGAAGAAATCCCAAATCCAAACAGAAAGCAATAGTCGATGACAGAACACGCTTTAGAGCTTCCATTCAGAATTGGCAATCAGACACCTTGTCTGCCAGTTCGAGGATCCTAACACCTTCATTATCGCTAATTTCGTTCTTTGAGTTGTGTGTAGCTTGTAAATATGACGAATCGAAACCTCATTATTTTGAGATATGCCTATTCTTCTATTTAAGTCGCCGATTAATACTAAATCTGTTGATCCTTGTCCTGTTAGACGGATACTACTCAATAAGTTGCCTCATGTAAATTCCACCTGTGCGTCCACCAAAATGGAGTACAGCGGTTGCCTTCGTTGTGGTTGCACCTTTTGTTGCTTGTCGGCTGTTAGATCTATCATATATGGCATTGACGTTTTGTTGTTGTATTTTTGTCTTTTAATAAACGTGATGAAGAGAAGCGGGAAACTGTCCAAATAATCGTTGAATTATCTCCACACCTGTCTCGATGTAATATCACAACTACTTCATGGAACAGAAACTTCTCGTCCGACGCCTACAGTTCTGAAGTCTGAGAGCAATCTACTTTTTACGTTGGACCGTTCTGTAAGTAGTTTCGCGCATATACCCATTTCTCTGAGCGCAGTGATTACCTAGATCGATCAATAAATGCCATTCCATTACCTACTTCCGCAACTGTCTCACACTATCTCTTAGGGCCTATTTAATTCGTGACGAGCATGTACCCTCAGTCACATCAGCATGCGATTTGGGCGCCATCTGCGATAGTGAACTTAATTTTCCATTACACATCATTCAAATGACAATGTCAATGTAAGTAGAGCCAACTCAGCACTTGGCTTTATGAAACGCTGTTCAAAAGAATTCTTTAACCTTTAAGTAACAAATCTCTATCTCACCTTCGTTAGACCCGTCCTCGAGTATGCCAGCCAAGTCTATTCCGCATTCTGCTGTTCATAATCGAAGCTGCGCAGCGCAGGTTCATTTGTTTTTCCTTAAGCGGTCTGTCTTGGGCTGATAACCTCAACCTGCCACCCTATCTGGATCGTCTTAGACTGATTCATATTCAGTCATTGGAAGAACGACGTAATGTTGCCGACATACTTTTTATTCATCAGCTATTATCTGGTAACATTGGCTTCCCGCCCTGCTTCAAACGATTTCTATAAAAACTAACCTTAGGTCTGTTCCTCTATTCCACATATTTCCACATCGCACTAACTATGGTTGCAATGAACCTATGTGCAAGAATGCTGCGCAAATCAAATGCCATACACTTTCGACTTTAGTAGTACCAAAAATACACTCCGTAATGCCCTACTCCACTATGATAATTTCTGATCTTTTCATTGGTTTAGTATTGCTTAGTTTCGTTTAATTACAGAACTATTTAGTTTTAAGTACTTCAATGCTTGTATTAAGCTTTAAATAAATAAATAGGCCATTGGTAAAGTACCGTTAAATTTGGAGTTTGAATGCAAATTCCGACTTCGCCACGAAGTGTGAACCCACTGACCTCAGATATGAAGTTTGAAAAATATCCATCCAGCCGTTTAGGCTGCAGTCGGCCATACAGACATACAGACAGACAGACCGAATTGAATTTGAAATTCAAAGCACGCTTTTACTAAGACATAGTAAATATTGCTATAGATACGAGTAAGCTAATGATGAATGTTCTTTAATATATTTTAAACTTTTGGGTCGTGAGCAAAAAAAGTTTGAGAACCACTTGACTAAATGATGCAGTGCATTAAAACAATCTGTTTTGTCACCGTGGTCATATGTATCTGAATGTGCTTGGTGACTATTATTATAAAAAAAACTTTTGACCCCCACTGTACGCTGTGTAAGTATCTATTGTTTGACATATTTTTAGAAACATCAAACAGCGACAATGATGAAAAGGGGAAGAAAACAAAATTAGAATCAAACCTTACAAAGGATAAAAGTCAATGGGAGAAGCCATCTTCTCTAAGCGCATTTCATTCACTTGCCCAACATCTGTTCATCAAATGGATTAAGTGGCATAATCCTGATCAAATATTTATTTCACCATTTTTATCTCGATTCTTATTGGAAGCCATGCCAAGAGTTGATTTGATGGATTACCTACACCAAATCAAGAAGAATGGCGAAAATTTATGATAATCTCTTTCCAAGTGAAATGTATGGATTCACCTAAGATAAGTAGAACACCCTAATCAGAACATCTAAGATAGAGATCTAAGAAGTTGTGTGGATTCACGAGTATGTAATCCTTAAATCTAGAACATTGACATCAGTTTTGCATTGTATCTATAGAATGCAAGAATTTGAGTTTTGGTTGTAACTTTTCATTGAATTCAAATGAAGCCAGAGGGGTTGAATAGATTTCTTAAGAAATAGAATTGATGATCGACGCAAAATTTCATTGCTCAGTGGGATTTGTTACCTATTTGGTAGTCCTTCAACGGAAAGATAGAAGTGGCAAACAAAGACAGTTTTAGACACAAAACAAAAAGTAAAAGTATTAAATTCCTCCCTAAGGCATTCTATTTCACCGATATAAACCTCTTGCATCTCAATAAATTACCCATACCCCAACAATTAACAACTCACTTTAATTCACTTCAATTTCATTACTCAGTCCTCAGTCACCTGTCCTCGATAAAAAAAATTGAAAATTTAATATTCATAGCGAAAGTAAAGTTATTGCCCCAGCGTTAGGCTACTAGAAGTCACATTTGGTAATAAACTAAAAAGGAGGCAAATCAATCATTCAAAGTGTACTACTACTACACCTCCATCGCTATCGTCATCGACATCATTCAACATTCACTGCTACGGCCACCTTGGACGCTCTGGGCTGGCTATACCCACTTCTTATCAACTCCCCATCACACACAGACGACATTAGGTCACGCACATGGCGCAGAACTTAACCCACGACGACAACGACGGAAAGAAATTCTTCTCCACCCATAATAGACCGGCCGGCCGGCTTGCCGTTGGAGGATCTTTGGTTTCTCCCTCACTTACGTAACACACTACGACGACGACAATGATGAAGACGAGATATACTCAGTACAATGGAAAAATCGATTTTCTTATCGATTACTTGCGAGCAAATGTGAGTGAGTGAGTGAGTTGTTTTCTGATTGTCACCTCTAGGTGCATATACAACTTTCCTGCCTCTTTCTAGCCCTATAACGAACGTGCCCCATGGAATTTTACTTATTTTCTCGATTTTTTCATTCGCCTTCTTCCTACCTCATTGGATTGGGTGCCCAGCATGCAAATTCACTTTAAGATAACATCTAGGAGGTGTATGGTATGTGTATACACAGTGTAGGGCGTGTTAATAGGTGCACTTGGAACCATTTTCAAGAAAACTTTGTCAATCCCTATCTGAATATAGGAACCTACCACTACCCTATAAAATATTTGCTTTTTTTTCCAGTTTTCAAGGAATAGATACATGCCTAACATCAAACCCTATTCCCAAACACACTTGATTAGAAAATCATCGATGTACCTAATCAATAGCTCCCCAGTGTACTATGTTCATCAATAGAAACCCAAAGCATTTGTATAGCATAACCCTACATAGTTGCATAGTGTTGTGTGGCGTTCTGCACTTCAATGTGGACACATTTCTGTTTTCATATCGCCCTCGCAAGCCATCACCATCAGTTATTTGTTGTTGTCGTTGCACTTTTTTTTTTTTTTTTTATCGACCATCCTTAAACAAACTCTGCTATTGCTGATAAGGAACCCTCAAGCGGGTGAGAAAACGAAGAAGCGTTTCAATTGATACTTTTTTATGGATAAAAGATATGAGTTGTAAGATTGTCGTGGTGTAAGGTTGTTTTTAACCCTGATCGCGCAGAAAAAGTAGGTAGACAGGGTGGGGAGTCATTTCAAAAGGTGAATGACTGAAAATCGTTTTATGATTTACGAGTATCCGATGAATTGCTGCAGTAGTACTGGAATATGTATGGTTGAAGGGTTTTTATTTAATTTAAAGTTTGAAAGCATTCGGCTTGTGTGTTTGTTATGATTGTTAGTGGTGATTGGGGATAGAGTTGTTTTCGATTTAATCTAGAAAATATTTTTAACAAATTTACTCACCGAAACTCAAAATGGACAATGAACAAATCATAAGAAGCGGGACAAGACTCGGTGTAAAACTTGAGGTGCGATGGGTGTATTTGTTAGTCTATGTTTGAGGCAAACAACACGGTGGAAAATTTAAGTCTAATTTCTTCTTCGTCTTCTTCTTTTTCTTTTATTTAAGATATAAGATCCTGTTTTTACAACAGATTTACAAAGATATATTTTTTATAAATGTCATTTTTGTTAGTACATACGAGGGTTGGCAGATAAGTTCGGAGGCCGGAGATACTCAACAAAGAGTCATCTTCTTATTAGTGATAGCACTAACTGCGGCACTACTTAGTAGTATAAATATCACCTCGTTTCAATAATAATTTCATCGAAAAGAAATTTTCGGGATTCTGGGCTTTTGTATACTTTGCTCAAAAAATAGGCTCGCTTATTTCAACAAGGGCGAGAAAGACGACCCCTGCCCAGAGCATCCTGTATCTGTGGTTACTGAAAAAAACGACGGAAAATTTGAGAAATTAGTTCTGGCCGACCGAACAACAAACATGTGGCAGATAGCTGACGAGTTGTACATCTGCAAAGAAAGGATTGGAGAAATTTTTCACGAGCATTTTAACATGAACAAAATTTGTGCGTGCTTACCGAAAATGCTCACGCTGTTCGACAAGTAACGACGACTCGAGTGCTGCGAACAGTTTTTGGAGTTAGCCGGGAACAATCTCGACGAAATTTGCAATCGAATCGTAACTGTAGATGAGACTTGAGTTCACCAATATGATCCGGAATTCAAGGTGGAAAAGACGGCTTCGTAGCTTATGACCAAAACACCTTCGCTGTCCCAAAAAATAGCAGTTTTTGGGACAGCGAAGGTGTTTTGGTGAGTGAAAGAGGACTACGATGAATGGCCAATATTACGAAGATTTATTGACTTCCGTGAAGTGGTCGTACGGAGTGTTGTTTTTGCAGGATAACGCGCCTTTTCACACGGTGCGGGTTTCAAGACAGGCCTTAAAAGACACAGGTTTTTCAACGATAGACCACCCGACTTTTTCCAATTTGAAAAATGAGTTGCGAGGCCGGAGATTTACAGATGAGAACGAGATCAAGGAGGCCGTAGAAAGTCATTTTGAAGGCAAAATATGCCCGATGTGAGAAATGCATTTCACTCGAAGGAGATTGAGAAATAATACTTTTTTAATCGGATCTCTTCTTTAACTTAAAACCTTAGGCCGCGAACTTATCAACCGCCTCTAGTATGTATTACGTGTCTTGTATGTCAGTTGAGCTAGATGACTAGCATTCGTGTCATCTTTTTGGGGGTCGACCAAGCAGGCGTCTAGTAGAGGGTCTTCCCAGGTCTTCTCTGTAATAGAGTTTTCATCTCTATCTTGGAGACGTTTCTGTCAGAGACTGTTGTGTTGGTGGCATATGTTACCACAGGACGCACAAAAGTTTTGTAGATGCCAACCTTGCAATCTGTGCTTACATGTTTATTTCGCCGTATGACGTCTCTTAGGCATCCTGCGATAAGTTGTGCCTTGTTCGCTTGTATGTTGACTTTGCTGTTTTCTTTCGTCATTTTCCCGAATTCTTCGCGTATGGTGTGATTTTCTATTCCGCAGAATGGTTCAGGTCCAATAAACGATTTTGCTGCTCTTTGTCTTGCCAAGGAATCTGCTTCTTCGTTGACCTCTATTCCAGCGTGGACAGGAATCTAATAGAGGGTTATCCTGTTACTGCTACCCAATTCATTAAGTTTGTGTAGGCATTCCCACACAAGTTTTGATTTAATGACATGGAAGTCAAGTGCCTTGATAGCTTGACTGTCTGACAATAATGCTTTGTCGCCTTTTTTGTATCTTCTATCGAGATTGAATTGATTGAAACATTTACAACTTCCACGACAACAGTTGGACATGTTCTCATGGCCACAGCAATACAGAGGCAAGCAAGTCTTTGCACTTTAGTGAGTGTCTCCCTCGTTGTGACTAGACTAATTCGTTTTGCCCACGCTATCGCTTCGTATGCGATCATTGGTCTCACAATGGCGATATGCAAGCACATCCATCTTAAAATGCTCGGGTTTAGTTCCCAAGACTTACCCGCTAGGTTCCTATATCATGAGAGCATCCATAACCTGTTCGATACTTTTGCCATATGCCTACATTTTGCAACTGACAGGTTGTTTGGAGATGGTTAAGGACCTCGTTTTCTAGGCCGATGTTTGTATACTATATTTGCCAGCGCAGGGACATAAGTCCGCGGTTTTTCAAACGCATACAGCAGACACTGAAGGCTATCTTCACTATCGGATATTAGGACGGTGTCATCAGGATAACAAACGATTTTTGCCTCAGAGCCGATTGAGTATCTGTTATTATTTCATCTATTATTGGAGAGGATGGGGCTGATACTGTCGGCCTTGTCTGATTCCAGATGCGACAGGAAGTTTGGAGGACATTTCATTGTTTATTTGTATGGGTGTGCGATTGTCGATGTTGAAATCTTTACGGCTATGATCCAATTACACAAAACAACATTGACAAATGCATTTGTCAGTTCGACGACAAATCGGTTTGTTGAACTCTTTGACTTTCTTAACCATAAACCATCCTGTGGATTTGATAAAGTTCAAGATGTCATAGTGAATGACAGATAGTTCCTTTAGTTCCTAAAAGAAGTGTCGACCGATGAATGTATTTCTTTGATGATAGGGGCCTGGGCAGTGACAAAGAAAGTGGGTTGTAGGTAGGTCTACTTCCGTTATACGTAGCTTTTTCATATGATACCGCAGAGTATTATTACATTTGCATAAGTCTATCGATCCTGCCTTTTTGGTATATGGGCCATAGCTTCCTTGTGGTGACACAAGTGTCTAGAGAGGTTCACCTGTTGCTTGCCTCTCTTAGAGTTTGTATTTTCTGCTTTCAGCTTTAGTGTCCAAGGCGGAATGTTCACCGAGGGGTCAGATTGGTCAAGTCCGTATACATCCATAGGGTTAGGTCCCCAGGTTTTCCCAAATATTTTACTGCACGAATAGAAGGCTATCGTGGCTTTTTTTTATTCTTTCGTTAATATTCAACCTCCGATTAAGTTCTTTATCGAGGACGAGTCCCAAGTGTTTGGCAATGTCAGAGATTCTGAAAGGGGTGCCCCCAACAGAAAGTGTTACAAATTTTGGTATTTTCCTTTTGTTAGTAAATAGTTATAATAGGGGGTTAACTGACAAGCCACACTTGTCGGCCCAGGTATTATATCCTTAATGCCCCTTCTAATTATTCGCTGAGTTGGAAAAAATTTGGTTGTAGCCAGTAGCAGTACGTCGTCTGCATACGCAGTCGCTTTGACACCGCTAATTGTTGAAGTGCTTCGTTTAGAACGATTACCCACAGCAGTGGGGATATGACTCCGCCTTGAGGTGTACCTCCAGAGGCATGTGCTTCTAACCTTAGGATCTAGACAGTTAGCTCTTCGACCAGTGCCTATCTGTTCTTAAGTTTGAGTGCGCTGTACTGTACTGTTTCTGGATAGAAGGCATACAGCGGGCTAGAGTCTGAGGTACTCGTATGTATTGATGAACTGAACGTGAAGCTGTCTTCATGCTGCACAGTGGTGATATTGTAAAAATTTTCGAAATAGTTTTCCCATTAAAGGAATATTGGTGAAGTTAACATACTCGTTGATATTTTATGGTTCTCAATTCATGCATTAAGGTCACCAAGAACAATTATTTTGTCTCGCGGTGGTATTAAGTCAAGTGTTGATTGAAGCATATCATCAAATTCATCTTTAATTTCCTGGAGTTTGCTTATATCGGGAACAGATACATTGATTAGGAGGGTCATGTTTCGTCCATCGAGGACCATGGTAATATGCAGAAGGCGGTCATTGATGTAAGCGGTATCCACCTTGAAGGTATATAAAAAGGACCAGTTGGATGCAGACAAATTGCCTCCCCATCCTTCAGTTTTCACCATTGAAAGTATAGACCCTGGAGCATCAATCACCTTCCCATATTTGGAAGATGACTCACAATCGTTGATTATATAGCCATTTCTAGTTAATGAAAGTCAGCTGTCGGACGATCTTCTTGCTTCGCCCTCAGACTCGGAAGGTATCAATAATACTGTGCTGGAGGTTTCTCTACATAATTGTTAACTTTCACCACTCCAAAACGACTTTCGTCGGCAATCTTCTCCGTCTTTAAAAAGACTGGCTTGATTCAAGAATCTTTGATTGTTAACAATTTGGTGGACTCCAGAGGTCTCTTGTTAGTCTAGCGAACTTCAATATATCATTGATACCTTTCTAACTGAGGGTGTGTTAGATCCGGTATCCTTGGGGATCCCAGTATATTCAATCTTAACGTCGCTGTTGCAGGGCAGTGGCAGAGGAAGTGTTCTATATCTCTCACAGTTGACGCCGATTGTTGTATCAGCTAGCCCGAGTCTGAACGAATGTTTATTGAGATTAATGTGCCCTGTTAAAAGTCCCACCATCAATCTCGACTTCTGCTTGAGTTGAAAGCTCTTTTTGCTGTCTTGTTACTCGGTTCTGTTACCACGGATCTGGCCACTTTACACGTGTCTAGATTCGTCCAGTAGTTACTGAACTCCTTCTCATATCTTCTCATTGATTATCGTTTTAATAGTTGTCAGAGGGATCCTATTGCCTTTTTAGGTTCAGTTCTATGTTACTTGCTCCTTTCCTTGCCAGTTCATTTGCCTTTTTGTTACCCGGTAAATCTTCATCACCCGGTACCCATGTAAGACAGACTCTATTGCAACTTAAGTTGGTTAAGGAACTTACGTTGATGTTTTCCGATTTGATCCCGGGTTTCGGAACCATGCAACGAACTAATCGCACATCCATCTAATGACGGTCTTCATTGTGCTATCTTCAGCAAAGAATTACAAATTGTGTGTATTGTGTGAAGTATTAATCCTTTCCGATTTTGGCTATACTATTTTTTTTAGGTCGAATCTTGATTATTATCAAAGTAGAGCATATTTTAGAGGCACCTATCGAAATTTTTGCATCCGTTCCCATTTCATATACAAGTCTCCTTATGGTTAAAGGTCAAATTCGCCCAGGATATGCTCCAAGGCGTGTTAACTTTTACTCAGTCGCTTTGAATAGAAGCAAACAACCAGAAACCAAGGAAATTTTTAAAAATTATACAACTCATCTTGCGGTGACGCGAAAAGGATAACATTTTAACTATAAACAGCCACCATTTGAGAAGATCCTTTTAACCACTAATTACATCAATTAACTAAATTCCCCCATTTCCACACAGAAACCCAGATAGACTGTGTATCTCATTTCCATCAGATTACAAAACATTCATACCAATTACTTTACGCAGAAAACACGATAAAGACTCGCTGCGCCGCTCGCGCCACTCCACCCCACTAGATGATCCTGCTGCTCCACTGACAAGACTCTCCATCTCTTGGCTGAATTTAAATCGCAGAAAAACATTTTTACCCTAATGGATTGCCATAAACCACCTTTTCGCGTGCTCCACTCCGGCAGCAGCACCAGCAGCAGCCACAATCTCAATTGCCGTCGATAAGAACAATAATCGAGAGCACTTGAGATGCCGACAGACAGAAACGACCATCGAACCGACGTCGTCGGTGCACAGTTCCGCTGCTGGTAGCTTCGACACCTTTCTGCCGCCCGTAGACAATTTGGCCATGTGCAGCAAGCATGGCGTGCTCCTTTTTTGCTCCCCCCTTCGCTCTCTGCTGTGCCGGGACCACTATAAGTGGCATCGGGGGCTCCTTCAACTGCACGTAGTTGTTTTGATTGAATCTGCACTGATGAGAGGGCCGGGACCATCAATGTGAATTGATGTCCATTTAATTCTCCGCGCCCCTTTTTTTTCGCTGAGCGCTGCTCTTTCTCTCGTGTCGTGTTTGATTGACTGATCTTATAACTGCCGCCGCCACTGCTGCCGCAAGTGACTGAAACAGTCAGTGCCTTGATTAATGGCTCTCACTCTTAACACCTGTTCTTGGACCACAAACCAAATTGGCAGGTATCGTCGTTGTCGGTAATGTAGGACTAGCAACGATGTAGCCATGCAAATTTAAGTGCATTTGCGCCAGGTCTGTGCTAATTGGCAGCGAACTACCTGCGATTCGATATGGCTCGTTCGATGAGATGAGGAGCTCGTGATTTACCAGGTATAATCATAGGAATGAGTCGGAATCGGTTCCGCATTGTCTTAGCCGCACGCTACTACGAGTATTGTAGTCCAATTCTTTTGGAGGTAATAAATCAGAGTACGCCCACCGCGCACTTGCGAGGGCTGCCAAAACAAGGCCAACAACCCCGATAAAGAGTAGGCTAGTTATGCAGATTCATGCCAGAAGCAATTTGAACGTTACCAGCGCATTCATTTGCATAACTTTGCGCGGTCACCCCAAAGGGGGTTTATTGTGTAATCTGTCTGTGGGCCAGGAAGTGACACTTTAGGTTTTCTTGAACTGCGATATCAATAAACGAAATCTTTTGGGGTTATTGCTCTGTGTGATGTGTGGGGGAATTTTGCCGCCAGACAATACGACCCCTAATAATTTCCTAGGTCGCAACTATTGAATTTATTATTCTGAGAGCGAGAGAGGGAATTACCATATAAACAGATGCGTTGGGGTTGGTTTTTGTTGGAAGAAAGCTTCTTAAGTGGCCACACCACTTGAAAGCCAGATGACATGGGGGATTGCTGGAAATGAGTTTGCAAATATGTAAGTGTTGGGGATGTTTTTTTGAGGTATGTTGTACAACTGGGGGAAAGTTAAAGTGCGGCACGGTTAAAGTGGGGATTAACTTTAAATGATTTTTAAAGGGTCTTTAGTGTAAGGATCTAGGTAGACAGTAAATCTCTCAAGAAGAAGCTGTTGTAGCTAAAGCAACATGACCGCTAATGGTGTGCAGATATATTTCAGGCAATACCTGGTGATGCAACCCAGCCACACTGAAATGAACGTACCCCAGGCCCATTATTGGGTCAGAAAAAACAGGCTGAGCACAACGAGGAAAACCATTGGAAGGGGTTATGAGAACCTGTCCCACAGAAGCACTGAATGTAATATAGGGTGACCAGATAAGAATGATAGGAAAAGAAATTTAAATAAAGCTGGGGTATGCAACCCCGTACCACTCTCTGGCTCAAAGTGTCCGTTGCCGAGCCCACTATGGCGTGATCGTTTGGTGAACACCTTTGGAAAACGCCGTAAACCTCAAATTTTTAGGGAAAGTGCAACGATCCGCAAGCATGTCAACGGTGCGCTAAGAACCACTCTCTCCACAGCATTGGACGTAATGTTTCATCTGTTGCCCCTTGACATTCAGCCATCTGCCTAGAAGCCTCCTCTATGTGGTCCAACTTCTTAGAGCGGGACACTCCTCGATTCTTAATTCACACAATTTATCATACGAAAATACCGACTACATCCCACTAAAACTGAGATTTGATACTAACTTCCGGACATCAATTCCTGCCCGTAGTGAGTGGGAACACGCTGCAGATAATGATGGAAGGTCACTTCTACACAGACGGTTATGAAATCGGAAACGGGGTGGATGGAGATATTTTCTCTCACTTCAGCGGAATAATGGCGATTAAGGAAGCCCTGTCATGGCTGAAGTGTAATGTAGAATCTGTTAGTATTTTATCGGGAAGCAAAGCGGCAATAAAGTCCCTGGTATGATGCTCACTCACGGAGATGACGGAGCAATTCAATATTCACCTATGCCGGATGCCAGGCCACAGAGACATGCCGGGTAATTGCAAGAAAATGCATAACCCTCAGAATTATACCGGAAAGGCAAAATTTAGGTATGCCTCTCGCTACGTGTAAACATTTACTCATGCTGGATGCAATCAAAAATGTCAATCACAGATGGGAGACTCTTACTACTTGCAGAGTCTCTAGATAAATCTGGCCCAAGCTCGATAAAAAAAGTTTTGATAGATTGGTTTTGCTAGGACGATCGCAGATCAGCACCGTCATCTGTGTCCTTACGGGGCACTGTCCTACCGGTTTATACGCTAAAAAGCTGGACTTCTTTTCAAATGATTACTGCAGAAGCTGCAGAGACGAGGATGAGGAGGAAACGAACCTCCATTTCCTTTGTACCTGTTTAGACAAAGAAGACTGCTCCAGCTAGGGACTTCATTCTTCGACGACCTGGCGAATATTGACATCGGAAGCAGCTCCGGTTGTTTCAACTAGCCCTTATGTAATAGTCCATGGTATCACAATGAACCTCCCTTGGTCTAAGTGTATCTGTACACAGGTGCAGACAGCCACCTTTACCTAACCTAAACCTATCTGTCCATAGACAAGTAGGACGATTCATTCGGCTATTTCATTACTGAACCGTACTTGTAACGAATCTTCTTAAAAGAACCAGTTCTTCGACCTCAATAGGTTCGATGCACATTCAAGCATCTTGGTACTCCATCTAGGTCCTTATGATGGAGCTAAGTGTTATGTGGATTTATTTTTACAATTTTCCACTTGTATTTCCGAACATTTAGGATTAAAAACGTCGACATTTAACAATATTCCCCGCATCTATAACACTCTCACTTAAAAATCGATTCCGATTCCAACGGATATTGTACATACCCCAATTTCCAAATTCCATTTCCCTTGCCTTTGATGACTAAAATCCAATTCCATTAGTATAGGCGTCACATTTCCGTACATATTCGTGATGTGAACCAAATGCCAAAACTAACAGTTAATATCCTTGATGTCCTTCGGCAGTAAACCAGAATTTACCATGAAACCATAAAACACTTCACGTGCCACATCAACCGCAAAACCCATACAACACATAGATTCAATATGCAAATGGAATCTAACACCCATACCGCGCCACAATTTCAATTTGGTGCCGTGCCAAGCCATAGATACACTCCTCACACCGTCCACTACAACTCATATAACTAACACCATCTCTCCATTACACTGTTCCAATTTTATTGCATAACCTCTTACCGAGTCAAGTACATGAGGTTGGCGCGCTGCACTTAGACCGTCCAGACGACGATGATGACCACCAGACCGCCCAACCCAGTTCCGATCAGAATTGGAAGCTCTTCAGCTCGCGCTTATGTCAATCTGGTCAAGTGGTTTGGTGATGTGAAAAAATTTCACACTCAGATGTAAAAACAAAATAATGGCCAACGTAAATAAGAAAATAGAAAATAGAAACCCAAAAATAGAGACTATTACTTGCCCGTACTTATGCTGGCGCCTAATGTACGTAGCTTTTCCCTTAAAAGTAACACCTGCGCTCGTGGATAGCTTAAAAGTTTTTCACTAAAACTAAAAATTGAAAAATACAAGTCACCTTCATCATCGCGGATACTGCACCTAAAACATCCCAAACAGTACGAGTATTGTGCAACGGAAGAAAAAATTTGCATATATTGAGCAATCGCCCGGACCTTCCAAAAAAAATAATAACAAATCCAAGTGGCAAGCATAATGCACGCTGAGTGCAACTTGTAAATTCACTGTCGGGGACACTCTCTTGGGGTTTTGTTTTGGTGTCACAAATCGAAGTGCAGTTTATGATCTGACATAACGCCCGACATATAGTCCGAGATATCCGAAACGTAAACACCACTTACTGCGCGCGCCATGATCCGAGATTAGACCCAGCAGTGGTTTGGGGCACTTGCATGATGGCTAACATGGGTGCGCGGGTTTTGTATCTTTTTCTTACATGGATTTGAAAACACCACACCTTGAGTTAGTTTCACGAGGAAAATTGAATTTATGGTTCGCTTAGTTGGAAAATGTGCGTGAGCGGTGCGCGCAATTTGTTAGAGGGGGTGGCGGTGGGCAAATTGTGAAATCTTCTAACACGTGTTTCAAAATTATTTATCGCAAATTATTTATGTAAATTTGAAGAGCTCTGAGCTGAGCTTTGTCACTTAACACTATGAAATGGGAGTTGTTGTGATCTTAAGGCTGTTGCGTGCTGGTAGTGGCGACCGGCAGCCGATTAATTGTCGACAGTGCAAATTTACTTTATTAACTGTATGCCACTTACTGCGAGTGGCGGTATTACAAAGCAGCGTAGGTCCCTCCGTGGTGGGTGGAGATAGATTTCATGGGGAATTGGTTTCTTTTTCAATATTTCGACCCTTAAACTCATTGACTTCTACATCACCAAAAGGATCAGCCACGCCTTTTTTTAAAATAAAACCCTGGCTTGACGTTTCATCCGACCATTCTTCAAATGTATTGGAACGCAACTCACCCTACACATACATAAAAAAATATATAAAGCTGCAAAAAAGGTTTTGTCAATTCATTGATTCAAATCTTCTGACTGAACAACAAGATCGCCCAAAACTCGGACAAAACATTAACCACCCCTGAAAAAAAAAAAAAAACAGATGGAACCTGGGCCAGAGAAACCGAGATAGAGCTACTGCTTTAGTAAACTACGTTCTCAAATGACACAGACAACGCCAAGCTACCACAACTTCCCCCCTCATAGGACTATTGATACTCAAATAAATAAAGTGAAGTTGAAAGCTAAAATGGACAACTATTGCACCGTCGACGGAATGAGGCAGTATAATGTCACAGGCGGTATCCCCCAAGGCTCCGTACTAGGTCCACTACTGTGGAATTTAATGTACGATGACTTCGAATCCCGAGGTCTTCGAAAATAATTGGCTTCGCCGACGACATAGCGATCGTTGTAGTGACCAAATTTCTTGAGGAGTTGAAGTACGACTGTAATGAAGCTATCGGAATAGTACAGGACTGGATAGTAAGCATGGACCTAAAACTAGCAGAGGAAAAGACTGAAGTAGTGCTCATCAGCAGCAGACGAGTTATGGAGACTATAATAACGGCTGTCCCGCGAGGACCAGGGGTAGGAGGGGAGATGGGTTTAGTGGGTGGATATCCCACACTGTTACTGAGTACTGGCTTAGTTTCATTTTTAAAAGATTTCCACTTTCCAACGCAAAAAATAAAAATAAAAAAATAGCTGACATTCCTCTACCCAACAGAGTGTCCTCTATGATTGCAACCTTCGCTGACGACAGGATTCTTCTTAATTCGAACATATGCCTTCACTCTGCCACAAAAATTGGAACGTAAATATAAATGATGACAAGTTAGTGCAAGTAAAACAAGATTTACACCTGTACAAACATTAACATAATCCAAAGACAGCAATCCATGATCCTACGGACGATAATAAATGCCGAGTGGTACATCTGTAACAAAGACAGATGTACATAGCGACCCTTAATTACCATCAGTCAATGAGGACATAATCAAAGCCAGCCTTATTATTATTATTGTGTATCTTGCACTGCGACCTAGTGGTCTATTGTCCCCCCTACTAATACCTAGGAGGGGTTTATTCCCTCATTAGAGTTCCCCTCGGAATATAATTCCTTCGTATAGGAGTATAGTATGATTTCCTATTCCGTAGAATGGTTCAGGTTCAATGAAGGTCCAATCTTCGTTACCCTCTACTCTGACATGGACGGGTACCCAATAGAGGGTTACCTTGTTGTTACTACTCAATTTAGTAACTTTGTGAAGGCATTCCCACACAAGTTTTGATTCAATGACATGGGAGTCAAGTGCTTTGATATCTGCTTGACTGTCTGGCAATATTGCTATGTTGCAGTTAATGTATCTTCTTTCGACATTGCATTGGACACATCTATCTATAGCGTATATTTCAGCTTTAAAGATGCTGGTACTTTTGCCCATAGGTTCTGAGTGCTTTGTTCTTAGCTCTTAGGGTGGCCGTGGTGTAGTGGTAACATCATCGCTTGTCACGCTACAGGTTCACGGTTCGAATCCTGATGTCAATAATCATCTATTTATTTCGCATGAAATAAATAAGAAGTCGATCAATTGCGAAAGCTTATCTCAACTCTACTGCGAAGGCATAACACTGGCAGTAGGGCGGTCATATGGCTAAAATGCAACTTGATCGTGATGATGACATCAGGAGGACGGAAAAAAATACTGTGAATCATGAGCAACGACAAAAGCAAAAACAAACAAGCTCCCCAGTTATCTGGACAGCCACCCTTGGAGTTCACTGAAACTTAATACCAGCTGAGTTTCAAACCAACTACACCAATCTGTCTTTCTCTCTGTCTCTTCCCCTTTCCCCAAAACGCCCGTGTCCTAAAATTAGTATAAGGGTATTCATAACCCCTTTCACACGTACAAAGTATATAAAAAAAAAATAACACCTGTCCTTGTTTCTTCTTCAGTTCTCGAGCCGTCTGTATACTACAGTTAGTCGGTCCGTACATTACGGATTCATTGCTCTAGTCCTTCTTATTAGTTAACTTCGTACGAAATTTGTTATCAAAGTTAAGTTTCCTAATACTATCGTCCCTAGGGATTGATAGAAGGGGAAGTTTCTTGGGAAGTACGAGTACATTGTATTCTCTCGAACTGGTGCATTTCTACCTCCCGATAGCCTCCTTTGTTTTGCTCAACTACGATGTGAAGCGGAGTTAGTTCTAGGAATACTTCCATGCCTGCAGGTGAATATGTTCTCATGGCCTCACTAATGCAAAGGCAAGCAAGTCTTTGCACTTTAGTAAGTGCATACGTGATCATTATCGCTCTATTAATGATCATTGGTCTTATGAGAGCACGAGAGGCCTTTTGGATATCTCCTCTGTGTACTTTTTACAAATGAGTTCGCTGTCTAGATATAATCCTAGATATTTTACTTCTTTTACTGGTGTCAATTCCGTGCCCGACAGCCGGATTGGCTTCAGTTTAAGCTCCCTTTTCCTCGTAAATGATAGTGAGGCTGATACAGGATAAGCAGATACCCTAGCAGTAATCAGAGCTGCTTCATCCGCAATCATTAAAACCAAGCTAATAAAAAGTTATCGCAACGAATTAAGATTTTTTAGATCAGAAAATAATGTCCCGCCCCATTTGTTTCTAGAGATTCAGGCTTGGATACGTGAATGTTGTTTCTGAAGGGGCATTTTTAACAAGGAACACTTCAAAATTTTATAAAAAAAATTGCAAGTTTGCAGAAGGCGTAATCCGCCCATGATATTTCAACAAAGCTATATGAAATGGTACCAATTACAACAACCAAATAAATTGTTCACCAAAATCGGTTCATAATAACCGCAAACACTAACAGCGATTGATCTAAATATCTTTTCGCAATCAACTTTCATACTGTTCATACCTTCACGTACAATTTAGAGATGTTTCTTTTTCATAACCATTCTTTGTGGTAGACGTTCGTGAGAAGTGGGACCGTGAAAAACGTTGGTGTATATACCCTATCCCATAAGGTATACTAATTTTAATCTATAGTTTGTAAAAGATAAAAATAAGAACAATGGACCCCCAAAAGTATATATGATGAAATTTCATACACAAGCTTTTTGAATGTGATACAGTACAAGTGTACAAAATGTCCGCTCATAAACACGCCTACTTTCCAAGTCTTAGCAGCAAATTAACTGGTACAATTTCTTAAGTATCACGAGAATACTCTCTGAGTAGAAAGTTGTTGTAACATTTGAATCAAAAAGTATACAACGACACGTCTGTTTTATGGGTTAGAAGATGAGGGATAGGGTATAATGTTGCATATCTGTTGCGAGACAATCTGCCGGAATGAATATAAAATTCGGAGTATGCATGAACCCCGAGAGTAAAAATAATTGGTGCAGCGTCTTAACCATCCCGGCTACGGTGGAGTTGGTCTGGAGATATCAAAAGTCATTCTTGTCCATTCTGCACACTTAAGTTTGGATAGGTAGGATAGGATTTTTATTCTAATTTGTTGGATGGATCGATGGATCTCCCGCCGTAAACATGGCTGGAAGTCTCCATCGCTTCAAAAATGTTAACTGGAACTAAATCATCTTTTGCATTCGAATCAGGAAATAGCAAAGAATGGTCTTCGAATTCGGAATCTTAGTCTTCGCTGTCAACATGAAAAATCGGGTAATTTGTTTTTTAGATAGGCTAATGTAAACGGAAAAAAAATATATTTTTAGAGCTTTCAATCCCCTTTTTCCTTTTTGCCTTCTATAATATTTAGGATAATAGATGCTCGTACTCGTACATACGAGTATAATACTCGTACATACGAGTATAAGCTTGAACTACAATTGATGGCTAGCATTTGTAATAACTCCTTTAAAATTTAAATTTGTCGAAACGCCATGAGTATTCCACTTTTAAAAACCCTTTTTAGAATCTCAAATGTCGGTCAGATGATTAAGAATTAGTCCACACTTTAAGAAAGATACTTTTTTCAACTTTGTTAGGAGGAAACTCTCCCTGGGCTGAATTCGACTGTCTGCGGCTAAGGTAATCGGGAGTTATAATAGATGCGAAGATCAACTAGCACAATGCTTTGCCTTTTTTTCCTTCGGAAGCAACTTTGACGACATCGATCTTTCGCACAAGAACAGAGTTCAACTTTCGGTAAAGGTAAGCAACGAGGTGAAGATAGGTAGGACCAATAGCAACGCTGATGGTTTGTTGAATTATCTGAAGTACGGTCTCACGGACTATCAGGTCTGTTCGACAATATGTCAATGAGAATTGTGGCAAATTCTTCGCTTTTAAAAATTGGTGATCAAAGCTTCCAATACGATGCGAATGTATACTCGGCAAGCGGCATAAAAAGTCTTGAAAACTGTTAAACATAACAGACACTTAAGATACGCAGCCTCTTAATTTTATGTGATAATTGATAGCCTCTGCTATTAAGTGACAATGTAAAACAGTCGTCATTTGACTGCAATACAATGCTGAATGTAGCTAAAATGACTTTATTCGTTGAAAACTTTACTTCTAAGAGCATGCGTCGTTCAGTATGTGCCATATCATTGCCATTAAATCTTCTAGCTGAATACTCGTCGTGGTAAAATTTTTTATTACTTTAACTCATAAAACGACAACACAGATATCACAGGTAATTAATTGTCAAACAAATAAAATTGAATTTGTTTATAAACAAAACAATAAATAATGATTGCGTCTAATAGGCGAAGATACCTAACACGCTTTACAATCCAAGGATGTCTAGAAAAAGTCGATGCAACTAAGTTTGCTTTACCCGAAGGAAGATAAATCTTTCAATTTTATTTAAAAGTTCTTCGAAAAAGATGGCTCACTTTGTATATATGTCTACGTTGGCGTCTGAAATTTGATCCAACCATTCAATGACAAATTCCAATGGAACAGAAAAAATATATATTAAAATGGAAAAAACGCATCAAACTGTATTGGTACAAGGATACCAAATATTTGCCAATTAGCGCCACGTTGTGTGTGGCATGTCGGATTGGAATGTTTATTGAATGTGGTTTGTAATAATTTTAAATTTTAAATGTTTAAATGCTTTTAGAGTGGGTTAATTGTTTGAGACGCTGCAAAGTACAGACGAGAAAAAATAATTTGTTTGTGAATGCATTAACACTTGTAATTAAAAGTCAAAGAAACCAGGTGATATCACTGGATACTTTAGTTGATGTATGTAACTTCCTATAAGCTGCGAAATTACTATATGGTATGATGATGTAGCCAATGACCTTGGACAATGGAAATTGGTGTTATGTGGTTCAAAAGATCTTATAGTTAAAAT
Source organism: Pocota personata (assembly GCA_963082735.1). Taxonomy (NCBI): domain Eukaryota; kingdom Metazoa; phylum Arthropoda; class Insecta; order Diptera; family Syrphidae; genus Pocota; species Pocota personata. The sequence continues at coordinate 10,558,148 of OY720432.1, read as the reverse complement.
GCACTCTAGTTTCAAAAAAAACCCTACACATTTGACAACTTTTAACAATAAAACCAATATTTTTGCCCCTCCTCAAGTTAGAATGAATTAATCGATCAGAACTGAGTTTCTGTAAAAAGAACAGGCCCCAATATAGAACCCATTGGTACACCATTTTCTGACTAATTCTGTTATATTCCATTGTTTTTCAATATACTTCCAACTTTTAAAGATAGCTACCCGCTAGGTTCACTTCAAAAATATCAAATACCTGCCGAAGAACATGTGCAGTTCTTATACCCCTTGCAAGATACAAAACATGTGCAAGTGTTGAAGACCTTTGTACTCCGTTTATCAACACTTAATAAATCCGATTGTGAATATCTTCAAGTCATAAATCAGGTTTTTGTGCGGGAAAAAAATAATGAACTTAGCGCACCGTAATAATATGGCAATAAAATCGCTCTCAGTTCTTAAGGAATACACCCAAAAAGCACCACAGCCATTGAATGGCGAACAATCAAACAAGTCAATAAAATATAAAATCAAAGCAGAAAAAATTGAATTAAAATTTATTGCACTGCGACCCGATTTAGATCGACCGTGTGACGTGTATATCAGTCCCATTTGCGCAAGGATGTGTGCTTCTTTTATTATTGTTTATTTATTTTTTAATGAAAATACAAATTTACAACCCCCTACTTAACAATAGGTAGTTGTATAAATCACACAATGATAACGCTGCAGTACAAGTGAAAGAGTTTCAATATCTTTTTTTTTTTTTTTTTTCAAAATCACGTTTAGTCACTTCATAAGCGAGCAAAAAAAAAATCTACAAATTTATTACCTTGCTAATGTCAAATGGACTTTTCAAAAAGACCGTTAAGGTGATTAAAGAAATAATTGAAATGTTTTTGGGTTTTCCCAATACAATGAATCCTCAGCTTAAAACTGTCAAGTATTTGCTTAGACATTTGACTGGGGAATATGGTGTACTCATATAGAAAGCACGCAGGTGAAATGTACTCAAAATTGATAATAAGTCAGTTGGGGAGAATACATTCTATCATAAGTATTCCATTTCTTTTTACAAAGAATTCAAGTTTACTTTGAAGAAATAATGCAAGTTAGTCGGTCGTTAAACTGACGCCTTTAAAAAATACTTGAATGTAGTAAAATTTAAAAAAAAAAATAATTTTGACACATTTCCAAAATTTGGTATACCTAGCATATGTCAAATATTGATTGAGCAATCTCAAAACAGGAACTCAAGCATGACTATTGGAAAAGATAGACGAACTAGAAGTATTCTTACGAAAAAACAATATTGACATATGCTTAATTTCTGAAAAAAGAAATCTAGTGTAAAATTAAAGGGATACTCTGCTCACCATGCTTACCATCCGTCATAAAGGGCTAGAGGCGGAACTTCCCTATTCATTAAAGATTGTATTGAGCATTCTATAAATACAATTATTGAGACTGATGCGATGCAAGTAAGTACAGTTCTCGTAAGAAAAAAACACTCATACTACAATATCGCGTCCATTTATTACCCTCCGAGATACAAACTATAAAATACCGACTTTATAAATCTTTTAGACTCACTTGGACCAAAGTTTATTGTTTGGGTGATTTCAATTCGAAACACACATTTTTTTTATAATATGCACGTGTTAAAGGGGAGTATTTTGTTTGTTTTCGCTATTATTGTCGTTGCTTATGATTCACAGTATTTTTTTTTCGTCCTTCTGATGTCATCATCACGATCAAGTTGCATTTTAGCCATATGACCACCATATGCCAGTGTTACGCCTTCACAGTAGAGTTGACTTAGCTTTCGCAAGTGATCGACTTTTTTATTTATTTCATGCGAAATAAATAGATGATTCTTGACATCAGGATTCGAACCGTGAACCAACAGCATGACAAGCGATGATGTTACCACTACACCACTGCCACCCTGGCGATTCAACTAAAGGCAGACTACTTTACGAAGCCGGCGTGCAATTTAATGTTGACTTCTTTTTGACGGGAAAATCAACATACACCGACAGAGCAAAAACTCCTAACCTCGTAGACTTCTTCATTACAATAGGTGTAGCTAAAGATTTTACTAACGTCGAGGAATGTTTTGGTCTCTCCTCAGATCATTCACCAGTAATCATGACAATAAGTGAGCGTCTAATGTAAAAAGAAGGGGTCCCTAGATTAAATACCAACAAAACTAACTGGGACGGCTTTAGGAAATATTGTACAGAAAATATTGTTCTGAATGTATCGCTCAAAACACCGTATAGAATAGAAGACGAAGTCGGCAGATTTATTGAACTCATACAGAATGCCTCGTGGAACAACACTCCCTATAGGAGGAAAGAAGTCGCAAATAGCCAAGGTAAATATCCGCCGGAAATAAAAGAACTGATACGCCAATAGAAGAGAGCTGCAAGAGATGGCAACAATCCCGAGCTCTCCAGCACAAAAAACTCTTTTAAACGATCTGTGTGTAATGAACTCAAGAAATCAATCAATGATTTCAAAAATCGAGAAATATCTACATATCTTGAAAGCTTGACTGCCGAAAAACTTCGGATTACCACATTCACCAGGAAAAACCATGAAAGGCATTAAAAAACCTCAAAATGCAATATCGATAAGAAAAAACAATGACGAATGTGCAAAAGAAGACAAAGAGAAGGCGAATTTATTTGCCGTGTACCTGGAAGACACGTTTAAGCCATTTGACGGACAGTCGCTAGCAGAAGACCTTAGTGGTACGATTACGACACCTGACAATTTTAAAATAAAGAGCGTGTCGTTAGTCGAACTTTGCCAGACAATAAAAAAATCTTAAAAATAATAAGGCCCCTGGATATGATTTAATAACCGGACAGATCCTCATAGAATTGTCTGAGCAAACTTTTGCATATTATAAATTCCGCGATTAAATTATTATAGGTTCCAAGGCAATGGGAAGTCGCCGAGGTTATAATGGTTTAATCATCGGGAAAGCCTCCAAACGACAGGAAATCATACAATCCGATATCGCTCATGCCAATAGTATCTAAGGTATTTGAAAAGCTTTTGTTAAAGCGCCACCAACGGGTCATTCAAGAAAGACGTCTGATTCCTGACCATCAATTCAGTTTCAGGACAAAAGCATTCCACAATTGATCAGGTTTATAGAATAACAAATAAAATAGAGAAAACCTTAGAGGAGAAAAAGATATGTTCTAGCGCTTTTTTGGACGTCTCTCAAGCCTTCGGCAAGGTGTGGTATGAAGGCTTGAAGTCTAAATTAAGACAGGTTCTTCCGGAACAATTATGTGAGTTTTTAGAATCCTACCTTGCGAACAGACTATTCCGTGTTAAACACGGATTGGAATACTCCCAATTTAATCAAATCATTGCCGGGGCACCACAAGGAAATGTTCTTGGTCCGGTCTTGTTCTTTCTGTACACTCGAGATATACCGCAAGAAGAAGGCACTGTCGTAGCTACGTTCGCAGACGATACGGCTATACTAAGAACAGATAAATCAGTCGAGTCAGCAACTGTAATGTTAACTTTACTTACAAAAAAATTAGCAACCTACCCATTTTCGTTACGAGTAACTCGGTACAAATACCGTATGCAAACGAGGCAAAGTAGCTACCTGCCCAACGCGTATACTTTTGAAACTAAAGAAACTAAGAAATCGAGCATAGCTTTTTATTTCTGCAAACAAGACCTTCAGTAAAATATTGGACCTTCAGCCAAGAATTATCCTATTCTTACCTACGGCGCTATCGTATGTTGGTCAGTCTTAAGTAGGAAACATAATATCGATCGAATCAAAAATGTTCAAAGAGGAGCATGCGAGATCCTGTCCGACAGATGGTCTAACTGTAATCCCATAGGTTTAGAGATCAAAGATACAGCTCAGGAAATCTAAAGTCATATGGTCGCAGTAGAGCCCTGGAGACGACACCAAATGAACTGGTTGCATCTACGACTGACTACAAGACCCCCTCGTTTCCCAGTAAAACTCCCAACCAGAGAGGAATTTAAGAATGGGAACGTGACCAAGGACTACGACGCTACTCAAAAATGGACTGCGGAGTCGGTGCAGGTTCTTTTTCAGATAAACTGATTGTGTTGATGTCCTTTCGCCTACCGGACTATGTCAGTGTCTTCCAAGCGGAGCTTCTTGCCATTCGTGAGGCTTGTCGCATACTGAGAAATCTCCCCCTACTAACTTCCAAAATATCTTTATCTTTACTGATAGCCAAGCCGCAATCAAAACCATTAATTAAGCTACCAAACTGGTAGAGCAATGCCAGAAGGAACTCAACTTATTATGTTCCCAATCAATAAAGACCATCATATGAGTCCCAGGACATAGCAATTTTGAGCGAAACGAACGAGTATATGAGTTGGCCAAACTAGGGTCAGACCTTATCGAGCCTCTATCGGAAAGAGTCAATGTCCCATTAGGAGTCGTTCAGGGCAATATGCATCATCACTTTTTACAGGTGGCCAACCTCAGGTGGAATAGGCTTACTAACTGTGCTGTATCAAGAAAGTTATGGCCCATCTGTAACAAATCAAAAACAAATGAGTTACTATGCAGATCAAGATCAGATATTGCAAGAGTCATAGCTATTAGTATAGGCCACTGGCCGACAAAAAACCATTCAACCAAGCTTGGTATAGCATGTTCTGCTGTAGCTTTAAGATAGAATTTAAGAGAATTTATTTATTTATTATCTGCAGAAGATTGTATCTCAAAATTTTAAACATATTATATATATTAACATATTATAAGATTATGAATACATAATCAAATTTTAAGTTTCAATAGTATTCCAGAGCTAAGGTCATCTTGAAAATTCGTTGAACTTCGAGAACCTTGAAACAATTTTCTCTCGATGAGATGGATGGATTTCTTCTGTTTATTTTTTTTTACGATTGTGTTTTGTAGTTTTTGGAGATTGTTTAAGTGTACGTTTGACGCATTTCCCCAAGCAAGTATCCCATACCTCAGCTTGGATTCCACTAAGGACCGTGGAGTAATTACTAAGATAGAACATCGCGAATAGCGTCATAGCTTATCGAGGTGTTTGTCCCATATGAAGTATCTGTCGATTATAAGTCCCAGCTACTTGTAGCTTTCAACAAACTGAATGACTTTATCCGGAAATGCATTTTGGCAAATACTGCTTCGGAATTTGACACTTCGTCGCGAGACCTTCATATGGGGTTCACGAATGTGCATCATCTTGGTTTTGGATGAATTCAAGACAGGTCCATTATCGTGACACCATTTTACTGCATTTTCGAATTCGTCTTGCATTATTTGTAATGCAGTATCAAGACATCTGCGTTTAACGACTATAGTGGTATTAACCGCGATGTTAAATGGGATGCTGTTTTTAAAAACACGAAGTAGTTCATTCGTAAACAGGATGAACAAAATTGGTCCTAGTTTCGATCCCTGAGGTACTCCAAGAAGGAACTCTGTATCGTCGCTATAGGTATCTTTGATCTTTACGAGTACTCGAAACGATCTTCTACTCAGGTAATTTTCTAGCCAGTCCGCTGGTATTCCTCATATTCCCAATCGGTTTAACGTTTCCAAAAGTTTTTTGTGGTTAAGCGTATCAAACCGTTTAATAAAGTCCATAAATAAAACCAGGACATGGTGATTTCTATTCAGGCTTTCATGTACAGTACTCGTATTTGTGAATTTTTCAAGAAGTTTTCCCTTACTTTTCTTCATTTGGAAACCGTATTGTTTTTCATAAATAATTTAGTGCTTTTTAACAAAGTTTAACAGTCTCTTTGCTACTATCTCTTCCAGGCACTTCTCAATAGTTGGCAAAATTGATATATTGGCGTGGTGGTGGTTCGAAAAAGAACCCAATTAGTGCTAAGTGCGCCGTTTTGATACCACAAAAAACTGGTGTACCCTGTTTGTTTACATGTGTTATTGGAGATAGAAGGATATAATTAAACCCAGCCCGTGGAGTTCAGAAACAGGATTATTTCTCCAATCCGTTTAGACGGATTTCCCTCTGAAAACCTCAAAGAAAGGTTATCAATTTCGTGGTTAAGATTTCACATGCTGCCGTATGGCATCTGTCAAATACATCTGTCTTCCGTTGTGACAGGTACTTAGTTCTCGCCTTGACGTTTTACAATATGGATCGTTTAACCACCACTCAACGCATTAACTTGCATTAACTAAGTTCAAAAATAAGAGTTCTGTCTGAACAAAATCTTCTTCAGCCCATTTCTCGTTCGACGGCTATGTAAACAAATCGTTGAGTGTCTATTGCATCCACCACGGGTGAGAGTTTGGTGCGCGCTGTGGACTGGCGGCATGAACTGACCGTATTTTTTTTTAAACGGCGCCACTATTACGGTGAATTCTCTGCACTATGGTCAAATGAGAACCAACTTTTTTTCACCTGATATTGAAGACATTATGTGACCGACATGTCCAACCCCAATTCATCCAATTATTGTATCAAAAAGTCTCGTAACATGGTAAGACCCAATCATCCTTTCAGCACAGACGCCGCACCACATAGTAACTTTCAGTGGATGTAAATGGTTTTCAGTGTCCCACAACCGAGTATTCTGCTTGTTGACATGTACGGAGAGACGAAAATGTGCTTCGTCACGTGCTGTAGAGACCGCCACGACCAGTCGCTGCCGAACGGTGAGGAAATTTTCAAAGAAAATCACGTTTTGTTCTTATCACTGATTTATTCCCCAAAAGAGTCGACACAATTATCCAACGTTCTTGAGGGATATACCCTCCCATTGTTCATTGTCGTATTTTTCGCATCTGTTTACTATACAACTGTCAATATCACTATGACAGGAGACGCCATTTGCAAAAATCATAGACAATATTCGAGACAACAACCTCACGTTTATTAACAGCAGGAAATGCTAGATGTCTCTATCCTAGCAAATAATTCGGTGGATGTAGTCTGTAACTAAGCAGTGTGGATAAGAGGACTTTACGAAACTTGCGGAGAGAAAAATGAGAGAGATTTTGCAAGGAAATAAGATCCCATGAAACATAGTATGTCCTCAACAACCAAGTTCGCCCACACGCGGGATGACGGAGAGACGTTTTTATATAAGTGAGCAGTGTCCATGTAGTTAAAGCCCTCGATCCACAGAATCCGTCGACGTCGTTCTGTTGAAGGTTGATTTTCACGGATTGTCGAAAAGAACAGTCCCAGTTCATATATCTGCTGGTTATGGGCCACCTTCCATAAGAATGCGTGTATTTTATCTTGCTGTCAGTTAAAAACGACGCAGCAACGGATCGATGAATTCTATGGGTCGGGGCCTTAGGAGCCTACCTTTATATGGCTGAAGAGTAGACCACAAAAGGGTTCTGGACCGATAAATGGAAATTGCCTCTGAGGCTTTTTAACCGGGACGGTAACCTAATCAAGTTAAAATTTGTTGCGTAGCTAGCTGTTAAAGGGTGTTAAGACAATTCCAGACATGTTTGAACTCAAAATAGCATGAGCTTAGAACATTTAGCGCTGCTTGACTCTCTGAATATACAGGGTGTGGCAATGAAGCGCAGACAACTTTTATTCGACCATTTCTCGTTAAACTTTCGAGATCCAGGGGTCCAAATCAACCAGGCTACCACGCAAACAACGTCTTGCACAATTCAGTGCCTCTTGGTCAAAAGCTTTTTTGTCAATAGAGATTTGTGCTTTCGACAGGATTCTGTCCCTACCCATAGGAAAAGATTAACCCAGGCTTGATGTAGGAACAATTTTTCTCACTTCATTTCGGCTGAGGAATGGCCAGGATTTGTAGTAAATTGCACACCAGCTTAGAGGCACACAAAAGAAAGACTTGCAACAAGAGTGAGATAAAATATCCGTCGAAGAGCTGCGTGTTATTACCTCCAAAGTTTCACTAAGAGATTGGATGCTTGCATGAGTGCCAGAGGTGACCACTTCGATATTTCTTCTTTTAGTTAATAGAATTACATGAATTATGATCATTTAACATTGTCCGGTATTCATTGTCACACTTGATATATAATATGTCTGTGAGATCTACTGAGGTAACGTCTTATGTACTCCCTAGCGCTGAGCTCACTTTTACATGACACTGACATAGACTGCTAGTTTGAAGTTAGGATCGTAGATTCCAATGTCAATTCCTTATGCCTTTTTTGAGTCATCCCGCTGACAGGGCACTTATTGAACTCTAAAACCTCGAGTACGACGTGCTATTGGCTTTGAAGTAAATTTCATTGCACTAAACATCCCCTTCCAAGCAAAATACAATTCCAAGGCGCCACCGCAAAGTAAATAAACCGATATATTCTCTACTTAAACCTCAAAGCCCCGAGCAGTCGGAAAGTTACTACAAAACATTATCTACGAGTAGCTACCTCAATAAATCGATTGTTCACTCCGAATCCTTTTGATCGATTTAAGTTTCACATGCCAACGTTAAATTACTCTAATCCAACTGATACAAATGATTTATGAATAACATAGTAAGCCGGATGTCCATGCCTCGAGGGATTGCCTTATGTGCGTTTCATAAATTCTTTAAAAATAAATTATCAACAAAATTAATCAATAATTACGACTAAATTTAGAAACACGCTAAAAGACAATAATTCTATGTTATCCTTTGATTTAGCACCGACAAAACATGAGATGCTATCTATCTGTTAGATTGTTATCAGGTAAAGGTTAAGAACAAATTTTGTCATGGCGGGCCTTGGAATATCTAATGAAGGGCGCCATCTTAAACTTGATATTATTAATAAACATCGAAAATATTGTATTCCAATTGAAGTGTAACCAACTTCAGACTGATGTATCTTTAGAACGTCAAATCGAAATGTCAAACGCTCTTGATACATTCAATTGTCTGTCAAACACAAATAATGATAAATGAACAACACCAACTGACGCTATGGACTTGCAAACGAAACGATGTTCAGTGATCGCATATTATTTGGGACAGAAATCGACTTCGGCGATAGTTCCTGAGTTGCGGCATCTAAACGTGAATCGTATCTTCATCTACCGGACTATAAAACGATATCAAGACACCGGTATAGTGAATAAAAAATACGCCGATGAACGTCGATCAACTGCAACATCAGCTGAGAAGAAAATTCGCGCGAAATTCACATCGCAGTGGGTAAGATGTAGGTGTGTCTACCGCAATCATGCATTGCATTTTACGAAATAAGCTGATGGTCGAGCCTTTCCAAATACGAAAGGTTCTGGTCCTTACAGTTGCTCAGAAAACAATGCGGCTTCAAAAATGGAAGGCGTTGAAACAGCGGCTCGTTCGCAACGACTTCAAAAATTGCTTATTCACTGATAACAAGGTGTTCACTGTGCAGCAATTTTTAACAAACAAAATGATAGTTTGGTTGGGTTAATACTTTGCTATGAATTTGGATCGATTGCGGGCATTTCGTCGTTAACAATTAGCGTCAGTGATGGTTTCGGCCGGAGTAACCGAGAGTGGACGCACTCCGCTCGTTTTTCTGCCAGCGGGAGTTAAAATTAATGCTGGAGTTTGTCGAGAAGTTCTGTTGGAAGGTTCTGTAAAACCATGGTCAGGCAAACATTTCAAAAAAGCCGTCGAATTTTCAAGCAGGACTCTGCAGCCGGTCACTAAGCCAAGACAGCTCAGGCTTGGCCTCGAGAAAACGTTCCTTCATTTCGACGGCAGATTGGCCTTCTACCTCGCCCGACCTCAAACCGAAGGACTTCGGAATATGGGACGTTTTGGAGAGCAAGGTCAGTAAACCTAATTAAAGGTGATCACATTGAAAATTGAGTGATTGTATTTTTAAGAGAATTTTTTTGCCGACATTTAAAAAAAAAAATTTCAATAATTGCATTTTTCTATGTTACACTTCAATTGAAGCACCCTGTATATGTATAGCATGTTGAAATTCCAAGAAATAATTATGCCAAGGAGTATGTTACAAGCGCAAAGATGGTCCACATACACTGCAGGCCAAAAGGTTGAGGCCTACCTAGACAACTGACTTCATTCATGCATAGAGATTGACCTGAACAATGCACAACACATTCAGGTAATCAAAGTCGGATTTTACACCCACGTTTAGCAGTTTTTTATGACTTTTTACATCAAAAGGGTTCTCAAATCCCAAAATTTGACGACCTGGATTGCAAGGGTCTTACTTAAAAGCTACACTTTGAAGTCATAAGAATTTATTTGAGATTCTTCACGTCTTGAGTAAACGACTCTTTAAAAATGGAAAAAGTCGCGGAAACCACAATCGAAAAACGATTTGCAATCATCACCATTAAAGAAGGCAAATCGCAGCGGGAAGTTTTTTTTTTTTTTTTTTGTAGTTTGACAGAATGGTTAATACATTTGCTATTTTTTAGAGTTTTAGAAATTAATTCTTTACAGCTATAATTCTTTACGTGTGTATATAATGAAGGTTAAGACTAGGTACAGGATTTATTTAAATAATTAAGGGAAAACACTGCTAACAAAAACCCTTATATGATTCTTAATACTGAACAACACTTAAAACTAAATAACAAAGTGATCACAGAGATAAATATATAATGTGCAACGAGCTCATCCTTTATTGCTGCAAATATGTGTATTATTATGAAACAAACATTTGGTTATTTTTATTTATTTAGTAGTGAAATAGATAATATATTTGCAAATAAATAAAGAAATAAATAAATAGTAAATAAATAAATAAGTAAATAAATAATTGAATGGATAAATAAATAATTTAATAGTGAATAAATAAATAGGTAAATAAACAATCAAATAAATAAATAAATAAATAAATAAGTTATCAAAAAAACAAATAAATAAATAATTAAGAATTAAATAAACAAACAAGTAAATAAATAAATAAATAATTAAATAAATAAATAAACAAACAAACACGTTAATAAATAAGTATATATACATATAACTAAAATACAAGTTGTTGGATGAGCTCATTATCTGAATATCTACATTTCTCCAAGAAGTTAGTTTTAAGTCTGTTTATAGTTACGGAAATAAAATTGACATCTGCTCTATTATGTAACCTTCTAGTTGAAAAGTGCCAAGGCAGATTCAGCATCATTTTTAGTATTTTATTTTGGCAAATTTGCAGTTTACTTATGTGTGTTTTGGCACAATCGCACCAGACTGGTGCACCATAAGAGAGTATGGCAAGGAAAATGGTTTTAAAAATAATGATCTTGTTATCAATACTGAGAGTAGATCGTCTGTTAATGAATGGATATAATATTTTAATAATTAAATTTATTTTGTGTATTGTATTGGACACATGTTTATCAAAGTTTAGTTTGCTATCTAGAATTAAGCCTAGATATTTGCATTCATTGCTCCAATCTATCTCCTCAGAGTTTAATATAAGTTTTCTTGTTGGAAAAAATGTTTCTTTTTTGCGGCGAGTAAAAAATACAGTTTGAGATTTATTTGGGTTTAATTTAATTTTCCACCTATGGAAATATTTCTCGATTTTATGCAAAGAGTTTTGCTAGCACAGCAGTATGTCATCGGGTAGAATACTCGATGAGTATTCATCGGATGCAGTGTAATCGGCAAACATGGCTAAATTAGTGTTTGGAAATAGATTTGGGATGTCAGCCATATATATGTTAAATAGAATGGGACCTAAAACTGAGCCCTGAGGTACCCCAAATGGAACATCCTGTAGTGAAGAGTTTGTATTTCCAACATGAACTGAAAAGAATCTACTTTGCAAAAAGTTTTGAACAATTTTAATTAGCGCAGTAGGAAAACCGAAATTATACATCTTGTACACCAATGCATTGTGCCATACAGTATCGAACGCCTTTTCGATGTCCAAAAGAACTAAGCCTGTAGAAAATTTTAAGTTGAAGCTTTTCTGAATGTGTTGTTTGATTCGCAGGAATTGATGGCTGGTTGAGTGTCCGCATCTAAAACCAAATTGTTCTTTAGGGAAGATTTCATTTGCCTCAATGTAATTTAGAAGTTTTCTTTTGATAACTTTCTCGAGAATTTTGCCAATGTTACTCAACAAACTAATTGGTCGATAACTTAAGGGATTGTCTTTGGGCTTGCCAGGTTTTGCAATTGGAATAACCTTAGCAGTTTTCCAGGATTTTGGAAAATAGCAAATTCTAAGACATGCATTGAAAATAAATACAAAGTATCTAATACCCTTAGGTGGTAAAGCTCTCAGTAGTCTAGATTTTCTCGATGAGGTTTCATTTATAATGTTTTTAACTGTAGGAATGTTTGTTAAGGAACTTTCATCAGCATGACTAATGATTCTTGCCAATTCAGTAATTGAAGCTTGTACTTTATGGGATGTTACAGGATCACTAAGATTTGCAGATATTAAATGATTATCTGCAAATGTTTTTGCAAGAATATGTGCTTTTCCTTCTTGTGTGACATAAGCTGTGACAAGTGATTTAAGTGGAGGGATATTACAGTTCTTTTTTTTAATAACTTTAGCTACCTTCCAGAATGGTTTAGAACCTTTGGAGAAGCTAGATAATAACGAATTCCAGTATCTATTCCGGAACATGCTAATTTCATTGTTAATTTGAATATTCAGCATCGTATATTCAGCATGTGAGTATCAATTTCTTGTGACACGTTAGTAGTTGATAATGAAAGATTATCAATGTTTATGTTATTAGAAATATATGCCCGAAATCTATTCCAATTTGCTGTCTCAAATTTATACCTGCCAACATAGCTATTTGCTGAAACAGATAAATTAAGAGTAGTGCAAACTGGAAGGTGGTCTGAGCTAAGAGAACTTAAGGCAATAGGTTGTGAGAAAAAGTTATAAGCATTTGTTATAAAGACATCAGGGTGGATGGATTTTGAGTAGCATTACTCGGGATGTTGAATCGCAATTGAAGGTATCAAGGTGCTGCATTCAACGTACTATTGAACGACACGCTCGAACCGGAAGTCTTGAGGATAAATCACGGTCAGGACGGCCTACAGCTACAACTAAACACGAGGATCGGCTAATAGTCACAACAAGCAGACGAAGTAGACGAAAAACAGCACCTGAAATGCGCGCCGAAATAAACACGGTGAAACACGGGATAAACTGCTGTCCTTGACAACTGTCAAACGAAGATTAAGACATGCTGGACTATTTGGGCGTGTTGCTATTTGGAAACCCCTGCTGCGACCACAAAACAAGCAGAAAGGGTTAGAATGGGCCAAAAAGCATAAAGACTGGACGGAAGAAGATTTCAACAGCATTTTATGGAGCGATGAATCCAAGTTCGAGGTATTTGGCACAAAACTGAGAGTTTTCGTTTGACGCAACGCTGAACAAAATACGCTGGCATGGAGGCGGTTCTGTTGTGATCTGGGGATGTTTCTCTTCAAGTGGAGTGATTGTGGCTCGAGTGATTGGGAAAATGAATAAGGAGGAGTACAAAACAAGATTGGAAGAAAACGCTGTGACCTCTGCACTAAGATTAATTGGCGAAGGATTCGTATTTCAACAGAACAACGACCTTAAACAGACGACTACCTGAAACAGAATAAAGATGAAGGAGCCTTGCAAATCATGATACGGCCACCACAATCACCAGATTTAAACTCTATAGAGCTGTTGTGGGAGGAACTGGATAAAAGGGTTCGGGATCAGTGCCCATAATCAGAATCTCCGTTGTGGAATATACTACCGGATTGCTGAAGCAATTTAAAGGGTGACCAGATAGCAATCGTAGTTTTTTAAATTGTTATGTTTCAGCAACTGTTAAAGTTACCAATGACATCCAGCTGTCAAAATATTCAGTATGGTTTGCAATTTCATCACGCATCGTTTGATGCTTCCCGAAAGTGTGGAAATTATTAAAAAATATTATCGAAATTCCGGCTCAGTTGTAAATACGTTAGGTCGATCGTCATCATGACTTTAGTGCGCAGACAATTCATCGCACCGTGGAAAAGTTTGAGCGTGAGTACACTCTTTTGGACCTTAAGCTACCAGCCAGGCAGAGATCAGTGCGAAGTGAAGAAAACATAGCAGCCGTAGCGGCCAGTATCGAAGAAGACCCTGAAATATCGATTCGGCGCCGATCAGCTGAACTGGGCATCGCCAGAGAGTCAACCAGGCTTATTTTGCGGTTGGATTTGGGCTTACATCCGTATAAGATTGTGCTGACGCAAGAATTGAAGCCGGACGACCATATACAACGCCGTGAGTTCACTAATTGGGCACTGGAAATATTGGCCGGAGATCCGGATTTTGGCCAAAAAATTACCTTTTCGGGCGAGGTACATTTCTGGCTCATCAGCTATGTCAACAAGCAAAATTGCCATTATTGGAGTGACGTCTCTGGGACAAGGTCAAGTCCTTAGTCTACGCTAACAAGCCAACCACTTTGGACGAGCCTGAGGTCAACATTCGAGACGCTATTGCCGGAATAAAGCCGCACATATTGGACCGAGTCATCAAAAATTGGACCGACCATTTGAAGCACTGCCAGCGAAGCCGAGGAGTCCATTTAAATGATGTGCTATTCCATACATAATGGCATAAATGTAGGTTCAAAATAAAGTCAGAATCAATTTGATATCTCACACCGTTGTTGTTTTATTTAAATTTCTTTTCCTATCGTTCTTATCTGGTCACCATATATAAATATAATATCTTTCCATGTCCGAGTTATTTTTCTTTCGCCCCAAATCAGGTATTTTTTCGCCCTGCGTCCGCTCCTGTTTTTACACAGCAAATCCAAAAAAACAGATTTCAATATATACATAAATCAAATGGTTAATCTAATTTATTGATTCCAAAGTTTATTTGGAAATAAAATTTATTAAACCCTTCATAGAAGAATGTCATGTGGTTAACTATCTTCTACACAGCTCCATTTGGTTTGTACTAAACAAAATCGCATTTTTAATCTATCCAACCCCGTTGATTTGTTCAAATTGGTAGTAAGATATCAGATATGAAAGGTATGTCAGGTATCAAATACGCAGATGGCGACATTCAATGATATTGAAAAGAAGAAAACAAAATAAAAAGATAAAAATTTATAATTAAAATAGTTTAATTTACAATCCACAAAAAAAAAAAAAAATAGACTTAATCAATGAAGAAATTTGAAGTACAAACAAACAAACTTTTGGATTGTTTAGCACACACCCTTAATTACGAAATGGAACACATCTATTACACGAGGCATTTGACGCGGATAAATAAATAAACTCAGAAGGAATTTTTGGGTGACAGTAAGTTTGATTGAGGACCAAATCGAGAATTGATTGTGCTCCACTAAAATTCAATCGATGATCGATGTAAGCCATTAGTATTAATGGATACACAGTGTAAATTAATTTCGATGCTAATAATTTCAATTGAGGCTCACTATTTAAATTAGTAGTAAACAGTTTTTTCTATTTCTCGCAAATTACTTTTAAATCATCGAATAAATTCATTAAAGCCACTGAATGCTATTATCATTCATTTAAAGGGGGTTTAATTTTATTGCAAAAGTCTTAACAGGTAATTTGGTATTTACGCAGAATTTTTTTTTATAAATTTGCACATACCACATGGCACATGAGCATAAATGGAGGCAAACATACATTTGTTTCATGCCGTGCAATAAAAATAATAGATAGTAAAAATAAATTGGAAAATAAGTAATAACAGAGGCGAAGGCGTGTAAAGCAATAAGTCGACTTTACTACCAAATTTATTGTAAATAAAACCGATTCTTATTACTATTTACCTAATTAAACGGCACCCATTTGTTGGGCCATATTTCAGTTTATGACTTCTTAGCCAGCTATTGTGGCTCCATCTTCAACATGTTCTTTCCTATACTGGCCTCCTGCCCACCGAAATAAATTTCAACTTGGAAGGAAGAATGGATTCACTGCGATGTCCTTTAAAACTAACAAACATCTCAGGACATTTATCCTCATATATACAGTAAATTCATTCATAAGCATTACTACGAGTGGGAGTAAATCCCACTTTTAAAGCCGGAGTGTTGAGGTAGCCGTGATCGGCTGCATGAGTAGTCAGTGGTTAAAGAGAACTAGTGGAATGGTCTCCTTCGATGCCCAGGCAAGGTTGGTTGTATAAGTGCTTTATCCCAGTATATCGGCTCTGCTGGGACGGACCTAGTTTCTGAATTATTCATGGGACCACATAGCTAAGACAACAATGAACAAACAAAACCAACAAGACAATGATGAAAACAAACAAGTACCACTGTTCTTGTCAGGCAAGAACCGACCCTTATCCCAGACATCCCCGACGACAACCTACATACAACGCACAATACAGACACTCTCAATGCTAACCCACACAACGGTATTGATGTTGAATCTCTCCTTCCACCGGAGACGGAGAAGGACACAATAGGTCCCGACACAGAGAACGAATTACGTCTAACATCCGGACCACAAGAGGCGACCTTGAAACGCACTACCTTCCGAAAAGAGAGGCAAGGTAGTAACTACATGGCCTTCAAAAGGTATCTATCCAACATGTCAGTAAAAGATCCTACTATCATACTTTGAGCGCAAGAGACAGGGCTCTAATAAGGAAGCACAAAAAGAGCGCTAGGATCTACTAACGCAAACATACCCTCAGTGTGTCTGAAACCAGATCCCCAAAAAGCCAGAATCCACTAATGCGGATACGGGCAGTAGAGCACAGCAGGTTATATCGAAGTCGCTCCCTAAAAAGATCGACTAGGAACGGACCAGAAAAGTAGCAACACTAGAGGTCAAATGAAAGCAAATCGCTAAACGGGTCGACCGGGAACAGATCAGCAGAGTCTCTACAGGGATGCATGCCGGTACTTCGAAGCTGACTTCAAAGAGACACAGATTGGAAGATGAGGCAAAAGACCAATCTTCGAAGAAAAAAGAGGCCCTCATCAAGTTTCAAAGCTACATCATTGGAACTACAAACAGCGATTGTAGACCAACAAGATTCCGATTGGGTTATCACTCAGGACAACTGGCTGCTTGTAGAAAATTCAATTTTAAAAGCCATGATGACCAACATCGACAACCCAGGCGAATACAGTTTCGACGGAGCCGGATT
Source organism: Pocota personata (assembly GCA_963082735.1). Taxonomy (NCBI): domain Eukaryota; kingdom Metazoa; phylum Arthropoda; class Insecta; order Diptera; family Syrphidae; genus Pocota; species Pocota personata. The sequence continues at coordinate 10,541,053 of OY720432.1, read as the reverse complement.
GTTCAAGGGAGTAAAAGTTATCGCCTGTGGAAATGGGGAAGCCCTCGAGTTCCTAACAAGAACCATTACCAATATTGATGAAGGTGCTGCCTAAATACCACCCTCTGCCCTGCATGTGGACGAACGCATCATCAAGCTCCTGGCGGGACAGAACAAGGATCTACCCATTAAGGAATGAAAGTTGCTCCAAGTGAGGAAGAGCCGAAACGGAAGTGGATTGCATTCCTCGCAAAGCTTAAAAGGGAAAGTAGGAATATTAATGTTCGGACTGGGCAGCGTTAAGGTAAGAGTAGATGATGATGGTGAAAAGGAGTCGGAATCTACTGATGGTGCAAATTAATTTGCATCACTGCAAAGCAGTAACCGACAACCTTTTGCTATTCATTAATGAGGAAAACGTAGAAAACGTTGCTTTGATCCAAGAACCTTGAATTGTAAAAAATCGAATACAGGGTTTAAAGTCAAAACTGCACAATCTATTCTACACCACGCAAAATGGTAAAGTAAGAAGTTGCATTCTTGCAAAGAAAACCATTAATATGTTCTTTCTCCGTAGATTTAGTAATGGAGACACTGTGGCGGTCAACGTGGAGACCAGGACCGAACGACAATGAAAACCCACAGTTCGAGAAATGGTTGATTATGCAGCATCACGGGACACATCTTTGGTGTTCTCTAACGTTAAGTTTATAACCGACACAATGAATAAAGCTTTTAATAAATTCTGCCCCACATCTCGTATTCGAAAGCCCATCAAAGCAACATGGTGGACAAACGAACTTAAAAAAACGAAGAACAGAGGTCAGAAAATTCCATAATAAGGCTAGACAAAGGAAAACAGAGGAAGACTGGACTGTTTACAGTTCTATACTAAACTTTTACACGAGAGACATAAGAATAGCTAAAAGAGAATTCTGGAACACGTTCTTTCAATCCATTGAGAACACGAGCGACGCGACCAGGCTACATAAAGTGACCCCAAGATACATTATGCGTCGTAATGGCTCCTGGATGGAATCCGCCCAAGAAACGCTACAACTCTTGATAGAAACCCACTTTCCAAGCAGCAGTAATCTGGAACACTGGGAATATACAAAACCATTCGTCGATAGATCCAATGAGTTCAAGCAAAACACAGATGATATTGTTACAGAGCACAAAGTAGCCTGGGCTGTTAATTCGTTCAAACTAGCCACGCTTTAACATGCTCTACAGACGATCATGCCCTGGCTTAAGGTTTTCACAAGCTGCCTAATTCTAAGATACAGCTGGAGGGAGGTGAAAGTGGTATTTATCCCCAAGCTAGGAAAATCTACCCATTCATCCGCCAAGGATTTTAGACCAATTAGTCTCTCCTCTTTTCTTTTGATTCCAGCAAAAGTCTGAGCCAATAGATTCTCAACATCAACTCCATTAATTTTGAGATTGTCTACGTTAGTATACCGCTTTCAAAGACAGGGGACAAAACTGGGTCTTTGACGCGTTGAACTGAATTCTTCTTTTCTCACCACAATTGATGATTGCATCAACTTGGCGCCTTATTCGTAGTCGTGGACTCGATAAACAATAAGCAAAGTGCAAAGTCCTGTCATCCGCGAAGGAATAGATTGGATAGTGAGTGAGAGAGAGAAGGTCGTTAATAGAAAGTAGAAACAGAGTCGTAGAGAGGACTGAAACCTGAGGTATACCAGAAATATTTGAGAGGTGCGGGCCTGTAGTATGGGTCGGCAGTAGAAGGGGAGATTTTATCGCCCTTTTTGATAATTTAGGAACCGTGGCTCAGTGGTATACCCGGCCACGTCGGGATAGAGGGCAACAAAGAAGCAGACTCATTGGCAAGACAAGGACCTGAACCATTTTGCGGAATAGGAAATCATACCGTATGCGAGGAATTCAGGAAGATGGAGAAAGAAGACAGGGCGAGAACCTGAATTAATACTCCAGGTCAGAGCCAAGCTAAGAAACTTCTGGAAAACTACAACCGGAATAGATTCGAAATGTCCATCTGCCTTAACCAGAATAACCTACGTATCCTAAGAAGCTTTCTAACGTAACTCGGGGAGCATTTAAGGAAACTAGGTGTAACAAATGCAGGCCTTTACATATGCTGCAATGAAACCAGCGAGACTCCACAACATCTTCTGGCACTGACCCACAAAAGATTGAACTACTTGGACAAGTACCAACTATCAGATGAGGATAGGAAAACCATGGACCCACTTCTCATTCTCAGATTCTTAAGAGAATTCGGATTAGAGAGGATGCTCTAGGGCTAACTATCCTTGTCAAGCCAAAGTAAGAGTGTTTGACCCTCGAGCATAAATCTGAAGGAATTATATTCCGAAGGCAACTCTAATGAGGTAACAAACCTAGCAGAGGCACCGTAGACCATTAGGTAGCAGTGCAAGATCATCCTACAATAATAATAATAATACTAAACGGGTTGGAAAAAATATTCCTCCTAAAGAATATTGAACCGGATTCAACATAAATGAAGAGAGAGAGACAGAGCTATCAGGTCTGGTGTGCGATTATAAATACATACATACTCGTATAAATCATGTTGTTCGTTACTCTGAAGCGAAGCATGATAAAATATCTACGAGCAGATTTCTTCTTAAAATCATCATTACAAAGATATCCATCAGTGGATATCATCACCGACCAGAAGTGCAGCAGTGGATGGGTCTGTGTGGTTGTATGTCCACAGGGGTTTTATTTTGCTTTGGTTGCTTTTTCTTTGTTTCTTTTATTTTGTCTGTTTACACGTTGATTTTCCGGCAATTCTTGGTTTGAACTTACACTCTTTTTACGCCTTACTCATCTCTTTTACCAACGAAGGGAATTGCTGCGGGTAAGTCTCGACATTTTATAGTTTGTACTTGAGCAGTGACTATTAGGATGATTGTGGACCGATTTCCATGAAATTTTCCCGTGGATTTGGAATACGTTGAAAGAGATATAAACAATTCAAAATTAAGAATTGTCCGACTTGAATGCTACTCGTATATGTTCATTTGTATGCTGTACGGGATGGGCTACCTATGGTAGTGCTGAGATACTTTGCCACCGCCTTAGGCATTATAGGCTGGATTTTTCAGTGAAACTTCTAAAACCCTTGACACACGTCAGTTGTTGATGTATTATAGTTGCCTCAGAGCGTCATTGCGCTGAAAGTATAGAGTAGTTGTAAAGGAGTTTTTTTTTTTTCCACAAAAGCTTGAGATAGTTACGTTTGTCAATGTCACTTCTCTCATTTTCCGTCGATACCCACGAACTTTAAGTAGCCAGATATCTTCAGTAAGTCACGTGTTTTTACTTACCTGCGGTACAGATTTTATGTCATTGCGCGGAGTACCACAAGGGTGAGTCTTTCGGCCAATACTCTACTACTTTTTTGTTGGTTATGGTAAGTATTTGCTGGGGTATCTACAATACGAACTTTAAGTAGCTTACGTTCTTCAATCCACCTCCAGGTATATTCGGTAAACTTTTCTGGGCTTCCTGAATCAATAACTATCACAAGTCTATTATGCAGCATTTTTCAAACTTTAATCAATTTTTCTGTTCAAATTGTGAGTCATTAGTTTTGAACCTGGATTCAGTGCAGGTTTTTTTTGGTACCAATAGGATCCAACTTGCCTTTCAATCATGCTCTTTTGTTTGTCAAGCGGTTTCTTGATTTTAGGACCGTAGTATAGGGTCAAGGCTAGTGCAATTAAACGTACTGATATATCAAACCTGAAGTGCTTCAACTACATAGATTTACTACATAAAATGCATTGCTTTTTATTTCAACAGTAAGAATGAGGTTAATATAGACTCATCTTACCACCAGCATTCCACAAAATTAATTCCACAATTTCAAAATTGCAAATTACTACTTCCCATGCAAATTATTTCAAACTGCAAAATATGTATATTGACTCACGTAAATCATCGGCAAATATGACGATAAACCAACATATCTACAGTGCTGATCTCTTGCACTGTGCAAACTATAATTTACATTGCTGCTCTAAAGCTTATCATAGATATTCATCACACATCGTCAACTTAAAATAAAAAAAAAAAAAAAAAAGAAGTGTGGAAAACTTCTAACCCAAACCAGATGGCATACGGGTATTTGAGATATTTGTGATGAGAAAAATCAGAAAAAAAAATACTGAAAACTTCTTCCAATTTCCACTTGAAATTACTATTTAAATTATTGAATTGCCGTTGCGTTTAAAAACAAATAAAGTGATTGGCGGACAGGTTTTTCTTCTTCAAAGTTTTTCTTCTTCATATTTTCATATTGAGTGAGGTAGGTAACCCCTTTTGATAACAGTGACGACCAAAAGTGCTTCTACGTTTAATATTTCTAGACATTCGTTGCTCTATGGTATTTTAAAACAAATTTAATCTTTAATTTAATGGTAAATACTTACCATAACCAACAAAAAAGTAGTAGAGTATTGGCCGAAAGACTCAGCCTTGTGGTACTCCGCGCAATGTCATAAAATCTGTACCGCAGGTAGGTAAAAGCACGTGGCTTACCGAATATACCTGAAGGCAGATTGAACAACGTAAGCTACTTAAAGTTCGTATTGTAGATACCCCTAGAGCCCCTGCATAACTATATCAACGCCCTGGTCACAAAAAGCAGGGAAAGCAGTGAGCAGGTGCGATAGCAGAACCGTCTACAGAATCACCAAAGAGCTGACAGGTGGTCATTGCTCTAGCCAACATCCGGTGAAAGGCTTGGACTCGTTTAGGATTAGGATCAGCTTAAGCGAGCATTTTGCTATGGTCCTTAACCGTGTATTCGCCGACAATATGCACCTAAATCAAACTGAGCTGCTCGAAGCAACAATTTCCCGAATTCGATCCTCCACTCCCAGTAAAGATGAGATCGCTACTGCGATCAACGCGCTAAAGAACAACAAGGCAGAGCTTCTGCGAGCCGATCCAACAACATCAGGAAAGCTTTTATATCCTCTTTTAGAGAGAGCTTGGAAAGCAGAAAATTTCCCCGACGAGTGGAAGAAGGGAATGATCGCCAAGCTTCCTAAAAGAGGTAGTCTTATGGAGTGCTCTGCGTCCGCAGTTGCTAAGGTAATAGCCAAAGCGGTTCTTGAGCGAATAAAGAAACATCTGGAAGACACACTCGATGCCGAACAAGCAGGTTTTCGCTCTGGATCCTCCTGTGTCGACCACATCAACACCCTGTGGATTATTATTGAACAGTGCCTTGAATACCGGTCACCACTTCACCTGCTGTCTCAACAGACAGTTTATCTGGTTTGCCTTGCGCAGGAGGGGTACACGCGATAAACAAATAGCTATTATCAAAGCAACCTAAGATGAGTCTAAATGAAAGCTGTCTGAAGAATTCGAGATCTAAAGTGGGGTCCAACAAGGTTGCATTCTATCGCCGATACTTTTTTTCATTGGTGACTAGCGATGTGCTTCGCACAGCTTTGTCTACTGTAAACGGAGGAATTCGTTGGACATTTCAACACAAACATCTGCACTACGCTGACGACGTTTGTTTACTCTTCACAGGATTATGGATCTGCACCCAATGACAGCAAGTGTGGAGAGGGAGGCAAATATCAGTTGAACATTAACACTGCCAAAACCAAAATTAACAAACTCTGTACTCAAATTAGCATTGCTAGACAACCGCTGTCTGCCCGTAGTAGAGAGTTTCCAATATATTGGGAGAATTATCTCGACCGAAGGTGGAACCGAACAGGATATTGTCAACCGAATCGGCAAAGCAGTGTCTGCATTTGGAATGATGCCTATCATATGGCGAAGCAATGCATTCAGCTTAAACACCAAGCTACGACTGTTGTATGGGTGCAGCACTTGGAAGGTGACCGCTACTATCACAAAAAAAAAACTACTAACATTCGTTAATAGGTGCCTACGGAACATTTTAAGGGTTTTCTGGCCTAACCGTATCTCTAGCGAACACTTTACCTGAGAAAAGATCAGGAACCAATAAGCACAACCATCCAACGACGGAAGTGGACTGGATTGGTCATACACTTCGAAAAGGTGACAGTTCCATAGCAAATTACGCGATGCAATGGAATCCGTTAACATAACATGGTAGAAAAACGGGTCGGCCGAGAAATATATGGCGCAGAACAGTTGAGTCACGGCAATTGGGGAAGAACTGGAGAGAGCTAAAGCACATTCCCAGGCTTCGTACATGATGGCGCGTTCTTGTAGTAGAGGCTCTAGGACGCACAAGGGGAAACAGGACGTACGTAAAAGTAAGTAGACAGGTTAAAGTATATTTGAATGGTCGATGGAAGTAATAAGAAATTTAGAAGATGGGGACTATTGCAAGAGATATCCATCTGCATATAGATATTCTAAAACATCTTCTTCAAATCAAAAGAAAGGAATACAAAAAAGATAAATATGTGTGTGTAAATAGTCGTTCACAACTTCTGTTTGTCACTGTTTTAACGTGGAATGTCGCTTTCGAAGGAGTTTCTTTCATAATTCTCACTAAAGTTGTTAAGCAGCAGAAGTGTCGTCTGTCAACAACTACATATTGGCGCAGCTATCAGTAGGCAGAGATCGGCATTTTTGTGTCTTATGCTAATGAATATTTACAAACCATTTTGAAAAGCTTCGCTCATCCAACAATAAACGGTGTGTGCTGCTGCTATCTAATGAGTGGATAGCTTGTTGTGGGTTGAGATAATTAGAAAATAAATTTATAATTGCATGTTAGTTAGATTCTTCGACGATAAGTTTTATACTTATTATTTAAATAAAAATCGAATAATGCTTAAAAAGTATAATTTAGTTGATAGTTAGATGTAACGTATTGTAGTGTACTGCTATAATGTGTGGCATTTGTGGACTAGAAAAGTGAATCTTTGAATGAAGAGAAGAGGGACGGATTGTACCATTTCAATGTCCTAATTCATTAAGTTAAGACGGACACAGCCTACTGGAGCACTCAGACTCAAAACAGGTCCATTGTACAACCAGGCAGAGAACCCCATTTTTTCGTCTTTTGTAGAAGAAGACGAGTAGACGCTTCAGTGATGAAGAGATTAGGTCATCAGCACTCACCACATTAGCACCGAAGATCTGCCACCTGATCCGAGCAAAGGCAGGACAATCACATAGAAAGTGTTCAGCCTCTCCACAGGAGTCGCAGACAGGAATAGCGCTCAAACTTAGAACATGGGGGTGCTTGGCAAAGGCGAAGTGGCCCGTAAAAACGCCAGTAAGTTGTCTGTAGTCTTTTCTGTTAAGAGATAGCAAGAAAGCCGCGAATTTCTTACAGACGACGGGGAACATTCGCTTAGTCTGCCTGCATCCTGGAGAGTCATGCCACCTTCGATTGTGTTAATTGAAAACCCAATCGCCAATGGAATCCCTCAACGAGGACGCTGACAAACCTAACGTGGGTTCAAGTCCAGAGAAATTCTCTTCTGAGCCTTGTCTCATTTCCTGTTATCCCTTTGTGTCCTCGGACTCACACAAAATTCAGAGAGTTCAGCCTTCCGACCGAATTCAAGGATGCTTTGCATTCTCGAACTATTTTCGAAGTGGTTCATCAAAGCGTCCAGAGCAGAGCCAGGCGTACTGGGGAAAGCTTCCAAGCAGTCGAGACAGACCGTTCTTTGGAGTTTGGCGAAAGCAGCAGTAAAGTATTTACGTGAGAACTTATTCCACCAAACAACTGACGCATATGAGAGGAAGGGTCTTATCATTATAGATCCAAAGAATTTTCCTTGGCGACAAGCCGCATGTCTTGCCGAAAACACCTTTGCATTGCCAGAAGACTGACATCATCTGCATATGCTTGAGCGTGGACATTAGAACTATTGAGTGTGGCAACCAGCATGCACCAAAGCAGTGGAGACAGAACACCACATTGCTGGCAGCCTCTGTTTACACCTGCCACAATCTGCACCTATAGTCAATTTTCTGTTCACCAGCATTGCTTTGATCCATAATACTAGTGATTCTGCTACGCCTTGCATTGTCAAAGGCACCCTCAATGTCTATGAAAATGCCGTCTGCGTTGATAAGCACGTTATATCTGTAACAGAGGATGGAGCAACTTTGCGCACATGTAGCTCAACCAGTCTTTTCATGCTTTTCAGCAAGAAGGACTATAGGTGTGAAGGTCTTGGCGAGTGAGTAGTCATCTCTGCCGATTCTTGGTATGAAAACTACTCTGACCGTTCGCCCGGGGGTTGGTATATATGCCAGTGCCAAGCCAGCAGTGAAGATTCTCTTCAGAGTTGGCAGCAGCTGACTAATACCTTGTTTCAGCATAGCTGGGTATATTCCGTCAGTGCCAGGGGACATGAAGCTGTTAAAAGATGCGACAGCATATTTAATAGCTTTATGCTTTATACACCTACCTTTATCGGGGTAGTGAAAGAATTTATTTGCCTTTGGACTCCAGAACAAGAAGATATCAGTACACAATTTCTATTTTGAGCTCAGAGGGCAATTAAGAAGCAGAGCTCAATTTATATTGAACCTACAACCTTCGGCGCAAAAAGCCAACAAAAGACTAGAGAACAGAATGCTAAACTCTGCCAAGATCCGATTTCCAATTACAATACAAAAATTAAGTTTAAAAGATCTACCGCAACAGGGAAAAAGGCTTCATCAAGACCTTATCCTTCCATAGGTTGATTAAATAAAAGTGGACTTACGAAGGCTAAATATCCGCAGTTATCAGCAGTAAAAGCGACTAACGATCACCTTTTGTATTCCAAGATGGTGGGCATCTTACAGCCTTATTTAATAGAATTTCTAAAAAAGCCTTTACGAGCTTGTTTAGTTACACATCATTTAAGCATTTATGAAGGTTTTGTGCAGCCTTTCTGAAAACGTGATTCATACAAAAAAAAATCAAAGGTTTGTATCCTACCTGCACCAATTTTTCAGCCATCATTATGTGACAAACAGCTCAACCTCTTGACAAAATTTCGAAGCGGAAATTCCTGAATGCGATGCTTATTCCTCCTGTATCGATACTGTCATCACTACTGTTCGGATAGAGGGACCCCATAAGGATTGTCTCAGGGTATACAAAAACCCATTAATAGAGCCAAGTCACAGGCGTAGATGGAGTACTGGCAATCCACTGAAACCATCAAAGATTCCGCCAGGTTAAGCAGGATTTTGTCCAAGGAATATTCCAGCCCTTCCTTCATTAAAAGGGCGGGCATGATATGGACCGGCTCCTCTGGGGAATCCTTCGAGGTTTTAATGCAAACACACATTCCAGGATAAAAAGATGGGAGCGGTCATTTACCCGTTCCTCGGGGTGTACGATCCTCATCGTTGAATGATATTAAAACTACAATGTCAGAGGTTAATACCCCCTTGGTCTTTAGCAGTGGTAATTCTTAGTACCTGGGATGCCCCCGTCAGTGATTAGCGACATCATGGAATCAGCGTCAATAAAAGCAAAACTAAACTGATGCTCTTTACCACTAAAACCAAAATACCGACCTTGTTAGACAGCACCCAAGCTGTCAAGATAAGCTTCCTTTTTAAGCATTTGCTCGATCCAATAGCAAAGTCAGCTATCAACCTTCAGGTTAGTGCAGGAGATATAGCCTCTATTTTGATATTATTGAAAGCTCCCTCAATGTCAAGGAAGTATAACATCGTGTAATCCCTTTTATCAAAAGATCTCTCGATGGTTCCTACCAATGAATGAAGGAGATCTACCGATCTCCCTTTCCAGTACGCATGCTGGTAATGCAATATGAAATTGCCATCTAGATTAGAACGTATATAGATATGGACGTCAATTAGTCTTTCCAGCGTCTTCAAGAGGAAGAAGAATAAGCTGATTGGACGGACGTCCTTAGGAGATACATGGGAAGTCTTACCGGCTTTCGGTATAAAGACCACTTGACCCCCCTCCAGGAACTGGGGGTGTAGCCAAAGATTAGATATCTCCTAAAGATTAAGTGGAGTCAGAGCCTCAATATATCAAAGCGCTCGATTCTTCTATGACTTTCTACAGAGTAACCTATATTTGTTTTACTATCCGAAAAATGGGTACCCATGAGTAGCTCCAAAGTTTCTTCGCTAGACAAGGTCCAGTTTCAATCTGTTTTTAGGTATACGAGTATGTGGAAATTTGGACAAGATTTTCCTTGTCCGAGAAGAGTCGCTCGTCTTTTCTACTGAGGTTTCCCTATCTCCGACTTATATTTCCTCAGACTGTTCATGTTATTGGTAGGTCTACCATGAATATTGCTGGTGCTGGGTGAACGGTCGGTAAGGTCTTTGTCCAGCGTATATTACATGACAGACTATTTAAAAAAAGTTTCCACAATTTTATCTCTTTGGAAATGGTTAGTCTTTTAAGGGATATTCCTTTCAGCTCAAAAGGTTTTGAGGATTCGAAGAGTGGGAGCAATAGTATGGATTCTAAGGATTCTAGACACACGGAACTAGGACTGACCATACCTTCACATAAAACAAGAAGGAAAAGAAATAGAACGTTCGTTCATAAATGTATGGATAGGAATTGATGAATCCTGAGGTTGCCTGGTACTCGGGCACATTACTGGACTACATATACGCAGTCTCCCCTTTGACACCTTGATACTTGGAGAAGGTACAAATGGTTTCTGTCGTTCTTAGTTCCACCAAAAATGTTTAATACTCCCCATCTACAGCAACAACAAAGGGGATGTTCTTTAGGCTTGATGCGTTCCTTCAAAAATATCCTACTTGACTTCAAGTACGTACTCGTATGTACATATGTACAACTTCATGTCACGAAGAAGAACTATCTGCGAATATGCAGATAGTGGTGAAGTGATGTGGACATCTCACAGCTGCGTTCCGAATGTCAACTCGTGACAAGATTGTACCAACTCTCCAGAAGTAAAAACACCTTCACTAAACTTCAACAGCAACACAGATCAGCACTTAGAGGGCTAAAAATAGCAATCATGAACAGCAAACGTTGAAGTTTCAATGAATTGTGCAACGAGGTTGACCAAAACCCTTGGGGAATGGCGTACCAGGTGGTAATGGAGAAACTGAAGGGCTTCCGGTCAATAGCACCCACCTGCTCAAGGCTGCTGGAAAATATTGTCAGTGGGCTGTTTCCAAGATAACATAGAGGATCCAAAGTCAGAAAAAATACACGCAGTTACCGTAGAAGAAATAGTCGCAGCCACTGACAGATTCGGAGACAAAAAAGCACCTGGGCTAGATGACATACCCAGCATAGCCCTTAAAACCGCAATTAGAACTCGACTGGAAATGTTTGCGAATATCTACAGCTCATCCCTGACTGAAGGAGTATTTCCAGACTGATGGAAGAAACAAAAACTAGTACTAATCTATTATCGTCAACTGGAAGCAGCCACTGAAAATGCAAGAGAACTGACGGAACAGCTATATGGTTTCCAAAGGTTTCCGTCGTTGACACCACGAAGAAAGCCATAGAAGGCAGAAGATGGAGGGGTGGTGCTAAACGGTACTCTGCTCTTATCACGTTAGACGTAAGAATCGCAACTCTGCGAAGTGGAAGTATATCTTGGAATCCCTTCGAAATATGACGGTATCCAAGTACATCACGAAGATAGTGGCCTGATATATGACACAGGCGATGGCCCCAAGGAGAATACCATCACGAGATGGGTGCCACAGGGTTCGGTGCTCCACTTCTGTGGAATGTTATGTATGACGGGATACCGAATCTGCCTATACCAAAAGAAGCTACAATCGTAGACTTTGCGGACGATATTGCGATAGTCATGGTCGCCAATCTACCATAAGAAGTGGTGCAAATAAGCAAACGATGCGATCGGAATCGTTCAACGCTGGCTTGAATCTGTGGGTTTAAAATTAGCCGACCATAAAACAGAAGCGACACTAATCAGTAGCAGAAAAGTGAGCGAAACAATCACTCTTACGATAGGGGGGTACCAGATTGCACCGAAGCGAGGCCACAAATACCTAGGCGTCATAATTGATGCAAGGCTCTCGTTTAATGAATATGCTAGTGGCAAAGCCTCACGAGTAAATAACGCACTTATACGCATCATGCCAAATCTTGGAGGACCGAGATACAGTCGATGGCGACTCTTGGGCGGTGTGGTTACATCTGTGAGGATCTACGGGTCACCAATATGGGCCAAAGCTATGGAAGTTAAGTCATACGGGCGTAAAATTGAATCGACATACCAACTTTTTGAGAATGCAGTGAGAAGATGCAGTATCAGAAGATGCAGTCTATCGGCATACTGGCAGAGGAGTTTCAAAAAAACATATGAAAGGAGGGACCAAAAACGTGTGTACAGAGGAGCGAACTTACGAGAAAGGGCAAGCATAGTGGAATGGCAACAACAATGGAGCATGTCAAGTAAAGGTCGATAGATCTATCGCCTCATCCCTAAAAGAATGGCGGCAATAATCGACGCGAGTGTTCGGAACAAAAGGGTTGTCTTGGATTCTGTCGCGGCTCTGTTCGCATGCTGTATCGCTGATGTGTGGTGAAATACTCGTTGTGGGATTGCCACAACTTCTACACAAACCAACTACTAAGTGGGCATGGATGTTTCGCGAGTATCTCTACAGATTCAAGGATGACAATTCTCCCTACTGTCCTGCATTCAGGCTCAAGAAGATGCGGGACATGTATTTTTTCACTGTCCGCGATTCGAAACTAAGAGACAAACGCAGGAAATGTGGAGTGCTGTGACTTATTACCTCTAACGAGAAAGGCGACAAAGTGTTGATTTATCAAAAAGACTGTGAGCATGTAGAGCTGTTCACCCTCCCCCACGATGAAATACCAAGACGGTGGTACCGTCGGGAAGCAGGGAAATAAAAGGGGAGGTGTTTTTTAGTGGGTGGAAATCCCACTCTGTTACTAAGACCGTGCACACAATGATACCTCCACAACAGTCGCACATTTCGACTTGAATAAATCGACCAAAAACAATTGAATGACATTCGATATCAAATGAAATGACATGTGCTTTATTCAAAACCACGTAGTAACGCCACATGCCCACTAATGCCTATGACTACCATCTATCCACCCACAATAGGTTATGAAGAAATCTCAGAAAACTCCAATCAATTTCAAGCTATCTCCAGCACTTCAAATCAAATCCTCAATCCACAATTGATTTACATAAGATCGCTAAAGCAAACAAAAACCCTTTCAAAGTAATTAAATATTTTCTGATAAAACTTAATCGACCCTTGATAGCGTGGTACGGCTCTTCTTCGAAGAAGTTACATCACACTCAAGTGCTCGGTAGCAGAGTGACAAACTTAACTTAACTAAAACTATTTATTATTTTATTGCGGGGGATCATAGCGGCTCACCACCCACCTACCCTTCAGCGAAATTTCAACGCACAATCTCTAATTAACTGCGCTGTTGTTTCGAAAAACTTAAAATTCAAAGATAAACGTTCTTAGAAAGAAAAGGGTTTCATTTAATTTTTCATGGTAACCGACCTTAAGGTGGGCGATTCCCATCAGAAACCCCCATCTAGGTATTTTGACATCCAAAAGATCGATGTGTAGCGTTTTCGTTGAATGGAATTTTCTTCTCTTTCCGATTTTGATATTTTGTGTATTGTGACAAGTCATTCGTTCTAATCACTCATGAAAAAAAAAAAAAAAAAAAATGGCGACAGCCTGTGGCGGCACAAACAAAAAAATGCCCCCAAACAGATATTTTATTGACAATTGAATTATTTTTCCAATTGTTTCGTTGTAATCTTATCGCTCGCTGTGTGTCAAGAGTATGGCGCTGACTGTCAACTTAATCAATAAACTAACAAGAAAAAATAAAATTCATTAGTAAAAGATATACGAATAGATAAACCTTACCCACCTGTAGATACTTTTTTTTTTTCTAAATTAATTTGTTTTTGTTATTAGATGACATGAAGGTAGCTTATTAGTGCTAAGGAATTTCGCAAATTTTTGGACATATTTCTAGGAAATTGAAAACGAAAATTTGTATGACGAAGTTCTAGCCAGGCAAAGGAATTCAATTCCAGCCGAGATAAGACGGGTCTGTTGTGTGTTGGGTGTTAGGTGTTAGGATTAGGATAACGATTAGATTAGGCACGTTTCCGGGGGGCATGGCACTCACAAGTTGTTTATACGAATATAATTGAAATTATTAGCTTCTATGGTGAGAGATTAGGGTTAATTAGCTGACAGCGAGCAGGGTTTGCTATTTTGACGCTCTGGGGATTGTTATTGTTGGGTGCATGGTTGTCTGAGAGATGGTTATCGGGACATATACAATTTACAGGAATTTTTTGCATGGAAACGAAAATGAAAGCTGACGTAATTGGTTTGAAATGAGTGCAAGTACATGATTTATAGAATGTTTTGGTTGGTAAGTAAAAGCGATGATGGCTTATCTAGTTGAATTTTCACCGATAAAGTGAACGTGACATGGTGGATCAGTGGAGCCGTCCATACTTTTGAAGACACGTGCTAGTTGCTACTTTAGTGGATTGATGACGACAGTTATGGATTTCATCACAGATAAACGCCAACGCAGCATGTAGTTGTAGTGTGGCTGAGGGATCAAAGGTCTTCGAAACCGTTGTCAAGTGGGTGTTCAATTTATTAAAGAGAAATGCTATGAATAGACCCTTTTCATTCGGCTTTTCTCCCTGAGAAGATTAGACGGTTATAAATTGTGCTAGATACTGGCAGTGTGTATAGGACTGTAACAAAGTCTTTTCTAAAGAAAAAGTAATAAAAAGTTCATCAAAATCTGTTCAATTGTTTAGAAGAAAGCGATCAGTAAAACTTTGTTCCTTAAATAAATACTTCAACCGCACCTATGGTCTCGTATAAGGCCAAGTACTGGTTTCGATGTACAGATGGAAAAAACTTAACTGGAACACTCAGACTCGATACCAGCCCATTCTGCTACCAGGAAGCGACCCCCCTCTTAATGAAATTTCTTCGTCTTTCGTAGAAAGAGTCTTTTCGACTCCAAAGATCTCCCACCTGAGATGAGCATAACCAGGACAATCGCATAGGAAGTGTTCCGCAGTATCGTCGCTCTCTCCACAGGCGTCGCAGAATTTGTTTTTGTGAAAAATCTTTAAAAAGACAAAACACGTGCTACAGGGTCTTCGAATAGGGACTTCCGAACTTTGACAGTTGATAGCGGCCATATTGTTGAAGCTACATCTGTCAAATTGGCTGTCATTTATTCAGCCTGTTTTGACAAATCACCATGGACGGATATAGCGTTCAACAACACGTGCAAATAACAAAATTGTTTTATCAAAATGGGTGTTCTGTTCGGGCAACGTTCCGCGCGCTTCGCCCATTTTACAGTCGCCATAATCGTCCTTCCGAGAGGACTATTCGCAGTGTGGTGGATAAATTTGAGTCCACTGGTTCAGTAAACGATCAATCAACACCCGTACGTCGACGAAACGCAAGATCTGCCGAAAACATCGCCGCTGTCCGTGAGAGTGTGCAGGAGAATCCGAGGCAGTCGATTTCGCGTCGCTCACAAGAACTCGGTCTTTCGCAGACCACAACTTGGCGAATTTTGCGTCGTGACTTGGGCCTGCACCCGTACAAAATTCAACTGACCCAGGAGCTGAAGATAAACGAATATAGACAACGACGTGTGTTCGCTGAATGGGCTCTAGAGCAGTTGGAAACTGACCCTAATTTTCACCGAAAAATCATCTTCAGCGTTGAGGCCCATTTCTGGATGAATGGGTACGTCAACAATGGTACCAATCCACATGAGATCTAAGAGCGTCCAATGCATCCCGAAAAAGTCACTATTTGGTGTGGATTTTGTGCTGGCGGAGTCATCGGTCCACATTTCTTTGAGAACGACGTTGGACAGGCCATCACCGTCAACGGCGAGCGCTATAGGTCGATGATTACCAACTTCTTTTCGCCTGAATTGGATCATATGGACACCAACGACATGTGGTTTCAACAGGACGTCGCTACGTGCCACACAGCTCACACCACATTGGAAATTCTTCACGAGCGATTCGAGGGCATGGTCACCTCACGTGGAGGTGATGTGAACTGGCCACCGAGATCGTGCCATTTGACCCCGTTAGACTTTTTCTCATGGGGTTTTCTGAAGTCGCAGGTCTATGCGAATAAGCCACAAACCACAGCGGCCCTCAAAGCCAACATAACCCATGCCATCGATCAAATTCAGCCTGATTTATGCGCCGGAGTCATGGAAAATTAGACATTTCGGATGCGCACCACACAGAGAAGCCGCGGTGGACATTTGAACGATGTTATATTCCATACATAATGGCAACGATAGGCCTGTCAAACGAATAAAAAATGTCGATGATATCTCACATACACTTTGTTTTATTTAAATTTAAAGATAGGAACCGCTTAATGAAAGACACTTTAATAGTAGAGTTGGATTTTTACCCACTAAAGAAACCTCCCTTCAACATTTTTCTTTCTTACTGCAACAAAGTATAGGTAGGTACGTAAAGTGGTGGTTCGAAAACCCAATTAGCGCTAAGTGCGCCGTTTTGATACCACAAAAAACTCGTGTACCCTGTTTGTTTATATGTGTTATTGGAGATAGAAAGATATAATTAAACCTAGCCCGTGGAGTTCAGAAACTGGACTAGTTCTCCAATCCGTTTAGAGGCTATCTCTCTGAAACCGTCAAAAACGGGGATTACCTAACGTGCGTTGTCTGGTCCATGCTAGGGCAGCACAACTTCAAAGAAAGTGGAAAAGAGTTTACCTCTCGTTACTGTCTTTGCAGCTGACAGAAACTGTTGTGAGGAATGCCAAGTTTGGCCGCGTGGTCCCCTATAGGCCAGTGGCCTGTAATAATGGCTACAATTCTGGCAATATCAGGCCTTGATCTGCTTAGTAGCTCATTGGATTTAGGTTTGTTGAAACTGGGCCATGTCTTTCTTGATATGGCACAACTGGTACTCTTTTCGCTAGTGAGTCGTTAAGGGCTAACCCTCGCCTGGTCAGCTCGTTTGCTCGCTCATTACCTTCATAATTACTGTGTCCTGGGACCCAAATAATTTTTATTAATTTATTTCAAACCGGCATTACTCTACCAGATTTGAGGATATGGTAACCGAATCAATTGTCTTGATTGCGGCTTGGCTATCAGAAAAGATGCCTACATTTAGGTTGGACGTTGGGTTTTAAGCATACGGCAAGCCTCCCGAATCGCGAGAAGCACCGCTTGAAAGACACTAGCAGAGCCTGGGAGAAGGAAGGATTTGAATATATTCAGTTGGTCCGAGAAAATGCCTGCGCCTACTCCGCAGTCCATTTTGGAACCATCCGTATATACAGATATCAAAGTCATTGGTTACCATTCCGTTCTTCCATTCTGCTCTGGTAGGGAACTTTACTGAAAAAGTTTTTCTGAAGTCGAGCATGGGAATCCTGTAATCGGTCGAAGATGTCACCACTTCACTTGGTAACAACAACCTTAACCCCCTCTCTTTCAAGTCGCACCAAGATTTTGTCGATTGCCATTATCCATAGCAAGGGGGAGATAACACCACCTTGTGGGGTTCCTCTATTTACGATCTTAGTTGTACTTCTGTAATCTAGTGTACGAGTAGCTTTGATTATTCTAGTATTAAGCATGGATATTATCCAGTGCCTAAGGAAAGATTCTACACCTAACTTGGTGAGAGACTCTTGAATAGCTTTGGTAGTTCTTGAATAGGTACCAAGTATTGACTTAACAAACAGTTTTCATATAACGAAATTAAAACTATAGGCGGGAAGCTTTCCATCAAAAGTTTCTGTTTGTTCCGCAATTTTATCGCGGTTGTAACATAACTAGAAAGCCAAAGAGTTCGAAATGGTCGAGTAGACAACGAAAGAAGAAAATACGAAAGAATCCACAGCATTGCCACAACAGTATCCGTAAAGATGTATGTATAATCGATGTATGAATACAATGAAAACACGGCGAAATGAATTTTTATTTAACTCAGTTTCTGACGGGACATGGCTGTTTCAGAGAATATCTCTTCAAACCCGGACATGAAACTATCCCAAACTGTCCACATTGTGAAAATGTTCCGAAAAACGCGGAATACGTGATTTTTCATTGCCCACAGTAGGAAACAGAGAGGATCGTCCTTCGGAACCAATTTGGAGAGTGGCTACGCATACTCAGCGACCTTAGGCGCATAGAGCGCCAACTTAACTCGTATAATCCGAACAGTGGAGAGAACGTAGCCTAAAAGGCTAACCAGCCTCGCGAAGTAATATCTAACGGCAGTCCCGAAGTGTGCAGGGTATATTCCTGGCCTCGATCATTCAGGTTTGCGAATCATGCATGCCAGTACCCCGGGCGACTGGTATCTACGAGTATGAAGATTACACACCCTTTCTCGCAAACATAAAAACAAAATTCTTAACATCAAATACCTGAAGTATACCTCCGATAGGATAGGAACCACTTTATAGGTCAAACTTATACCTTCCAAACTCAAACTTTTTCATCACAAATGCTACGATGTGAACTAGATTTTGATCGATAACCTAAAAAAAAAAAACCCATCGTAATCGAAAATGGCCTTGTAACGAAAAATTTTAAAACTGAAATCGATATCCAGTAGAATTCTCGCGATATAAAGATCTATATCTGGTTTAACAAATTCCGAACAAAGTCGCCCGATGCTCAAGAGTATAGATTTTGTTTAAAACAAATTTATTATATATATATGCCAATCGATTGGGTTCATTTCATTTACATATAATCAAATAAATTTCCCATAAAGTTCATCGAAATTAAAATGATATTGGGCTTTCTTTACCTGTTTCGGCTTTGCCTTCTGTAATTTTCCACGCTAATCTTTTAACTTTTAGGTTTCGATCGTTTCGGATGATTCACTTTAGATGCGATAGCCTACTGTATTGTTAAAAAAAGGTCCAATAAGCAGTTTTTATTTTTTTATTTTTTTATTGGAATTTAAATGGTCTTTCACTGATTTTCCAATTATGTATGCTTAATGGATTATTGAAATTTTTCTTTGTTAAATTTTTATTTAAATTTTAGTATAGGAGAAGCAGCGTGAAATTTGCTCTAATTGCATAGGAATATGTGATTGTTTTTTTTTTAGGTCGAATAAAGGTTCATTCACAGCGAATAGGCGAATTGCGAACGAAACATTTTTAGTACATTTGAAAGCACACAATTGACAACTTTACTATTCCAAAAGAACAGAGCTTAATTTATCTATCGATTAATAGGAAAAAAGTTAAATTTTAATTAGTTTCTGCGAAGAAATTAGCAAATTAGCGCTGATTTTTCCGCGAATAGGCGAATACTTCTTGCGAACTGTCAAATTTGATTTCCATTCCACAGATGTGGAACGCAATCCACATTCGCGAGACAAAACATTGTGGAGAGCATAACCTCACAATTCTTTTAATTTTGTTTTGTTATTGGTGGTAACGAATGACAAGTGAAATTCGCAGATTGCTGCGACTAGAAAAAGAAAGTGTTGCTGTGAATGAAATGTCAAATGCTCGTTCGTATTCGCAGGTCGCTGAGCTGTGAATGGAACTTAAGATCCATATACTCGTATACCGTGTATACGTGATAATCGCCTTTAACTAAATGGAAGACAGTACTTAATCTTTACACCTTTCAATCCACTCAAGTGTATTAATTAAAGTTATTTCCAAGAAAAATGTTCGTCGATAGCAA
This sequence comes from Pocota personata, assembly GCA_963082735.1. Classification (NCBI taxonomy): domain Eukaryota; kingdom Metazoa; phylum Arthropoda; class Insecta; order Diptera; family Syrphidae; genus Pocota; species Pocota personata. The sequence goes on along the minus strand of OY720432.1, from coordinate 10,521,330 downwards.
GAATGGCTATTGTCCCAGGTCACGTTGTTGAATACAGATACTCGTACTCCTCCTGACCACTCAAAAATCTACCAATTTGAGTATATTTGAAAAACTTGTTCTAAATTTGTACTCCATAAGTTTCCCGAGCACTTAAAGACCTTTCAGCCAAACCATACAGCTCAAGTGGATACAAGAGACCGAATGCAATTTAATTGAAACGGACGTTCCGTTTGGTTCAAAAATCAATTTGGACTTTGTCCAATCGACAGAAAATTATGCAATCCCGTCCAAGTTTTAAGTCTGTCCATCCGGTCTTTTGTTATGGATTGCATTTTGTCCACTCGTGTGTGCTGCAAGCAAAAACAAACGCGAAATATTTATGTATTGTCTCTGTTGCGTCAAGTGGGGGCGGTTCATCGGTTGATAAGGAAACAAATCCTTCTTCTTCTTCTTATTTTCTTCTTCATTCAGCAAGTATTTGAATTGGAAATTCTTATTTGTTTACGATTGAATGTTTCAGAGAATTTTCGCTGAATCATATCATGTGAATAATATTGGAATTTGTTGATGTCGATACAGTGGGTGAGAAAAAGATAAACCGTATCTGTGTGTGTCCACAACGACCAAGGTATGGACTTCCGCCGAAAGAGTCCAAAGTGCTAATCATGCGTTTAAGAAGCCAAATGATTATGCGCGATTTTCACTTCACGGACCCTTCGGATCGGGCCAGTGAATGGTGGAGTGCTATGGTCATTGATGGGAGGGGGATATCGCTGCGCTTGTATTTAATGCCGTCGTCGTACCGCTGAAGAGGGCAACAAATCAATTAAAACTATTTATGAAGACATTAGACGAGCAAATATTTGACTTGGAAAGAAAACCTCTGAGCGCAGAACCTCAAGTGTTGGGTAAACTGGTCGACTTCTTACAGTGGCACGTATAGTAGTTCGAATACCACAAGGTGTTTGGATTCAGTGATTGGAGACAGAAAGTCATTCATTTGCGCACATTACGGCAGCGTTTCGGGTGGGAATTGTGTTTGTGGCTACTTTGCAAATAGACAATAGAAAGCGACTTAGGAAGATTGTGTGGTGGAATCTTAAAAAAAATTGTAATTTCAAAGTTCAAGCAAATCATGAATAAACTACAATGAGGCCAATAAGTGGCCATGTCCTTGGCGGTTACAATCCGTGTGAACAAACTCGCTCTACTTCGAATTGTTATTCTGAGTCTTTTGCATCATATCGGTAGCCTCTAAAGTCTAAACCGGATTTCGAAAAGGGAAAAGTACGAATCAACTTCTTAGCAATTTTGCGGATCTTGTTAACAGCAACCTAAGTGAAATTCACCATGTACTGGTATTGTTTCTCGACTTCAGCAAGGCTTTCGATACTCTTGACCACAACAAACTCGTAGATCAATTAGAAACAAATTGGAGGACACTTTCGAATAAAAGATTCACTCAGCAGTATAAATAAAATGCAGTATGGAGTTCCACAAGGTTCGAACCTCGAACCCCTGCTCTATATACTGTATACAAATGAGATGCTTGTGTCTCCAGAAGAGCTTTCCGTTCGCATATGCAGATGATACGACGATAGTTGTATGTCACGGAACAGTAGAGGAAGCAAGATGATGCAGGGAGAATTCAATGAAGTTGGAAAATGGTGTCACGATAATGGCATTGTTATCAACGGATCAAAAACGAAACTGATGCATATTCGTAGCTCGCAATTTCCAGCGTCAGTAATTACGAATAAAACCCATTAATTGTACAGATCCAAGCCATTGTGAAGTTATTGTGATAGTCGATACGGTCAAGTAATTTGGTGTAACCATTGATAACCATTTCCTCTGCGAACCACACATTAGTAACTTACGTAATAAGCTGAAAGGAAAGCTATTTACGCTGGCATGCTTGCAATACAAATCAACATCCTGTGTACGCAAATAAGTTTACCACGCTCTAGTCCAATCAAGATTGAGATATAGTATACTGGCATGGGGAGGTGCAGCCCAAACGCACATTGATAAATTGCAACACATCCAAGACAGAGCTGTAAAACTCATATCAGCAAGGCAAACTGCAGGAAATCGCGTAAAGGTTTTCAATGTTAAAAATATTTTTGACATGACAGCTGCGTTGGAATAACTACCATTTCAACACAAGAAGACGAGCCGAAGGATGGTACCAAATTCCAGGTCTACGGGAAGAGACGTCTGAAGTATACCGTGCCGAGCATTTTAAATAATCTTCCCCAGAATGTCAGAAACATAGTTGAAGTAGAGAAAAAGATTAGATTAAAAGAACATTTTATGGAAACAATAATCTAACGTGAATTTAAAATATCATTCCATTCAGTTAAAGTTTTAGTAAGAATGAAAAACGTTAAATAATAACAAATATTAATAAAATAAAACGCAATTGTTGAGTTAACACCCTGCAGATAAGCCAGTTTGGTTTCGCAGGTAAATAGAAATATGTAATACAATGTAAAATTATACAAATAAAATTAAAATTGAAATTGAATCCACGGCTGAATGTAGACCAATCATAATTTACCCTAAGATATCACCTCCATGTATACCCTGCATACCAACTCATACGTATGTCAATTTTGTGTACACATTAAAACCCTCTCTCGATATCTAATTTATTAAAGATGAAACACTGGCACCAACAGATATGCAATGAAATCCGTACTCATCGTGTTCTGTAACATACTTCCAGGTGTTAAATGTTGGTACAGATTAAGTTTGCAATGTCATTAAACTATGATGATGTTAGATACTGGTGCAATTTAGAATTGAGAAGGCTATGTTATCTAGGCACGAACAAAGTAATCGGAACTCCGTTTTATTTACTATTTATAAATAAAATACCACATAGGCTAAACAAACCACCAGCAAACATATATTATTCCAAATACTCAAAATTACCAACACATACCTTAACAAGCCAACATGTACCTTACCTTAATACTGCCTAACAAATCAGCAATTATCATTCCATTCTAACATACATCGTGGAAGATTCTGAAACCTTACGAAAGGTCATGGTGCCTCGTAGAAGCTAATGAAAGGTTGCAAAAACACCTGCGGGTCCTGAAAGGTCGTAGAAGGTCGTAGAAACTGGTGGGAGATCGTGAAACCTTGTGCAAAGTCATTGAAGGTAATGTAAGTTGTCCCGTATAAGCTTGTGAAAGGTCATGGGAGGCTTTGGCAGAACGTGGAAGGTCGTAGAATCTCGTGGACGATCGTGAAACATTGTGGAAAGTCGTTGAAGGCAGTGGAATCTCAAGTTTGTAAAAGCTGTAGAACCTCTTAGTCGTGAAAGGACCCTCGGTTTAAAGTTGTACAATGGAACCTAATTCTTATAAATAAACCCAATCTCACGAAATTTTCAATTTCAAGATCTATTCGACAAAGCAGGAAATTTCGAAAACACTCATTGAACAGATAGACTTACTGATGGTGCGGTGTCAAAAATTTGCACGTACATTCCTGCGATCAAACTTAACCAGAGGAATATTATACACCAGCCACCGCCCAAAAAGATCCCGTGGTATGATGAGGAGTGTGTACGCCGGAAAAAGATGACAGAGAATGCACACAAATAAAAGTTGCAGCGCAAACATTACAAGAGCAGTGATGGAAGAGTGTCGAGCCAGAAGGGAGGAAAAGAAGACTCTGCACAAGAGGAAAAGGACATATGCAGTCTCCCAGCTCAAGAATATCGTAGAGTTCCGCGATATAAACAACATCCGGATATTCTACAGGAAAGCCTAGCAACTGGCAGCTTGCTTCAAGTTCGGAACGCAGGCTCTTTGAAATAATGAAGGAAACCTAGTCACCGAAGCACAGGGAATAGTAGATGTCTTTAAGCAGCATTTCCAGCAGCTGCTAAATGGGTATCATATAGAGAGAGTGGTGAACACCCGCATCCAGTTAACGAAGAAACAGTCCTCTTTCCAAGTACAGAAAAAGTCGGCACAGCTATCAAAAAGCGGAAGAATAACAAGGCCGCCGGCTCTGATGGACTGCCTGCAGAGCTTTGCAAATGCGGTGGTGAGGTGACAGGTGGGGTGCATGCACCAACTCATCAACAAAGTATGGGAGGATGAGAGTATGCCCGATCACTGAACAATCAGCTTCATATGCCCCATCTACAATCGATCCTATGTCCTCCAAGAACTACAGAGGCATATCCCTGCTAAATGTGGCACGTATCAGTCTGGCTTCCGGCCCAGCAGATCGACGATAGACCAAATGTTCACATTTAAACAAATCCTGGAAAAATCCTCATATGATAGCATCCACAGTCATGAGCTCTACATGGCGATGACCGAACTAATTCAGTTGTGTCGCCTTACCCTGGAAAACACGCGATGCAATGTGCAGTTTGGAAAGAGTACTTCTGAACTATTCCAAACCTGTACCGGATTTCGGCAAAGAGATGTGCTATCATGTGATTTATTCAATCTAGTGCTAGAACAGATAGTGCGTAAGGCAGGCGTCAACACGGAAGACACTATCTTCATCAAATCCGTCCAGTTGCAGGTGACATCGACATCATCGGTCGTTCCCAGCGTGCCGGCTTTACGTCAATTGAAGAGCAGGCGTCCACCGTCTAGGACAAAACGCCACTATTGACAACTGTAACTTCGAAGTGATTAATGAGTTTACCTACCTCGGAGTAGACACCAACTCCACGAATGACACCTTAGTGGAGTTTCGACGAAGACTAACTCAAGGAAACCGCTGCTACTTCGGTTTGGTAAAACAACTGGGTTAAAAACTCCTAAAACGAAATGCGTGCTCTACAAAACTTTGATACTGTCAGCCCTTCCCTATGGTGCCGAGAGCTGGATGATAAGCAAGAAAATAGAGCAGAATTTGAATACTTTCGAGAGAAAAATTCTTCGTCGAATATTCGGTCCCATATGCGAGGAGGACGAATGGGGAAGTAGATACAACTGCAAGCTATATCAAGATGTGGATGTAATCTGAAAAGCCAAAATACGCCGACTACATTTGCTCGACCAAATCAAACGAATCGACAGTAATACTCCAGCTGAGAGGATCTTCGAATCCCAGCCTCCAGGTTCGAGAAGACAAGGAAGACCGAACCTCCATTTTAAGGACCAAGCTATAGCGGATGCCAGAGAGCTTGGTTTGGAAGCAGCGTGCACAGGATCGAAGAGGATATCGTGTCTCAGGCAGGAACCCTCATTGGTTGGGAGCCCGTTAATTATTAAGAAAACGTCTCACAATCGGCGTGTGCAGTCAATAGACTTATGTATCTGTGGCAAAAATTAATGCGAAACTGCAAATTTGTGCAAAGTTTTCGAAGGTAATTTCCCTCGGTGTATAAGTACGAGTAGATCAATTCAGTTCTGCAACCAACTGAAGATTATTGCTTTCCGGTGTATTGATAGCGAATACTGTAGGTTTATTTTTATTTCACCGGAAGTGGAATACAATGCAGTTTCTGCAGGAAGTCATTAGAATCGGATACCTTACGATATAAAAATTCGAAATAATTTCCCAGAATTTCTTATCGAAACAAATACGAAAAAATGCTGTAATCACGGAGTTATATGATGAAAATTTCTCCAAAGTGAACTTTATGATCTTTATCTTTGGCATTACAATGCGAATTTCAATTAAACAGAAATCTGGACTAATAAGCCATTATCGGCATTCCAAAGCGGTTGATTCACACAACAATTGTACATATGGTGTCATGAGCACTCAACAATATGTGGTGGTCTGGTCATCGATAACACCATGTTGTTACGCCTGTTGTCCGGCAAGATCCACGTGGAAAAAATAAGACTTGGCGACAGGAAACACTTGTTGACTTGTGGCTTTTGCATGGAAATAGTAAAAATTCCAGCAAAAAAGCATGACAGAACACGGGAACGATTGGCGGCGCCGAAAATTTTTACAAGGCAATTTTCTAAAAATAAATCTTTTTACAATAATTAACAGACAATTGTATAATAGAACAATACATGTGGATGGTAATAAAATTGATTTGAAGTACTACATGTGTGTGCACGCACAAAGCACAAATATGGTGGGCTTTATCTGCTTTGACAGGCGTCAAAGTGACGTTTGTGTTAACAAGCAAAACGTCACAATAATTATTATTGTTGTATTATGGAGAAGAGTGTCACACCTTTTAGGTGCTGCCATAAAGATTCAAATTATGAAAATGTTAATTGGAATAGCTTTTACTCTATTTCGTGATTCTTTGTTGTAATAATTGAATTGTCGCCAGAGAAAGGTGTGTCTAATTGTTGAGTGTTTTTTTTTTTTTTGATTTCAGGTGGAAAATTACCAGATAGAGTCCAATTGTTGTAGGATTTCTTACTTCGATAATTTTTTTTTTTTTTTTTTAAGAAATGGGTGCAGTTATTGGGGCACAAGCGCCGCTATAATTGTGCGATTTTATTACCGGAATATAACTCGAATTAGGTTACAATTGCTTAATTATATGGAAGTACATAAGTACAAAGTTGAAATGAAATTTCTACAAAGAACCAAATAGATATGATAAACAAATGGTGCTACTAGTGCTCCAAAACTAAAATTGAATTCGTGGAAAATAAGACGAACATTAATGCTGCCTCATACGCGTAAAAATACGTCGAAAGAATTGTAATCAGCACCCATTTCACGAGATTGCTGGAATGATGAAAATATTCGGGACGTTCCACAGAGACGGTACTCCACGAAGTTGTGCGAACAATTGAAAAAGAAAAAAAAACAATTCATTACAAGTCACGTCGAAGGTGCCTTCAATAACGTCCGTATTGAATCGATTCAGAAAGCTCTAATTCAATTAGGCGTGGAAGAGTTCATTAGCCACTGGGTAGTCACCATGCTAGGAACTGGAATAATTGAATCCACCTTCGGTAACAGCAGCTTAACCAAATCCATAGAAAGAGGTACACCTTCTGGCTTATGGTATTCAACAAGATTCTGTCAAGGCTTGGCACAGACGGAATTAAGGTTGTCACGTATACGGATGACGTGATAATTCTGGTATCTGGGATGTTTCCGTCAGTGATTAGCGAAATCATGGAAGGTGCCTTGGACAAGATAAGCACATGGGCTACTAGTTGTGGACTCAGCGTCAAGCAAAACTGAACTGATGCTCTTTATCACTAAAAACAAAATACTGACCTTCAAGCCCCCACGACTATACAACCAACAATTACTCCCTTTATCCTAGGTACAAAGGTGTGGTGTTTGATTCTAAACCAAGCTGAAAGCTTAACACAGAGCACCGGTAAAGAAAGCCTGTGCGGCCTTCTACGCTTGCAGTAAAACCTTCGGCAAGAGGTGAGGTCTTCGTCCGAAGATGACCCTATGGGTAACTAGTCTGGTGGCCTGCGCTAAGAAAAGATAACAACATGAAGGTAATCAACAAAGTGCAGAACGGCGACTAGAGGCACAATGGGGGCCATGAGAACATACCCTACAGAAGTCCTGAGTGTAATATTGCACCTTTTACCACCCGACCTTCATATTCTATATATATCAGCAAGTAGGTTAGGTTGAGGTGGCTGTCAACTAAAAGCCAACATCAATAATAGGTCCATTGTGATACCACGTGGGTTTGGAAAGTGGTCTCTAGCCTACTCTTTGACCCATTTGGAGCTTCTGATGAAGCGTAGGAGGTCCCTAACGTCTATTTTTTTCAGATCATTGAGGTCGTTGAAACTGAAGGCTCCTAAGTTGAGCCTTCCTTCTGGGAGAGAGCATGACAGGTGCAAAGAAGGTGAAGAATTGTCTCCTCCTCCTCCTCGTCCATGCAGCTTGTGCAGAAATCATTTGAGAGTACGCCAAGCCTTGTTGCATGCTTGCCTATTAGACAGTGTCCAGTAATGACACCTATAACAGCGCTAATATGCTTTCTATTGAGAGAAATCAAATTCTTAGAGCGTTTCAGATCCAGCATAGGCCAAATCTGTTTTATCGCTAGACAAGTTGTAAGCCTTGTCCACCCAGAATTTGTCTTTTCGATAGCATCCAGCTTTAATATAAGTTTGCATGTAGCGATAGGCATACCCAGTGAACTTTTGTCTGGAAGAATGGGTATTAATGTTCCATATCTGGCAAGTTCGTCAGCCTTACAATTCCCTGGAATGTCCTTATGCCCCGGCACCCAAATTAGGTGAATATTAAACTGCTTTGATAAGGTCGTCATGGTTCAGTTTCCCATCCAGAGTAGACTGGGAAAAAGGCGAAGTGACGAACGACAACGAAATCAAAATCTTCACCGATGGTTCGAAAATGGACTGCGGAATGGGGGCGGAGATATTCACCGACACCCTCAATATATCAAGACCATAACGGCTACCGGATTCATGTAGCGACTTCCAGGTGGAAGTTCTTGCTGTACTTGAAACTTGCCATCTATTGAAAAACATCAGTACAGCTTTCAGGACCATCGTTATCCTCATTGATATCCAGGCCTCTATCAAGGCAATTGTATCCGCTACGTCTTCCTCCAAACTGATGGAACAATGTAAAATGGTTCACCAACCGCTGGGGGCTCTTAAGCGCAGTATCCTCGCGCTTTTCATTTTAAAGGTCAATAACCGATGGCTTGGGTTGTCATATCTAGGCAGATGTGGACCAACTACAACTGACGGAGAACACAAGATCTACAAAACACGAATCAGGCAGGTATTCCTAGAATTCCTGGCCACAGAAGCAGAGGAAGTAGCGAGCAGGTGCCATAGCAGAACCGTTTACAGAATCACCAAAGAGCTGATAGGTGGTCATCGCTCTAACCAACATCCGGTGAAAGGCTTAGATGATTCCGTACTCGTTTCGGATTAGGAGCAGCTCAAGCGATGGAAGGAGCATTTTGCAACGGACCTTATTCATGTATTCGCCAACGAAATACACCCAAATCAAACTGAACTGCCCGATATAAAAATTTCCCGAATTCGCTCCTCCACTCTCAGTAAAGATGAGATCGATACCGCGATCAACGCGCTAAAGAACAACAAGGCGGTAGGAGTAGTATTCCCGCAGAGCTTCTGGTATTCTCTGTGGAAGAAGGGTATGATTGTCAAGCTCCCTAAAAAAAAGTAGTCTTATGGAGAGCGAAAACTGGAGAGATATTTGCTGAGGCCCTAGGACCCACAAGGCGAAACAGTACATAAGTAAAAAGCAAGTACTGGTCCTTTGGGATTCACGCGGTCAGACTAGTTATTACATGCAATGCACATTATCGTATCTGCAATACTGCAAGCGAGTCTATATACCATTTCCTCTGCAAATGTCTGGCTCTTGGTAGGGCCAGACAGCGTACACTAGGTAAACCTTTCTTTGGCAACCTAAAAGAGATTGTGGAGAAAAGCATTGGGGAAGTCATCAGCTTTCTTAATGCCATAGAAGAAATTCTTCACCACCACCACCCCAAGACACTCTATCAATGAACCATTCAGATCAACATCACCAACAGTATCATTCACCATCGGCAGTAGAAGCCAGCACCATAACCGCAGAACATGCGCCCAGCACTCAATTGTTGGAAACCCAAACCCTGAGAATGGATCCGACATTAAAGCCCAAAATACCAAGGGTCTACGAAAGCACACAATTGGAAAATATTCTGTTTACCATAAACACAGAAATCTTGCCGCACTACTTAGACCAAGATATAGAGATAGAACGTGTTAACGCTCTTCTCTATATCTGTGCAGTATCAGCATTAAGAGCCTTGGGAAAGGGTCCCAAGGTTACAACCCAAGTCTCCATCAATCCCAAACTCACTATTCCCAAATGGAAGAGGAGATTGAGAAATAAAATAGAGATACTGAGGCAAGACATCGGAAGATTAGTTGCTTTTAGGAATGGGTCAAGATCCAAGAGGTTATGCAGGCGTATTGGACCCTTGATCAAACCTTTGCGATACCGAACCATAACTAGGGACGAGATCACAGAAATACTGGACAAAAAAGCACAAAAAGTAGCTGCTTTCAATAAGCGATTACAGCACTATGTTAAGTGCAGCAACAGAAAAACTGAAAACACTCTTTTCTATAAAGACCAGAGGGCCTTTTAAAGAAAAATTACATCGCCACCTGCTCTTGTAACTATTTGTGAGAACCCGTCTATGGACCAGCAAGAAAAGTTCTGGGAAAATATCTGGAATTGTGCTAAGCTACATAACAAGAATGCCCAATGGATCGCAGATGAATCGGAATGTCTCGAGCATGACGCGCCTATGATACACCGACATGGTAACGTTAGCAAGTTCATCTCCACACTTTCTAACAACTGGGCTAACGTTTTTGCTGCCAAAGGTAAACATGTAATGACCCTTCTAAGTATCGCCTCATGCTTATGTACAACCTACAAGCTATTTACGAAAATCCTTGCAAATAGAATCTATGAGCATTGTTCGTTGAATAACATCATTTCGGACGAACAAAAGGGTTGCAGTAGAGGAACTATGGGTTATAAGGATCAATTAACCATCGATGCAGTAGTAACTGGACTGGCATTAAGAAAAAAACGTAATCTCAGTATGGCCTTCATTGACTATAAAAAGGCGTTTGATTCCATGTCCCATGGGTACCTCATTAAAGTACTCGAAACATACAAAATCGATCCTTTAATAGTGACCTGCTTAAAGTTGCTGAAGGCGAAATGGAACACCAGCTTATGGCAAAAAGGAACCGTTAGCCCATAAGAAAAGGAATCTTTCAAGGAGACGCTCTCAGTCCTCTTTGGTTCTGCTTAGGACTCAACCCCCTCAGCAGACTGCTGGCCAAAATGAAATCCGGATTTCGCATTAAAACAGATATTTTCGACTACTCATTTAACCATCTCTTAAACGTCGATAATTTAAAACTCTACACCAACAACAGAGAAAAACTTCACCGAATGATAGAAGTTGTCAGTAGCTTTAGCAGAGACATCCAGATGGAATTTGGCTTTGAAAAATGTAAAATGATCCACCTAGTAAGAGGACATGTAGATGCTACGGAAGAAGGGTACCCAGTCATCGAAGAAATAGGTTTTCTACAGCTTAAAGGAATTAACCATGTTTCCATAAAAATAAGTCATACCCTTCAATTTAAAACACGGTTAAAGGTTATCCTGAAATTCAACCTCAATGGGGGCAACAAATGCACACCTATTAACCTATTCCTTTGGAGTTATCAAATGGTCGTTAACTGATATCGGGAATCTGGAGATGGTGATTCGCACATCATTGACAAGATTTAATAGCCAACATCCACAGAGTGCAATAGAAAGAACATCATTACCTCGCAATGTGGGTGGACGGGGGATCAGCCAACTACACCAGCAGCAGAATCTTAATCTTCGACAGTACTTCCAGAGCAGCCAGTCGCCACTACTCAAAGCGATTGCATTAGTTGATGATGGTTATACTCCCCTGCATCTAAAATCAGACCTTCTCCAGGAAATACCAAAACTGCAAGTGAACTAATCTTAGCATGGAAGTCGAAGCCCTTACTTACGGAGTACATCCACATGGCCTTGCTATGGATCATCAACTTATGGCTCATACAGGGAAGGTTATTCTCCGAGACCGAAAGATTTATGATGGCCATACAGGACAAAGTCATTGCCACCAAAAATCACCGTAAGTTCATCTTAAAGGAAACAGTGGAAGACAGATGCCGGCGATGTGGAAACGGTGGTGAAACAATCGACCATATTATATCAGGATGCAGTGTGCTTGCTTCACATAACTATACTTTCAGGCATAACAACGTCGCTAAATTGATTCATCAACAAAGAGCGCTGAACAATGGTCTCATCCAGCAGCATACCACTACCCGTGCTTGAAAACGCCACCATAAAGCTATACTGGGATAGAACTGTAACCGCAGACCAACATATTCCGGCAAATAGGCCAGACATAATTGCGACCGCTTGGAATCACTCGCTGTTTTGTTTATCGTACTATTAAATTATTCGAGGATACTGGCGGAGTACGTGACCGTCAAAGATACGGCCATCCACGCACTGTAAGGACTCCGGGAGCCATCAAAGCCATGCAGGCTCGAATCAAACGCAAACCACTGAGAAAGCAGAAGATCTTGTCGCAGGAAATGAACATTTCGCAAAAATCCATGTCTCGCATCATCATGTACTTTGTGCCTACAAAAGACACACTGGACACCTGCTAACAGTCGCATTGAAGCAAAAACGTAAGGAAATATCAAAAGCTCTTTTAAGGCGGTACGCTAAAATGCTCACAGACAAATTCTGTTCACCATCGAAGAAACTTTTAATAAACAAAATGATCAAGTGTATGCTCGGACATCAAAAGAAGCTTCAGAACTTATTCCAAGAGTTGAAAGAGGCTACCACCCTGCAAATGTAATGGTATGGTGGGGGGTGAGCTACGATGGTATAACCAACCTCCATTTTTGTGAAAAAGGGGTCAAGACTTAGACGAAAGTTCAAACCACTATTTTGGAAGGCGTCGTTAAGCCTCTAAGCTGAACAATGTGCACAAACAAGCACTGGATATTCCAATAAGATTCTGCTCCAGCCCACAAGGCGAAAATTACCCAAGAGTACCCGACTTCATAGCACCGGATGATTGGCTAGCTGGTAGTCCGGACCTCAACCCTTTGGATTACAAGTTGTGGTCCGTTTTAGAGGGAATGGTCTGCTCTACTCATCACCGAAATATTGAGTCTTTGAAGCAAGCTATTGTCCGTGCTGTCGACAACTTTCCGATGAATGAGGTCGGTAATACGATTGAAAATTGGCCAGTGCGTCTCAGGTCGTGCTTTAAGGCAAATAGCGACAATTTCGAATGAAGTCTTCCATAACTTGTACCTAGGGCTTTGACAAATAAAAAGTATAAATTTGTTTTTAAAAATATCAACGCGTTTTCATTTGGCATAAGATTTTCTTTGTATCAGTATTTATGACTAGACTGTGTAATTAAAATGGAAAGGGCGTCCATCAGAGCATAATCCCTTTGGTATAAGATACCCGGGATATGTAATCTCCGGCATACTAGCCGAGATGTGGTAAACTCCGAGATGAGAAAACTTTTTTTTTTTATTTCTGTGTTTTCTTAGAATCGAAACTTGAACCTTCCGCTCAGTGATCGCGTACTTAACCACTGAGCCACAGCACACTTAACCACTCGACTACGAAGCGATTGTGGGACAATTTTTATTCGACGCAGCAAAAACGAGTGGGTAATCGTCGAACGTTCTTTAGAAACGGAATACAGACGTCGTGGTGTTGAGTGGTTATTCAATCCACCAGGTAATAGAGGCTTATTAGATGCGTAAAGGTCTTATCTTTTGCACTGAAGAAAAAGGCGCCTCAAGTAGAAACTCTTCAAAACCTGCTCATTGAAGCTGAGAATCTAGCCAACTCACGCCCCTTACGCACTTGCCAGTGGAAAGTAATGACGTCGAACCACTCACACCCAATCATTTGTTTATATAACTCCTTAGTAATATAAAAATAAACTTATTCATATGTTAACTAACTCAGAGTTAAGTATAAAAATTGCATGAGGCTTGAACACTGAAAGAACTGTTATAGAAATAAAAAGGAGTTCAAAGTAAATACAAACAACCCAATATTTTGCAATAATTTTAAACACTCGGAAAATGGATAACCACTAGTTAAAGTTAACTATCGTTACACAGCGTTTACTAATGCAACTGTCAGTGTTGGTTTAGTATTCAGATACACTCACTTTGGATTACAGCCTTTGGAATACTTTAAATGAAAATGCCTGCTCACCATAATATCGAGGCATTGGCGCTGGATTTATTGAAAGCAGCTGCATTTTTCCTCAAAGTGGTAGTGGTTCAGCGATAGATGCGTGGCCAGTAATGCATTAAACAAAAAATTGGTACTGTTACACATAAATACGAGTAAGATACATAGATATGGATAAAATTTTAGATGCTATTCAATTTTGATCCGAACAACCCTAAACAAGACTTAACGAGTTATAAACAAATGACACACTTTTGCTTTAAAGGACTGACCGTGTATTTTTTTTAAAGTTTATATCCTTTTTTTATGAAAAAGTCTTTAGGAAAAATTTGTACTCACCATCAGGAGGTAAATAATCTTGGCATAGACCGTAAGCTGTGGTAACCTTTAAAAGAAAAAAATAAACAAATACAAAATTAGTTAATTTTAATTTAATTTAACAAAGTAAACAAAACAATTAATAAATCAATTCTCTTAAACTGACATTTCAGTATATAATTAATTACTACTGCTACTGGTGTTGCCCGCCGCCAGTATAATTTATTTCTCCGAACGGGAGCATCGAATATCTTAGGGACTTGACGTGGAACTAGCTATATAGTTAATGTACACTTGCGCTGTGGTCTTAACCAAAGAATCGTAAAATAAGTAATTATGGCGTTGTTTATTTTTAGTTAGTAATATTGTGGGGAATTCTTTATGGTTTAAGTGTCGCGAGCTCACATGTGACTGTTTGCATTATTTTCCAGTTAAATACGTTTTTAGGTGATTTTTCATGCGTTCTGTGTGGATAATTAACAAACCCAGCGCAGCTTGGAGACGAATGCACATATAAAACTTGAGCTGAGATTCATATTTCAGGTAATGAGGGTGGAGAACTGTTAAAATCTAGAGCAATCAATGAATATGTTGGCAATTCCAATCGGGTGACTAGGCACAGATTGCAGCATACATCCAATCTGTGAGAAATTGGAATACTTTTCTGATTGTCTCGTAACAGCAAAGATACATCCTCTGCCGGTAGCTGTCTAAAATTTCCTATTCTAAGTTAATATTTTGTATGCCATCAATGGCATATGTGCATGCGACGAATTCCCCTCCACAAACGTGTGCATATTCATGGCAATAATGCCGACAACTTTGTGGTTTCACAGATAATTTCTTCCGACTTCTTCATCAGCATGCATCTCAATATCAAAGAGTGTAAAATCGTTTAGGGAAAAACCCATCTGACCAACACTACTAAACCTGATAGCACACCCCCTCTCTCCCACTCTGTAAGAATCCCAGTACACAAGGAAAATGTAATCAAAATTGCATTTAAAATGATAGCACTTGCTGACACCACTTTCGCGTTGCACTTACAAGATGTACCGAATGCTTCTAATGCCATTTTAGTAGCTTGTGCCACTCCAGGGGGTGCCCACGTCTTGCTATCCTTTCCATTTTCCTTTAACACATCCTACCTACCTCAGCCATAAAGATTGTGGTGTTATTTTTCCAGCGCCATGTAAAGCATTCGTCAGGCTTCATCAATTTGGCGACGACACGACTGAT
Source organism: Pocota personata (assembly GCA_963082735.1). Classification (NCBI taxonomy): domain Eukaryota; kingdom Metazoa; phylum Arthropoda; class Insecta; order Diptera; family Syrphidae; genus Pocota; species Pocota personata. The sequence goes on along the minus strand of OY720432.1, from coordinate 10,506,027 downwards.
GATGATGACGATGACGACGACGGCGACGAAAGCGATGACCAGAACGACGGCTCCGACGACATGGGCACAGAATGAAATAGGATCCGTGCGCCTGCGGGTTGTGCCTACCTTCAACTTCACTAACAAGATTGCAACATTATAGAGATCTTTATAGCAAAACTCCATTACACATGCATAATTTGTCTCGAAGTGTAGAAAAGATAGCATGTATCTGCACATGTTTTATGCTGTGTATCTAACTATTTTCTAGGCTTTTCCAGATATTTTACGTTTCGCGGTTCTGGCTTTCATTTGACACCCAGCATGATGTGAATCGTTTCTATTTCTTTTTTCTGTATCTAGGTCAACGAGTTAATTGCCATGATTTACAGAAAATGTGTGACTCACTGTTCGCGGAATGGGAACTTTTTTTCTTCTTTAAGTGATTTGTTTACCTTTCGATTAAGTGAAGTCGGTTTGTTGTAAATTAAGATGACCTAGGACAAGGTTGAGTACATAACAGAGGCGGAATGACCAAAACATGATTCGGAACAAACATACCGCTTACACAATAACATTGACATTTTTTGCGTGTAGTCTTTAAGGGCGTCAAGTTCAATATTTGCCAGCTGAATGGGAAATTGTATTTAGTGCAGTTCAAGTGATGCGTGAATCTGGGGGAATTCCATTGAGTTAATTGAAAATCGGAATGTAAATTCGAGGCTAGGAGTGGTAAGTTGTATGCTTTTAGTCAGCGAAAATGTTTACAGGTCCTTAAGTAGAATCACATGGGTGTAGATAGGGTGAGTCAAATCTGAAGTATATTTTTATTTTTTTTTAAGTTTGAGAGCTCATTACAAAGTTTGGAAAAAGTAGGAGTGTATACTCCAATGAACAATAATTTCTAAGAAAATAAAACGCTGCGATACTGTATCACCAATTTTTCGAGGTGCTGCACTACCGTGGGAAAAATCAACTACCCGGGGTAGTAAGGAAAAAAAAAAAACAACAGAGAGAGACTGGACATAAACAACGATAGAAAATGTGTTTAGAAAGGCGACTGTAAGACCGAGCGTAGCGGGTTACTGAGAAGCACTGAGATGTGATAAAACAGGATGCCAAACGCCTTGCAGCTTCTTCACGGATGACTCTGGCTCTAGATTTATCACAAATGATGAAGTTGGCACCGGACTGTTCTCAGACAATTTGGAGGTACACACATTTTCTTTAACCGGTCTGGAATTCAAGTTGCTATCAAATCCGTAACATCCAACAATATATGAATCCAAAGAGGTCGTAATGTATGCGTACCGCAAAATGACTGCGTATTGCATGTACCTGCACAGTGATGGCAATGGTTGTGTGCTCTAAAAAAAATAATCGTAGTTACACTTGCGTAGCACCGTGTGCGAAATATGAGTAAATTCAAATTAGTGACCAGTCCGTGACTTCAATCACTTCAATCAAAAGACAATATGGACAAAATAATCCCTTGGTTCTAGTTATAAATCGTGTTCGGAGTTCTGCAACGTGCTTGAACTCCCGCCAAGGTAAATCCAATGATCTGGATTCCTCCTCGACTGTCTTTCTCCATGTCTGCCTAGGGCGGCCCACTCGTCTGGATTCCATTGCATGGCGTACTTCGCAATGGAACTGTCTTCGCGCCGTAAGGAGTGACCAATCCATTGCCACTTTGTCCTCCGTATTTTGACGTCCATTGGCTCCGGCCCGTTATCGCGTGTAGTTGGTCATTCGATATACGATTCGGCCAGAAGATGAGGATGTTGTGAAGACATCTATTTATGAAGGTTTGCAGCTTCCTTGTGACGGTGTTGCTCACTTTCCAAGTACTACACCCATGAAGTAGCACTATTTCCACATTTGATCGGAACAGTCTCAGCTCGGTTTTTGTGATGAAAACTTTGCTTTTCTAGATTTTAGACAGCATACCGAACGCAGCCTTTGCTTTGCGAATTCTGCTTTACACATCCAGTTCGGTACCACCGTCTTCTGAGACCATACTCTTTAGACATAGAAAGCTGGTTACTTTATCGACTTGCTGTCCGGCAATGATGAGCTGAGAGGCGCTGGTGTTTTGTTAAGAAATTGAAATGCTTAGGGCCTTTGTTTATTTTGAGCACTACTTTGTTCGCCTATAACTCCAAATCATGGGCCATCTGATGCAGGTACATTATCCTGTGTGAGAGCAGGCAAACGTCATCAGCGTAATCAAGATGTTTGAGATACGATGTCAGAGTCCATACCAGCGCCCCATGTTTCCTCTAGACAGGGCTGCCCGGTTCACATCACTGATTACTATAAGGAATAACAGTGGCGAAAGAATGCAACCTTGTCGTGCTCCGCTGTGGACCTCAAACGCCTTACTCTTGCGTAAAACATGACATTTACCGCCATCATAGGCAGCCTTTATAATAGCGACGAGTTTTTCTGGTATACCTCTCCTGCGCAAGGCTCGCTATAGACATATAGGTATGCATTTCGATTCAAGGCCTTCTCGAAATCGATGAACAACAAAGCGGAGCTCTGTTCTCGATGCATTGTTCAATAATGATACGCAAGATGTTAATATGATCGATGCAGGAGGCTTCAGCTCGAAAGCCTGCCTGTTCGTTGTATTGTAATTATAAAAAGTTTATAACGGGTGGGCCATTATTTTTAACTTAAATTTTATTTTGACACTGACAGCTCTTTTGCACTCAAAATATTTACAGAAACACAGTACCATATCTCCGCGGTACGAAATTAATTAATCTACGCTTAAACGACATTGGAAAATATTGAAAAAATATTTCCAAAGTGAGTGCTGTGTTGCCTTTGAAAAGAAATTTCGGTCGAAATAATGAACCAACCGTGCCTGCTCTACAAAGCATGCTGTATGAAGCAAAATGACCACCTGATTCGTTATCGCTTCTCTGTGTGGGCTTTAAAGCAGCTCGGAATTGACGTCGATTTAGCTAAAAAAAATAAATTTTTGCGGATGGGGCGCATTTTCATCTCGGCGGCTATGTAGACACTCAAAACTGCCGTATTTGAGGCTAGGAAAACTCACACGTAGTCGTAGAGAAGCGAATGCATCTTCAGCGTATGACTGTTCGGTGTGGTTTGTGGAATGACGGCATTATCGACCCATTTTCCTTCAAAAATGAAAATGGCAACAACGTTACGGTCAACGGAGAGCATACAGAGGCCGATTTTTTTTAGCCAGAAACTGAGGAATTCAACTTGGAAGATCTCTAGTTTCTTGCTGGAACCAGAGATCGGTGCAACGTGCCATACCAGCCGTCCAACAATCGATCTTTTGCGCACTAAGTTCAATAGTCGTGTTGCGATTTGACGCCGTTGGACTTTGTCGTCGGATGCCTTTAAAGATCGATGTTATGCTGACAATCAGAAACGATTCAGGTACTTAAGTACAATATTGATCGAGCAATTCATCAATTCTTCAGACGTTTGATAACGCATTATGAGAAAGACAAACAGACATGGAACAAATGTCAAACATTATTTTCCATATCTTCGAAACCCTTTTATTGATTTAGGTTTGAGTTGTGAACTTCATAAGCTATGCACTGTGTGTTACTAAAAAACTATGATGATAAATTGCACTGGATTTGATCCACTTTCACGAATCTTCACAGTCATTTCACTCGAATTTCAGCTTTTCTGGTGTCGAATACTGGAAAAGGAATGCTAAATTGCGGTGACGATCAAAACTGTGCTGTCAGGCAGAATGCTCATTCCACCCGGACGAAGGCGATCAACAATTCCGTCCACCCGACCAAAGTGAGGAGAGATAGCAATATCTAAGCTTAAATCTTACAAGGCTGCTGAAGTCGTCTAACTGCCGAGCTATTTAAAGCAACTGGAGATCATTTGATACGTAGCATACACCAAGTCATTTGTAAGATATGGTTGGATAAAAATATGCCCTATGAATGGAACCTCAGCATCGTTTGCCCGATCTTCAAGAAAGGTGATCCTCTGCAGAGGTATTAGTCTTTTCAACAACGCGTTTAGATCCCATCTGCCATATTACGTGAACGCCCTAAACTTTTTGTCAACAATCTGATTAGTCCATAGCAGTGTGGTTTTAGGCCAGGAAAGTCCACAGTAGATTAAATATTCACATTGCGGCTGATCTTGGCATCCTTGTCAAACTCGTCTGCTGTGCAGGATGAATATACGCCAAACTATATACTTCGGGTAGCATCGAGCTATTTTAGGAATAAGAAGTTAAGGTATGCAAGCTAAAAAGGTACTATAATGTTTCAGCAGGTGTTCCACATGGCTCAGTACTAGGTCCTCTTCTATATATGAGATCACACTCAGGTTACCAATGCCGCCGGGAACAAAAATTATAGGTTTTACGGATGATATTGCCGTTGTGACCTTTGCGAAACATATTCACAAAGTAGAATCGGTAACAAATGAAGCGATCCCAAAAATTAAAACCCAGAAGATGGAAATTGTTCAAAGCTGTAGAATACATGAACGTGCGTAGGAGACCAAATGATACAATCTGAACAAGCAATCAAATACCTAGGAGTAATTATAGACAATAGGCTAAATTTTAAGTCTCACCTAGAGTGAGTAGGAAAAAAGCGTCGATCGTTCAATCATCACTAGTGATGATACTGCCAACCATCGGCGGACACAGGTATAGTCGTAGAATCTTATTGTCCAGAATGTAAGGTCAGCTCTACTGTACTCGTCTCCAGTGTGGGCTGATGCTACGGCAATAAAATAATCTAGACGAAAATGATCGACAGCGTATAGACTCAACGTTCTACGGATAATCTGCAAATGTAGAACAGTGTTAGAGGAGGCGGCATGTCTCATAGCTAACATGATGCCCGTCGACATCCTAGTCGATGAAATAAAACGAGTATACATTAGAAAACTCGCGAATCGACAGCAAGGAAGAGTTACTAGAATGGAGGAAACGGCGATCTCAATTGCAAAATCGATGAAATGATGATTGGCTGACACAATCCCATCTCCAACATAGAAACCTGTGTGAAAAGGAAAGTAAGAGAAGTGAACTACGGTATCGCAGTCACAGCGGATAAAGAAAGTAGCCACACCGATTTGGATACGACAGTTCGCCACTTTGTCCGTGTTGCGATAACGAGGAAGAAAATGCAGAACAAGTGATCTTACACTGAACAACAGATAGCAACCTTGCAGACCCCAGACAGTTCATTGGAAATATGATCCGGTCCGAGCCAAACAGGCGTGAAGTGAATGGATTTGTAACTAGTGTCCAGGAGAATTGAACGCCTAAGAATAGAGAGCACAGCGTAAAATGCTAACCAGCACCGCGAAGTAGGCAGTTCCGCAGGGAGATTGGTTGAAAGGTGTGAGAATGTGGTTTAGTACGAACCGTGCATGCCAGTAGCCCGGGCTACAAGTATCTATAGTACATATGATGTCTACACATCCCTTGGCGCAACCATGAAAAAAAAAATCTCTTTAGACTCAAAAAATTGCAAACAAAAATGTATTTTCAACGACGCACGTTTCTGATATTTTAAACCGTTTTGTGATGCATACTCGCACATACTCGTATTTCCAAGAACTAAAGAATCTAATTGTATGTCGTTCCGGTATTACGTTAATCGCTTCGGCCTCAATTACGTAGTTCAGTCCAAAGTTCATAATTTTCCCCAATTCTCGTGTTGCTATATATTTGTGGACGTAATTTGACCTACGAACAAATTACTGCCCAATATTTACACTCCGTCTCAGAAGATAGCGAGAGGACGCATTCCAGTGATTTTTGTGGTTTTGTGGTTTTTAGATAAAATCCATCGACAACGCCATTAGCAACGATGATTACACACAGCCGTGTTCAGTATTTTATACCTTGCGGTTTCGTAAAGGTGACATTTTCAAATATAATTTGCACACACAATCTAGCTAACGAGTGAAGCAGAGAGTAATTCGTGTCACTTTAGTTAATGGTGACACTACCTGTCAAGTGGCGCCATATCTACTTATTGAAGTTTTGACATTTGCGCGTAGCAGTGTTAAGTGAATTATCTTTTCATGGGTCATTGAATCTTAGTTTTTTTTTTATTTAATTTTATTCGCAACTGTCACTAATGTGCTAATGACTTTAGGTTTGAATCTTTCGTAAGTTAAGAAGGTTTCATAGATTTGTCATACTTTATTGTCGTGCAGATACAAAAATACAAAAGAAAACCAATAAAAGTCACAGGAAGTCAGCAAAAAGTTCACATGCTTCCATATGTCATCATAACGTCGCGTCAGTTTAAAAGTCAAACGAATCTCCTGCCACTGCCAATCGAATTACGAGTAAGTGGATCGAAATGAATGATGAAATTATGTCGATTTTTTTCAAATTTGCTTTGGTTGTCTGAAATATTTTTTTTTTCTCCCCATTGTCTGCGGAATACAAAAAACAAACAAAATAAAAAAAAAACTGCAATATTTTCAATTTCTCTAGAATTCGGGTGGTTACGAGTATAATAAGAGCTCGAGTATGCAACGCATGTCTTTTATGTTCTTGTGCCAGTACACTTGTCAATCGCATGTTTTATTGTTTTAACGACTTGCATGTCTGCGGATAGTCAAATTACATTTTATTATCGAATCATTTTTTTTTTTTTTTTTTGTGTATGTACAACTAAAAGACACTAAAATATGCAATTTTTCCATTGGAGGCAAATAAATCAGACGGGTATGAGACACACGGTACGGTGTGTAGCGAATTGTAATTTCGCTAATTGTGACCCTGTTTTGTGTGATGAAGGTTAATGGATGCAGAGTTTGGTTTTTTTTTCGAATATTGGAGTGTTTTTATGGGAATTTGACACGCCACAAATACTTTCATATTTGGCTGAAAAATTGATTTACTCAAACTCACTAGACGGATGGTCGCCGTGAGCTATTGTTAAGTACCCTTGCTGTCGCCTGATTGTCTGGCCAAAAGAAGATGGGCTTGCAAAACAGATACTCTGTGGCTTGAGCGTGAGGTCAAATGATTGAAATGACGTGTGTCGGGGTGATTTTTGCCGACTTTTGAAATTGACTTTTGAAATTTACGTTTCGATGATGGAATGTTTTGAAATATTGAAATAATTTTTGCAATTTATGTATATAGCTTGCTTGAGCATGAAGGTAAAGCTAAAATAAGTTTGAAGAGTAAATGTATCTACATTCAACAGATGACTTTCGTTGTACACATTCGTGCATAGACTAGTTACATGAAGATTTATAAGGAAATCTTTTGGGATATGTAGATACCCTGATCTAATCTATGGAAAAAGAAGGTTGCGTTATATGGAAACTATTGTTATTGTAATCTGGAGGTATTATTCTTGAAGCGAAAAACACTATGTGGATGTCGTCCCAGCAGATACTGTGGCAACACGTTTTCTTTTCTTTTTTTTCCCGAGGGTTGGTGAAAAATCTTCCATAGACACTATGAGGATAAGCAAGCGCGTGCTCATAGTAGTGTCAGATTCTTACTGACTAAAAAAACACCACCCTGCGATTTAATTTGTTATATGTTGCAACTAAGAAGGACCTTATCAAGCAATTTTTCTATCATGAAAAAAAAAAAAACATGTTTGGCAGGTTACTTTCCACTGAAAAATACGCGGTTGATTCCTATCTCGCCAAGTCGAAAGGTTTCGTCCTTTGTAGTCGGCGCAATAAATTGCTTTCATCCAGAATTTGTAGGATTGTATTGTTGACATGTCCGATTAGTCGGTTTCTATGCTTTCTCGCGAAGCTTCTAATTTCAGCTTCGATTGTCGGAATTCCGAGATGATCCCTGTGGATATCATCGTTTTTAGTATACCACGGTGCATGGACAATTTCTCTTAGCACTTTATTTTGAAAAGTTTGTAAAATATTGGCGTTTGTTTTCTTGGTACAGCCCCAAAGTTGTATACCATAAGTCCACACCGGCTTTAGCACTTGCTTGTATAAAAGCAGTTTGTTCTCAGTACTGAGCTGAGAGTGTTTTCCGAGCAACCAGTTCATTCCTCTATATTTGATTTCGAATTCTTTACGTTTCATTTTCACGTGAGAATTCCATTTCAGTTTTACGTCGAGTGTCATTCCAAGGTATTTGGCCTTTTTTTTAGGAAAATTGGCAAGACATTAGTTTTCTTATAAGTGAAATTCACGTGAACAGATTTAGATTCGTTGAGGGCGATCCGCCAGTCCCTCGTCCATTCATTTACTTTATTCAGTGCGTTTTGCAGTTTTGTTACCTACGGCTAGGATAGCAGTGTCATCGGCAAACGTAGCCAGGATAGTGCCATCTTCTTTCGGTATATCTCGAATATATAACAGATGTGGCCCAAGAACGCTTCCTTGCGGTACACCGGACGAAATGTCTTTGAGCTCCGAGTATTCATTTCCATGTTTAACACGGAAGAGTCCATTCCCAAGATATGATTCTAGAATGTCGTATATGCATACAGGGAGAACTTGTAGTGATTTGCAATTCAAGCCATCATGCCACACCTTATCAAAGGATTGCGAGACATATCTTTTCCGCTTGAGCATATCTTTTTCTCTTCAAGTGCTTTCTCGATTACGTCAGTAATTCTATGCACCTGGTCAATCGTCGAATGCTTACTTTTGAACCCAAACTAGTGGTCAGGGATAAGATTATTTCCATCTATAACCGGTTGGAGACGCTTTAGTAATATCCTCTCGAAAATTTTGGATATAACTGGAAGTAGCGAAATTGGTCTAAAGATTTTACCTCATTTGTCGGCTTTCCTGGTTTTAAAACCAATAACTCCCGCAGCTTTCCATTGGTTAGGTACGTGTTTTAATCTGAGCGCAGCATTTACAATATGAAGAAGCTTAATCAATGCTTTTCTAGGTAAAGCTTTGAGAATTTCTCCGGTGATCAAGTCATAACCAGGATCTTTCTTAGGTTTTAGATTCCCAATCTCATGTTTGAGTTCCCTTAGCGTTGCACTTGTAAGTGCTAAATCGTCAGCTGGTAAATCCGGCCTATTGACATTGTCGTAAGACACTTGACCATCGTAAGGTGTCTTCCAGGTGGGCCGCAAAAACGTCCGCTTTTTCTTTATCTTCCCTTGCCCATTCATTGTGAATTAATTTAATTGGCGGAGCGGGGACCTTGGGTATTTTGGTGCCTTTTACAGCTTTCCAAAGTGAATAATTGGAATCTATTTTCGCTGTTAAACTTACAAGATAAGAGCCTATCGCACGATTCTTAAAATCCTTTATAGTCTTCTTCAACGAATTGCACAGGTGATTCAAGTGTGCTTTATGTGAGGGAGGACGTATTTCATTTCATATTTTAAAGGAGTTTTTTTTTTTCTCTCGCCTCAATGGAATAAGATTGCCTTTCTTTAATGAAGCAAAATTGATGGGTCTTATTTTAGATATGAAATTAAGCAGGAAACTCAAGCTACAAGAAAAAGAAAACAAACCCATTATAGTACCTACTTTTCTTTTGTAAAAAAGCTATTGGAAACTATAGGGGTTTACAATCCAGAATAACTCACTGGCTCTAAATATCTGTCATCAGACCGAGATGTAGACTATTTCATCTGACACCCCTCGACATCTTTAATCGGCAAATGGCAGCTAGTGCAGTGATTAGATTTAAAGCTACTTCACAGTGGTCCAGTAAAGCCTCCAATTGCATACTTTCAAAATCTTTAAATAAATTTTGACAAAAACTTCGAAGTCACCATCCCTCCCAGGTCATTCTGAGAGAAAGGTGTATTTCTAGAAGACAAGTCAATACACTTCTACACCGACGGTTCATAAACTAACGCCGGGGTAGGTGGAAACCAAATCCCAAATCATTGTAGCGTCTTCTATTCGGAAATAGTGAGAATAAGAGAAGTCTCATCCTGGCTAAAGAAAAACGTGATATCAGCAGTAGCGCATCTTTTCAGACAGCCAAGCAGCAATCATGTACGAGTAATTGGAATCGTTTTCTCTAAACTCAACAGCAGTTCTAGATTGCCAATCGTCTCTTCTAGAGATGGCAGAGTAGTTACAAATTCGCCTTTGTTGACATTTTAGGGAATTGTAAGGCCGATGGAGGTACCCATTCTACCAGATTAAGATACCTTGGGTATGCCGGTCGCTACATGTAAACTTGAATTAAATGTGAATACTATCGAGAGAACAAATTTTAGGTGGAGAAGTGATACAACGTGTTTAGCGACAAAACAGAATTGGCCTAAGCTGGATCTGAGACGCTCTAGGTTAGGTTCAAGTGGATGCTTGCGCCCTAAGTACAGACACACTTAGTCAGTTCACAGAGGCTGTCGTAGTTGTAAGCTACCAAGTGAAGCCTTCTTCTGACAGAGAGACCCGGACACGTGCAGAGGAGATTGGAGGGTTGACTCCTCCTCGTCCATATAGCTTCTACAAGTCTTAAGAGAAAAGACCAAGCTTTCCAATATGACAGTGTCCCGTAATGACACCAATTGTTGTGCTGATATGCTACCTGCTAAGGGAGACCAACCTCTTCGAGCGTTTCTTATCCAGCTGAGGCCAAACCTGTCTAGTGACATGACATTCAATGCCAGTCTGCCACCTGAAGTTGGTCTCCTTGATAGCATTTAGCTTGAGCAATTGCTTACATGTAGCGGGATATATCCCGAGATTCTCCTTTTTTCCGGAATAATCTGTAAATTTGTGCCTGGGAAGATCATCAGTCCTACAGTACCCTGGATTACCCCTATGCCCCGGCACCCAGCACAGGTGAATGTTGAATTGCTCTGCCATCATGTTAAGAGACATGCGGCTATCTAGGGCGACATTTGATGTGGAGATCGATTCCAGAGATTTTATAGCGGCTTGACTGTCAGCGAAGATGTTAATATCCTTAGCAGCGAAGATGCTAATATCCTTAGTAGATATTTCAACCAGCTTCTTTGATCGGCATTATTTCCGCTTGGAAAATGCTACAGCGATCTGGGAGGCGCTAAAGGTTTGCAGCTTCCTTGTGACGGTGTTGGTCACTTTCAAAGTACTACATCCAGAAAGTAACACTGTTTCCACGTTTGATCGGAACAGTCTCAGCTTGGATTTTGGGCTGAAAACATTGCTTTTCCAGATTTTAGACAGCATACCGAACGCAGTCTTTGCTTTACGAATTCTGCTGTCCATATCCAGTTCGGTACCACCATCTTGTGAGACCATACTTCGTAAATATAGAAAGCTGCTTACTTTCTCGACTTGGTGTCAGGGCAATGTAGCCTAAGTGGTTTAGCCCTACCGCAAAATATTCCCGCCATCTGGCCAGCTGTTCCTCATCCAAAGTTAGCAGATTTCCGTCTAGTGCTTTTACTAGATAAAGCTTGGAACTTTGACCACCAACAAGTTCCTTAGTCCTGCCGTCGCATCTATTTGCTGCTTCTTCAGCCTTGGCGGCTAGTGCGTTGATGTAGTCACGCTTGTCTCGTCTTACACTACGCTGCACTTCTTTATGCGGTAATGTATTTTTATTTCGAGACGCTCTACTGCTGAGGCTGCTTCAATCCGTGCTTTGAGTTCAATCGACCCGTCTCCAGGTGTCTGCTATCAGACGCGTGTTTTAGCTTTTTCGTCTTCTCCCGACAATGGTGTCTTCCAAAGACGTAAAAACACTTTTCACGGCGTTCCAGTGGTCGTCATTGCTCTCAGGAGCGAAGCTGCATTTGGGACAAGGTGGTCCCACTGTCGGTATTATACCTGGGTATCCTTAGCAAGTTGGATTGGTTGTTATTGACAGATGCAGTACGGAGACGTATAGTAGCTTCCATTAGATAGTGGTCCCTCTCAATTCCGATGTCAGCTCCACGTTTGTTACGGACATCTTGGATGCAATTTCTAAAGCGTCGGCTAATGGTAAAGTGATCAATCTGGTTAGATGTATCAATCGAGACCCAGCTAATCTTATGACAGTCCTTGTGGTCAAACAGTGTGCCTCCAATGACCAGGCCGTTGTCGTTCCTTGTGTTCCCGAGGCCGTGTGGTCCCATCACATATTTGAGCGTGCTGTTGTCGTTGCCTATCTTCGCATTAAAATCTCCCATCACGAACACGATATCTCCGTTAGGCGTTGGTGGCTGCACTTAGTTTGCTGTAGAAATCATCCTTATCATCCACATCCGCATAGTTTGGCGGAGCGCACCTCGCCGTCATTATATTGTCACCATAAGGTGCATAGGACATAAGGCTGTCTCTGGCTTTAGGGGTAAGCAAGAGCCCTACTTCATAATCGCAAGTAGTGTTCATTGGTTTCCCAGAGTCGACCAGGAAGCTTTTCCCAGTTTCAGAGGGTTGGATGCCGTGTTCCCACCATCTAATTTCACTTACTCTTAGGATATCCAGTTTGTAGGATATCCAGTTTTGGGGACCTTCTTTCTGTTGTCAAGGAGGGTCTTAATCGTTGTCCGTGGTCGATAGCCAATGGTCGTCAATAAAGCATCCGTCCGTATCCGAGGCGCGTGTTGTTGTTTCGGAGCAATAAATGTTTTACGGTTACGGCTCGCTAGGCCACAGACCAACCAATATTTCTCCTGTTTATAAGGCACAGGAGACTCGCCATTCGTCCACTTCAAACTTTGCAATTTCCGAAGAAATTCCCAGGAGGCATTGAAGTAGGACGTCGGTGCGGGCACACCCTACTGGTGCATTCAGACTTAAAGCAGATTCATTGTACTACCACCAGGCAGAGAACCTCATTTCAATGTGACTTGTAAAAAGACGAGTAGGCGCTTCAGTGATGAAGAGCTGGGTTCAGGTCCTGAAAAATTCTCTTCTGAGCCTTGTCTAGCAAGCTCGTCAGAGGTCTCATTTCATGTTATCCCGTTGAGTTATGGGACCCAAACAAGATTCAGTGAGTTCAGCCTATTTTGGAAGTGGTTATAGGATTGAGCGTCCAGAGCAGAGCCAGGCGTACTGAGGAAAGCTCCCAACCAGCCAAGACAGACTGTTCTTTGGAGTTTGACGAAAGCAGCAGTAGTGTATTTACGTGAAAGCTTATTCCACCAGACAACTGACGCATATGAGAGGAAGGGTCTTATCATTGCCGTGTAGATCCAAAGGACTTTTCCTGGCGACAAGCCCCATGTCTTGGCGAAAACACCTTTGCATTGCCAGAAGATTGACAGAGCTTTGGAAGTCTTTAGCTCAAGATGCTTCGTCCACAGAAGTTTGCTATCTAAGATTACTCCTAAATATTTGGCTTCCTTGGAGAGTTGGATAGTGACGCCTTTTAGCACTGGCTGAGTAAGACCAGTCAATTTCCTCCAATCGTCGATTGCGTCTAGAGTCATCTGCACCTTAGACCAGACAGTCGTTAGACATGATCCGATAGACAGAACAGCGATATCATCTACATATGCTTGAGCGTAGACGTTAGAACTATTGAGTGTGTTCAACAGGGAGCAACCAGCATGCACCAAAGCAGTGGAGACAGAGCACCACATTGCTGGCAGCCCCTGTTTACACCTGCCATAACACACCAGCCACAATCTGCATCTACCTTTATGTAAAAAAAAAAATAGGCTGGAAAGATGCAAGCGACTTTTGCAGTAGCACGCGGATAATGGCCATGAAAACATTTTGTTAACGGATGAGAAAATTGTTATCGTGGAAGAAGTTTTCAACAAACAAAATGACAAAATTTATGCCACTTCAAGGGTTCAACGTGGCCATCATCCCGCTTCCGTAATGGTTTGGTGGGTGGTCTCTCACCATGGTGTCACATCCCTCCATTTCTGTGAAAAAGGCGTAAAAACTGGTGCAAAGGTTTACCAAGAAGATGTGCTAGAGGGTGTTGTGAAGGGTTTGACCAATACGAGTACCCTTTTTAATGGATACAGATGGATCTTCCAACAGGACTCTGCACCGTCGGGGAGTCCAGATCTGAATCTACTGCAACATGGCCTGTAAGACTCTTCACAGAAATTTGGAAAGCCTTAGAACAGCATTAACTAGAGCAGCGTCCACGATCTCCATGGAAACCGTATGTGCCGCTAAAGCCCAATGGACACACCGTTTGGAAGCTTGTGTTAAAGCAAAAGGCAGTCATTTCGAGTGAATCCAATTTTTTTTAATAATCAATATTGTGGTCTAAAACTGTTTTTTTTTTTATAGCGTTTTATATTTGTAATAGAACTTATGGCAGGACTAGGTACAATCAATGTTCTGTTCACCAGCATTGCTTTGATCTACAACACTAGTGATTCTTCTACGCCTTTCTTGCGGAGCTACATATGCTGTCAAAGGCATCTGAGGATGTCTATGAAAATGCCTATCGCGTATTCTTTCCTGTCAAGCGTACGTTCTATTCTTTTTGAAGCGCAGTCTCGCAGGATTTTTTGACAGAGGATGTACCCTCAGATGTGAACAACTTTGCGCATATGTCGCGCAACCAGTAGAGGTAGGACTAGTAGTGATGTAGGTGTTCATCTGCATCCCAAAGGGAGTAGAGCATAACATGGCTTGTCGGGGTCGGGATATGAAGTTTTCCCATACCAGAAGTTTCGCGCCACTGAGTCACTCTCTGGCGGATCTTTATTTTACTCTTTGGCAGTATTGTCTCAAGGTGTTAATAAAATTTAAATAATCCCCCGGGGCTGTCGGAACTTAACTACCTATGCTTCCCAGCTAACGCCGTCGCTTCAAACATTCCATCCATTTATGATTATGATGATTTATTTGATGTGATTGACGTCGCTCGCACAGCTCCGGTGTCAAGAACCTGCTTAAGCTTCGGATTAACAAAACACAAATATAAATTTTGTTTAGCTCGGCTGCCACATTTCGAAACCAGTAATTAAGGATGTGCCACATTCGAATCATAATTATGTCATCATTATTTCAAACCCCTTTCAATTTATTCGCACAAGTTTCGTTGTACATTGAATAAGATATCAGTCATGGTTAGAATTAGCATTTGAATTATTTACACTGAAATACAGACGTTTATGCCGAAAATTCAATTTTTCCATTTATCACTTCGGCACTCAATTAAATTTCGTCATCGTCATTTCTCCATCATCTTTTGGGAGACGATGTGCGCGATATTAGCATTTTGTCTGTCTGTCTGTCTGTCTGTCTGTCTGTTCGTTTGGGTTTATGCGCATGTGTGCCGTGTGTCGCCATTGATATCTAGGATTTATTACTTATTAATGGTGGTCAAAGGTGAGTCGGAGGTCCACCCCCCCGGCCACCCTCTATCGACTTGCTTCGAATTCACATCATCTTTCGATCGGTGCGGGACTTTTGATTAACGCAAAAATTTATTGGAATTTATACAATTTGCATATTTTGCATTTTTTTGCTTTATTTGTTTTTTTATTGTTTATCTGTGCCTTTTTGCTTTTTCGTTTTTGTGTACTCTTTCCATTGAGTTATATTGTCTCATCTCGTTTGGAATGCTGTTCTCTTTCATTTTGATTTATTACACTTTGATTTAATTTTTATTGAACGTGCTATACCCCTATAGTCGGTTGGTTGTTGGCTGGTATAATTAAATTTTCATTTGTTTGTATTCTTTCGTTATTTTGCTAACAAGGTGCTTTTGGTGTATTTATGTCCCATCGATCAAGAGATCAACGATGATGATCATGATGATCGTGATGACGATGGTGTTGATTTGTATCTCTGAGATCAGCAGCAGATTATATTTTGTGATTATTTTTTTTGTTTGGATGGCGCAGATAAAATTACTTGATATATGACATTGGCGCTTGGGTGGGCATAGTAAAACTAAATGAATTTTAAATTTATAAAATCGCAATATACGCGTTTTATTACTTATTTTTGCGAGCAGATAGATACCCCTTTTCCGGATGTGACGTACTCATTGAAATGGAGTTATACTCGAATTAACTACAGGTATACCTTATTTGAACGATGTTGTCCGTTGTAGAAGAAATACGTGAAGAACAAGAGAATAAGTCGTATCAAAGGACTTAACCAGGTGTGATCTGTGTCCACACCCATTGTTGCTTTCGTACAACTATCTGTGATTCCATACAACCTCGTGAGTTCAAAAAACAAGCCCATACGTGCGGCCCATATTAGCCTATTACAATGATGGTCTAGCTCTGATTGTGATGACTAACCATTTCCATAAGTACACCCATGTCCGAATGTTCCTTCTTCACACAACTTATGCAGCTTTGAGTTGATTGCTGTAGTTCAAGTATCCGGAGGGTCAGCTGATGGTCAACGAATACGAAATAAAGCATTCTAAGGGAAAACTTTATTCCAATCCTATTGGAATATTTAGAAGCATTGAATATTCAACCGATTATAGCTTGAAAAGAGCTAGCGAATGAGAAACATTCGATTGGAATTCCTTCCTGTGTCACGGTCGGCTACAAGAAATATTCATACTTGAAAGAATATCTATTCGGAGGCCATTTAGGAAGAAACAAAATAAAATGCGCACATCTGGTGTGTTGGGCCTAGCTTCTCACAACCACTTGTACTGTGCGCCTCACGAATGGTTGAGACCGGATTTTATGCCGTTTTCGAAGATTCTCATGACAGTTTTACGCTCGAATGTTTGCCAGACCTTCGCAAGAGGTGGGACCGTGAGAAAACTTTATTTTTATTTTTGAGTTAAGGGTATTAACGATTCCTTAACTTCTGGCACGTTCCGATTAGAAGCCGGTCCGGAGTAAAGAACTTGCAATTAATTACAGAGCCGAGGCACATCTAAAGTTTAGCGCTTAGCACAGACTGCTCGACATTGGAAATAAAACTCAAAGAATATGCCAGGCAGCAGAAACCATCACTACTGGTATCAGCAGTTCAGAAGAAGGATCATTTTTTTTACGTTGGGAGGTGGTAATCTTTCAAAGACGAAACTGAGCCCGTACCCAGTAACAGTAGTGTGGAATTTCCACCCACTAAACCCGCCATCGTGGCACTGCCGTCAAGCATTTCATCGCGGCGGGGGCTTCACCCTAACATACTCGGCTCGTTCGTGTTGGCAGCAGTCTGCGCGACGTTTCGCTGTCGCTTCTGTCTCCGTTGTTCTTTCATGATGGTAGCCATAGTTTCGCTTACTGCTTCCCAAGCTACTTTCGTGTTCGTCATCTCTCTGGTGGTGTTCTCTGGTGTTAACTCCACACCCGATCTGTTTGCCAGCAAGGTACGTTCTTCCTGATATCGTGCACAATGGAACATGATGTATTCTGCATCCTCGACTGCTTCCGTGCACGTTGGGCAATAAAGGTTGTCTTCGTGTCCAAATCCATGGAGGTAGGCTTTGAAACATCCATGACCAGTAAGAATTTGCGTCAGATAGAAGTTCAGCTCTCCATGCTTCCTATTGAGCCAAGGGTCTGTATTGGGGATCAATCTCTGCGTCCATCTGCCTTTGTCAGAAAAGTTCCATCTTTCTTGCTATTCTTCGAGGCTTGTTCTTGGTGGTACTTCGGTGTCACTTCGACTCGTCGCTGTTGACACTACTGTCCAGTTGGCACGATATTTCCGTTCTATTGTCATCATTCCAGCAACTACGCATGCAGCGTCGTAGGAGGTTGTTCGAAAGACGCTGCATACTCTCAAGGCGTTGGTTCTGTAGACCGCCTCCGTCTTCCTTTTGTATGATTTCGTCTTCATGGCACTTGCCCATATTTGGGAGCCGTAAAGTATCATCGACGTCGCAACTCTTGCTAAGAGCAGTATATTCTTCTGTTTAGGTCCTGCAATATTTGCAAGTTCCAGGTGTTGCTTAAAAGTCAACCTTGCATCTATGGTAATGACAAGGTACTTCAGCTCTGGTTTGAAAACTACAACGTGATAGTCCACGGTTACTTTTATAGTCTCCATAACTCGTCTGCTGCTGATGAGCACTTCTTCGGTCTTTTCCTATGCTAGTCCTGATCATGCTCCAACCCCTCAAGAAATTTGGTCACTACAACGATCGCTATGTCGTCGGCGAAGCCAATTATTTTCGAGGACATCGAGATTCAAAGTCTGAGGACGTCGTCGTACATTAGATTCCACAGTAGTGGACCTAGTACGGAGCCTTGGGGGACACCGCCTGTAACGTTGTACTGCCTCATTCCGTCGTCGGTACAATAGAACAGTATTTTATTTCTAAAATAGTCAGCCATTATTTTCTGCAGGTAGTCCGGTACTCTCTTGGCGGTAAGTGCTCGCAGAATGTTACTCCAGTTTGCGGTCTTAAAGGCGTTTTTAACATACAGCGTTATGATTTCGCAGTACTGTGTACTTCCGCCCTTCCATCGTCTTCCTTCGATGGCTTTTTTCGCTGTATTTATTTACGACTTCGTCGAAGGTATTGATCGTAGAGCGTGCCTTACTGGCGGTCTGCGAGGTCTCCCGCTTCATCGATCACGCTGTCCAATCTGTCACTTATTATGCGCTTCAGTATTTTGCCCATGGTGTCCAGCATACATATAGGCCTATACGATGAGGGATCCTGAAGTGGTTCATTACCTTTTGGTAAGAGGACAAGTCTTTGCTTATTCCACTGATCGGGGAATACTCCTTCTTTGAGGCAGGCATTGTATACGTCTACAAAAATATGTGGACGCCAATTAATTGCTGCTTTTAATGCAATGTTTGGGATTCTTCGGGCAATTATAAATTTCTCGTGGAGTTCTCCGTGGCTGCTATGTTCCCCGAAACACAATCGGCGCGCCCTGTAGCAATCTGCGCGCGATTTCATCATTCCACCAGAATACTGGAGGCCGACGCAAGTTTGCTGTTTTCTGCTGCATGGAAGCGTCACGAGCTCTTGTCACTCCTCTCGAAAGCTGCCTCGCTTTATCGGCAGCAGGTCCGTAGAGGGATATGTCTTTCGTCATCAGCTGGAGTACTTCGACGTCAAGAAGAAGGATATAAAACATCCCAAAGGTCGAAGACATTAGAAGATTTATCCTCAATGCCTAAGACAGCAGTAGTCTGCCTTCCCACTGAATAAGCAATAAAGCTCTGTTAACACTCACAAACATTCAAATAATCTACAGCACGCAAAAGATGCCTCAATATGGATCACCTGGATGTGGCTTTTATCCAGGAGCCATACACACTTAAGGACAGGTGAGTTAATTTACGATTTCGTGTATCTCAGTTAATTAAACAATGAAAACTATTTCAATTCCAGAGAGAACAAACAAAGATCTGGTGTCAGTAATGGTAGAATTACCCGATGAAGGAAGTAAGACAGACGCAGTTAAATGCTTAGCTTACCTGACTGGAAACCAGATGCAATACAAATATTAGAGACATAGATAGCCTAGAACTTGGTTGCAAGAATACTAAACATGGCAATCAAATCAGCCTATCACCAGGCTTGCACAGAGAGTTGCATTCACCAAAAGAAGAAAACGAGAAACGTAAAAAACACCCACACTTTTTGGTAAAACAATGGACTACTCTAAGGAGGTCAAATACCTTGGCCTAACACTTGATGTAAAACTTACTTGGAATTCTCACCTCATACACAAAATCAGGATATCATTATGGACCAGCACAAGTTTCATTGGTAAAAATTGGGTCCTAAACCCCAAAATGATGCTATGGTTCTACACAGAGACAGCAAGACCGATCGAAACAGCGACCTGCACAGGACAAGCTCAATAAACATCAAAGACTAGCTTGTGTATGCACAACAAGTGCAATGAAAACTACTCCTACTGCAACGCTGGAGGTTATTCTAAACCTACAACTCCTTCATCTTCGTATAAAGAGAGAAGCTTAACCATAGCTTTCATGCTCATCGCTGAAGATGACTCAAACTCCAAAATAGTTGACTCGGACATTGCACAAGAAGTTAACAGTAAGAATAACAATCACATACAAATGTCTGCTAAGATTTAACTTCAGCCGCAACTTCAAGGAGACATTCCTAAATCGCAATAACTGGGAACAGAACAAACCTGCATTTTCCAACGATTCTCATGAATGTTACAAAGATGGATTCAAGGCAGATGAAGGAGTTGGGGCTGGGGTATACTCGAGCATGGAAAAACGGAACTCCGTATTCCAAGCCGAAATGTTTGCCCATTTGATGTCACACGATCAGGGATTCGACGACGAGACTCACATTGATCCAAAACCACTGACCGATTATTTGTCAAAAATATTGATACAATTATTCCACGTTCTTAAAGAGTACAACAATCTATGGTTTGTCTGCGTGCATAGGATGCACGCTTCTGTTTATTTCTCAAATGTCAAAGTTGTGATGACATAAGACGCCATTTGCAAAAATAAGAGCATCTTCCAATTATGTGATGACATTTGCGCCACCTTGTAAAGGGTGTCCCAAAATTCAATCAAGATTTGAATTTTGCGCCATTTGTGCGGTAAAGTGTTGCCAACAATAAAAAAAAGACAGCGCGACAGCTGACAGTTCAAGGGTTATTAAAAATGGAGTGCTATACGAAAGAACAATGCGTTTTAGTTGTTGAGCAATATTTTAAAAATGAATGTTTGGCAGCTACAGTTCACAATTTTCGTACAAAATATGGTGGTTTAACTTCATCAACTGTGAAGAGATTAATTCAAAAATTCAGGGAGACTGGATCAATTAGTGATCTTAGACGCTGTGGTCGTCCTTCAACATGTCGTTTAATACAAAACTACGAAGCAGTTCAAGAGAGAGTGTTATTAAGAGTCCAGGAACATTAATTCGGCACCGTGATCAAGAATTTGACATTTCGAGAAGATGTAGAGGTATTCTCACGAAAAATTTGCATTTTCATGCATACAAAGTGCAATTGACTCAAGAACTGAAGTCCACTGACTACGCACAGCGCGAAGAGAGTTCCTTGAATGGATTATAGAACAACAACAAGTGGATGTTGATTTTTCAAACAAAATCATATTCAGCGATGAGGCTCATTTTCATCTTGATGGCTTTATTAATTTTCAAAATTGTCAAATTTGGGGTTCAGAAAATCAACGAGTGGTTGTTGAGAAACAAATGCGTCCACAACGTGTCACTGTTTGGTGCGAAATTTGGGCATCATCGGACCATTCTTCTTTGAAAGTGTGGCTGGTCAGGCAATAACGGTTAATGGTGTTCACTATCGCGACATGATAATCCAGTTTTTGGTGCCTAAATTACAAGATATGGATGTGGATGACATGTGGTTTCAACAAGACGGTGCCACATGCCATATAGCCCGAGGAACAATTCAATTACTGCATAAGTCATTTCCTGGTCGTGTAATTTCCCATTTTGGTGATTAGAATTGCCGGCCCAGATCATGCGATTTAACGCCGTTGGACTTTTTACTTCATGGTTTTTTTAAGTCTAAGGTTTATGCCAACAAGCCCACAACCACCCACGCCTTGAACGAGCAAATTGAGCGCTGTATCAATGAAATTCAGTCACGTTTATACAAAACGGTCATGGAAAATTTCGACAAAAGAGTGCGTATGTGCCAGCAAAGCCGTGGAGGTTATTTACCCGATATGCTAATAAAACATTTACAATTTTTAATTAAAAAGCTGTGTTTTCTATCAAAATGTCTTCTTGTATGAATTTCGGGACACCCTTTACATGGATCACTTTGGCTTTACAATCTCTGTAATTAATGTCACTCTTCGTTGGCACCTATTTCTGTTTCGCATACCTATTCCATCTATTGATAGATACACTGACCCATTGTAAACAGCCCTGAAATAAATGTAAACAGCCCTGAAATAAATGTAGCTATCACCAAGTGAGCTGTGGGTCAACTTGGAATATATGAATCTACTCTTACGTGCTCTATGACAAGTGAGCACGCACAGCTCAAGGTCTTTCTGTGTCTGCCCAAATGTAAATGCGACACACTGCCAAAAGGACCATCAAGATACTGTCCAACTTGAAAGTTCTTCATTTGATTTTCAGCTAGTCCTTCTATCTAATGCCTCCCCTTCATTATCATAAAAGTCACTCATACAGAGCTTAATCCTTGGGTTATAAAAATCATTAACTCATTGCAAATCCTCTTTTGGTTCAAAACGTCGACCACTTTTATTTTGGAGTACACTTACGTAAATACGAGAATACCTAAGACAGGGCCCATGTACCGAGAGCGAGAGAGAGTAGGTACGAATATGTGTAGTGGAAAATCGATACACGTTATCCCTGAGTGTTTTACACACAGAAGGAGGCACTGCAGCAGTTGAGTTGCTGTTGCCTTTGCTGCTACTGCAGCTGCAACTGCCGGAAATTGTGGTATATGTTTCATTTTGTCTCCACCACCATCACCAACAGCACGTGGTGTACCTAGAGTGTGCGGTTCGTTTGCTTCCGGCTTTTGGGGGCTTCAAAATGCTTTCGAAAGTAGGCCACCTAATTTCCCCGACTCTGTATATTTTTTTTTTTTTTTCTCAGTATTCTTACCAACAGCTCTATGTACTTTAGGTATTTACTGTAGAGTACCTTCGATGTGTTGTTGTTATTTGTTGGTGGATTTTAAGTTTCACAATAAAATTTCGATACTGTTGGGTGGTGGTGCGGAGATAACTACGAACTGGGTGAACCGGGGTACCTGGGTCGTATACGTATTATGTAAGCCAGGACATGAAGGTGGTACGTTGTTGTTTTGAAAAATCGAACTTCGCTCGCATTTGGATACACATAAGTGAGGTGGTTTTATTTTCTGTTCCTCGGTGTGTGATGAATTGGGCTAAATGGAGCCTTGTCGGTGCCTAATTAAATTTCAAGATAAGAGAATGAAAAAGGTTTTGTTTGGTTGCTTTGTATGTTATGTGGAAGCTTGCGTGCTGGAAAATTTAATTTCCAAAGAAATTAATGTTTTCGTGTGGAGTATTTTTGGTATATTTTCAAAGGATACAGATGTAGGTATATCCATTAGTCACATATACTCGTATATAGGGCTTTTTGTAGTTTAAGTTGAAAGGAACAGAATCATGGGTTTTCGTTAATCAAGCGAATGGGTATAGCGATGGCTGTGGGTAATTAATTTGATAGCCTTTAAATGTATTTCGGGAAGGTCAATGAGCAGAGAAGACATAAAAGTTTCTGCTACATCCATTAAGACTTAAATGCCAGGGCGACCTTTTTAGGTTAAGTAAATTGTTTGACGATATTCAAGGAACATTAACAAATAAGCTTGAAGAGAAAAGCGATGATGTTAAGCAAAGAGATTTCCAACACAAATACAATAATTAAGAGAATTGCACCTAGGGCCGAACCTTGAGGTACACCATATTATACATTAGAACTATAATTTAAAAAAGTATAGAGGGTCAATTAAATGCCTGTATAGTAGTACAATTCCAGTCAATTCTATCAACTTTGGATACACCAAAGAAGCCATAACTTGCAGTTGTTCGCAGGTTGGATGATCAAATAAAAAATCAAAATAAATTTAATTTGGTTTGAAGAACTCGGTGCAGGATTGTCGAAGTAGAGTCTAAGCACCTTGGGAGAGAATAGACAGAGATGGAACACAACGCTAAGATCGATATTCGGGGAATGAAGCGTAACTTTCGATCTCCTGCGTGATAAGCAGCTTAGTTAAGGAGTCATTCTTAAGCTCACATGGCTTAATAATGGGAACAATTTTAGCAATATTTTCGATACAGCAAAGTCTACCATAGATCCGATATTCACATTGCGGCAGATCTGAGAAATAAAGGAATGAACTTCAAATCGATACTCACCACCTGTTCATCAATTGAATAGCAAAGCCCTCTCACTGACAACCAAGGTGACCTCATGTAAGACTCTAAACGTCCCAGTCCTGCTATACGGTGCACAAGCATGGACGTTATCAAAGGCAGATGGAAACACGCTTTGAAAGAAAAATTCTTGGAGTGATTTTTGATCTCATTTGCATCGATGGGGTACATTGACTAAGTCAGAAGGGTTGGAATTTATCGCTGAGATTTGTTTTTTATTTTTATTTTTTTTTCGGGGCGGGTACACACTATTGGAGCACTCAGACTCAAAACAGGTCCATGGTACAACCAGGCAGAGAACCCCATTTTAATGTTTTTTTTTGTTTCTTTTGTAAAAAGACGAGTAGACGCTTCAGTGATGAAGAGCTTAGGTCGTCAGCACTCACCACATCAGCATCGAAGATCTGCCACCTGATCCGAGCAAAGGCAGAACAATCACATAGGAAGTATTCCGCAATGGCATAGCACCCTTCACAGGCGTCGCAGACAGAGGAAGCGCTCAAACCTAGCACATGGAGGTACTTGGCAAAGGCGAAGAGCACCAGATCCCTGTCCAGTTTTGGAGCCGTCCGTGAAAATACAACTACATTCCTTTCCTGGCTCAGACTCCGGCCAAAGCCAATCCTGAACACGACGAAAGTCGACTTCAAATTTGCACCGCAGCCGTAATTCGGGTGTCATTGCATTAGAGGGCAAATCCCTGAAACAGGGGTCGTAGTCTAATCGTCGCGCAACGTCATCAAAACTCCAGTGCGAGTCTTGCCAGAAACCATTTCTTTTTAAACGGAAGATGGCTCTGAGTGTATGCCCTATGATATGAATATCAAGGGGAGGAGGTTCATGAAAGCGTCCAGAGCTGAGCAAGACGTACTGCGGAAAGCTCCCAAGCAGCCGAAACAGACTGTTCTTTGGAGTTTGGTGAAAGCAGCAGTAACGTATTTACGTAAGAGCTTATACCACCGAACAAGTGACGCATATGAGAAGAAGGGTCTTATCATTGCCATGTAGATCCAAAGGACTTTCCTTGGCGACAAGCCCCATGTCTTGGCGAAAAGACCTTTGTATTGGCGAAAGACTGACAGCTTTGGAAGTTTTCAGGTCGACATGTTTCATCCAAAGAAGCTTGCTATCTAAGATTACTCCTAAATATTTGGCTTCCTTGGAGAGTTGGATAGTGACGCCTTTTGGCACTGGCTGAGTTAGACCAGTCAATTTCCTCCTTCTCGTAATGAGAACCACCTCGGTTTTGAGAGGATTAACTGAAAGCACATTCCTAGTGCACCAATCGACGATTGCGTCTAGGGCCATCTGCACCTTAGAGCAAACAGTCGCTAGACACGATCCGACAGACAGAACGGCGACATCATCTGCATATGCTTGAGCCGAATGTTAGAACTATTGAGTGTGTTCACACGGAGTCAACCAGCATGCACCAAAGCAGTGAAGACAGAACACCGCCTTGTGGGCAGCCCCTGTTATAGCACACCGGCCACAATTTGCATTTACAATCAATGTTCTGTTCACCATCATTGCTTTGATCCGCAACACTAGTGATTCTTACGCCTTGATTTCTGGCGGAGCTACACATGCTGTCAAAAGTCAATTGTCAAAGGCACCCTCAATGTCTATGAAAATGCCTATCGCGTATTCTTTCCTGTCAAGCGCACGTTCTATTCTGCTGACCAGATTTTGAAGAGCAGTCTCGCAGGATTTTCCGCGTTGATGGGGATGTTGCATCCCTGACAGAGGATGTACCCTCAAAGCAACTTTGCGCACATGTAGCTCAACCAGTCTTTCCATGCTTTTCAGTAGGAAGGATGTCAGACTTGGCGAGAGAGTTGTCATCTCTGCTGATTTTCGGTATAAAAGCTACCCTGACTGTTCGCCAGGGGGTTGGTATATATGCCAGTGCCAAGCCAGCAGCGCAAATTCTCTTCAGCTGGATATATTCCGTCAGTGCCAGGTGACTTGAAGCTCCGCTAACAGCTTCACTAGTTGAACCTGGCTGCGAACCGATGGTGACCTGATTTCCTGGGAAGTGAGTTTCTAGCAGAAGACTGAAAGCATCCGCTTTCGACTCAGTGAAAGTACCATCAGGTTTCCTGAGTGATTGATTGGTTTTCCATTCTTGAAAACTTTCACCGAGAGTTTCGATCTTGCCACAAAAATGTCAATACGAGGTACGTTTCGAAGTTCGAATTAACCTCTTATATTCTCTTTGCTTCGATCGGTAAAGATTCCAGTTCACCTCCTAATTTGCCTTGAGTGACCTATTTAGAAGTTTTGTGGTTTCCTTACGAATTCGTTGCAGATCTGAGTTTTTTTTGTCAGCGGACACGTGGTAAGGATGCTATTCAGGTCTTGAACGGCTTCCTCTACCTTTTGTCTCGTTCTAAGTTTCGGTAGATCTTTGACAGATGACAGATTTGCCTAATTCTTCCTTAAACCGTAGCTTCGCATTCGATTTAGAATTCGATGTATCTATAGTCTGAGAGAGAAATTGCTATCGAAACTCTCCAGTTAGTAATAGACTTAAAGTACCCGTTGGGCAGGGTCAAGCAATCACTTCCTGTCTTTGCGCCGTAATAAATATTGGTTGGGAGCCAACATTGTTGATGGCAAGAGAAGACGATAGCATGAAGTCCAGAAGACGATCTCCCCGTACATTGCATTTGCTGCTGCCCCAAACAGAGTTTTGAGCATTAGCATCATACAAGTGTTATTTTTGTAGTAAAATGCCACAATTTTAATGCCTTGAGCGGTGGTTAAACGATCCATACTGTAAAATGCCAAGGCAAGAACTAACTACCTGTCACTATGGATGACAGATGTTTGACAGATGTGAAATCCCAACCTCAAAATGAATAACCCTTTATTCTATGGCGAATAGTACTCAATTTATCCTCACCTCCGACCCTCCAAGGCATTTCCATAAAGGAACATACTAAACAGAGAAAAGTAACGTCAAGTGACGAGCTTTAAAAAGAAAACTACAAATGTCCTATATATGTTGGTACTATTGATTCTTAGATTCGACTTCAAAGAAAATTATTCCTTCTGCCATCGTCCCGCCTTTTTTCTTGTTCAATTAATCATTCAACGACAATGCACAGATTCTAAAATTAAAAATATGAAACACAGCTTTTCTGTTGTCTGCCAACATACCTGAGCAAAACACCCTTGTGGAACATTTGTTTCCGGATAGTTGAAATGTGCTGCGCTCAGTTATCGATAACCGTTGATAATATCGAAAGTTACTAAAACTTTATATCCGGCTAAGTTTTCTTCTGTCAGTGGTAGCTTAGACGCAGTGTGTAAACTCATTTGGATCAATGATAATTTTCCTCTTTCTTGATCGGCTGTTACTACGATAACAACGATGACAACGATGACAACGATCTTAAAAGTACATTTGACCAAGTAGCGGACTAGGCATAAACCGCCAGGAAGTACGTTTAAAATCAAAGACCTTTGGTCACTGCTCACATGTCTAGTCTAAACTATGCTCATACTCGTAGATATTTAATGAAAACATGAAGATTTGGATGATATGATATTTCGGATTCTCTGTCTATCATCAGGCAGCCGTAACAAATTGAATCCACAACTAAAATGGTCCACGGCTTCTTGTGGCTGTGATGCAAGTAATCCGACAGTTATATAACTAGAAGGTCGCCAATTCAAGTTAAAATTACGAGTATAACTTCGAAACATATAGAAATGAAAATCGTACAAATTCGTAGCAATACTCCATATTAGTTTGGACACCAACCATGACGTAAACTGGAACAGACAACACCCGAGTTTCAAACCACTACACCAATAATGTTTCCCTTTCTCTCTCTGTTCTTTAAAAATTAGTAACTTACATTTTTCAGAATTTCCAAAAAACTAGTTCTAAAGTTGGAGAAATAAAATTTAGACTATCAACCACGAAACCCTTATCAAGACTGTTAAAATCAGAGCCAAACTTCTGCTAGATATTACACTCTGATTCAAACAGCTAATGAGCAATTTGTATATTCCAATTTACTAAAGTAAGATAGCCAATCAATTGGTTGGTAATAAATTCAATTCCCACGAAAACTAGATACACACCCTCAACACAAGTAAATTACTTCGTTTCAAAGATGGCGCCTATGCAATCGTATATCAATCACTAAACATAGGTTAGTCAATATTACGAGTCTCGTGTCATTCGATAAATTTCTATGGACTTCACCCAAAGATCCAAAAATACACGAAAACTTATCAGATCAGCCGACTCTTTTGCGTTTTAGCTAAACCACAATTTCGAGGCCGAAAACACGTGTTTCCGTTCGGAAGAAACCCACCCAAACCAGTTTAGCAATTGGATTGAAAGGGGTTTTTCCTTAAAGCAGTAATTGGGTGGCTTATCAATTGCCTCAGTGGCTAATTACTGCTTATAGATTACCATTTTACCCCCAAAGTGTGATGCATCGCAAAAGATCGACAATCGATCAGAGATTAACAAGAAAAACATTCGTCCATATACGCAACCTGTCAGAAATGTAGCAATTATTAAATTTCATCGCACATTCCGATCTACTGCACAATCTTGAAGGTCAGGTGAAACGAAAATTCGTTGGAAAAACCCCGCGCTGCTTCTGAATCTGTATCTAGAATTTGTTTTTTGTTTCAATTCGAGGTCACAGTACACTCACCTTCTGTCAATTTGCAAGGGGCTACCTACAAGCAATCTAATCTGCGACAACGTCAAAACTGTGCGATAAAAGTTCGCACAAAACGATAGGAATGCAGCGACACTTCTGGCAAGTGGCTGGCGCACTACCTCCCTTGCTTCACTGAATGGAAACAAAATTAATTTACAATAATTGCTCGTTGAAAAGTACATGCTTAACAATTTATTATAATTATTTGACAAACATTTAGAGGCGTGAATGCGGTTATCAGTGCAGACTGCGGTACGCCAAGCGTCACCCCAGACCAAGGTCACTGTTGGATGGATTTTTATTGGTGCAGCGCTAGTTCAGGCGGGCGACACCTTGCATAACCACAAAACTAGATAGTTCCCAGATTTAATTGTAAAATTCGAAGAATTACCAAGAGGTCTGTTTTGAAAGACGAATTTGTAATGAGGCGCTACGCGGTATGACAATATCGGTGTGAGCAACGTCAATACGGATCCGTTGGAAAGTTTCTAATTGTTGTTCGATTGTGTACTGCGTGGAATGCGGATTCTAGTGAAACAATTGAGCGTGAGATTCTAAGAGGAGTGACAAACACAAATTCACGCGCTGATACGCTGTCACATCAAAGATCTATGCGCTACTCCCAAAGGGGGATACATATGACTGTACTCGTAGAGAGTGCTTTAAACCATCGGATATTACGAAATATTGAGTGGTTCTACAGTGTAGGAAAAAAGTACTCCACCGCGTCACAGTATACTCGTAGGCAGGCGCATTTCGATTTATAGGGAAATGAAGTGTGAGCCTCGTCGTCGAGTGGCTGTTGAGGTTGTTTGTGAATTAATTAAAATTTTACTTGAAGAGGATCGACGATGGTGGAACACAATGTAGTAATGGTGTCACGTCCGAGGGAAAATATGCAATGACAAAACTTTGGTCTACTTTGAGATTATTTGTTCCGAAGTCATGCAGTAATTTTATGAGATTTTTGGATTTATGCATCTTAACTAAAAAGCTGTAAATCAGCGTCATACCATAGACATGCATCTACACTTAACATATCCACTGTTCTTGAGTGGTTGGTATAGATTGAGGTCATCTGCGATTAGTCCTAGGTAGAAGTCCACATAATTATTATATGGTGGTACTCGAAAATTGCGTACCTCTATTTTTATCCAGTCAAGCACTTTTTCTAAATACAGCTGATGGTAAATTCTGATTATGCATTGATCTCTATCACGCCTAATCGTAAACAGATGTTTTCGATGAATTAGCTTGATAGTTAGGTTTAAGGCGTACGTAATCAAATGTGTATGCTTGTTCTGCAACTGATTATGGAACAGCTCCGGAAATATAATTATTGCGTCAATTGGAAATACCATGGTGGGTAATGAATTATTGCAGTTAATATCGATAACATACTACACTACTACTAATTATGGGAATTTGTGCACTGCCCAACTACCACGTACCTGCTTCAGAGTATGCTCTATATGGAAGCCTTTTCATAAGCACTGTTCCATTTTATATCGAGTGTTTTAAATTGATTTCCAGGTCTTACTAGTGACGACGATGATTCGTAAGTAATAGTGCTGAGTTTCTAGAGACAAAAACTTGCCCCCAGTCCTTCATGATTTTCAGATCACGTAGACCAAAGAGTCTTGCCATCAACATAACATGCGATGATTTTACAGGACAGCAAAACTACTGGCTTTAAGCCCGGAACCAATGCTAATAGAGAATTCGAGATAGTTAGGACAACCTAATCTCAGTTAGTTAAATAGTAGAAGTACTACATTCTCAATGAAGTATCCAAAGACAAAACCATGCTCAATAACTGGAATATCGGATCTATGGGCTATCTACAAAAAGGGCGATCGAATGTCCTAAGGCTAAAAAGAACGACTCAGACACATCCCTACTAAACGTTATAGCCAAGGTTATGTCTAATGCTTCATCTTAAGCCGCTTTGTACTGCACTTATCGACACACAGCCGACAAACGACAAACGACAGCGACTTTCCGACAAACCGATCGACAATAGACCCCATTTCCACACTAAGATGAATCTTGAAAAAGTCCAACGAATTTTAAGGCGAAACATACTTTAATTCTACTCGTACATTCATCATCTAGAGTTTTACAAAGAGATAGCGATCCGAGAACTCATCACTTTTTACTTTTCCTGAATAGCACTTAAAAATACGAGGTGTACTGTACAATCTCAGGTCTTAACCGTTTCACGCCCCCTTGGGTAAATTGAAAAATCTCCCGTAACCCTCCCCCACCGATATATAGTCTGTTCAATAAAAAAACGGTAAACGATTACTACACATTCTCACGTAAAAAATAACGGTATTTTATATGCATGTAGCCATCAGCTCCGAGAGGGAGTTTGTAGAAACTGCAAGCTATTCTAACACAGAGAGCAATTGCCAAAAGTAGAGGGCGTCAAAGCGATTGAAAGAAAAGAAAACGATAAAGCAGCCCTTTTAAATTATATTGACAGAAGTCGGTCGTGGTGCTCAGTGGCACAGAAACATTTGTAAATTTAAACCTAGTTAAATAAAAGAGAATATTCTGAAACTAAAGTTCATTTCGTTTTTTGTTCGTCGTGTGCACCTTCAGTTAAGCTTACTTTCATCCCAAGGGACTAAAATGGAGTACAACAAGGGCAGCAAAGTACCTTTGATCTACAA
Source organism: Pocota personata (assembly GCA_963082735.1). Classification (NCBI taxonomy): domain Eukaryota; kingdom Metazoa; phylum Arthropoda; class Insecta; order Diptera; family Syrphidae; genus Pocota; species Pocota personata. The sequence continues at coordinate 10,474,991 of OY720432.1, read as the reverse complement.
ACAACTTCATTACAAGATGGTCTGGCTGCGAAGAAACTGAAAACGTCGATGATGAACCAGGTAGAGGATCAAAACAGACAACCACAAAAGTGCAAGACAAGATCATCGTCGAAATGTTCGAGCAGAATCCCACACTGAAGCTGAGGTAAACCAGAAAAGGACTCTCAACGCGAGGTATCAATGTATCCCTAAACACTATTAGACAGCGACTAGAAGAAAATGGTGCCCCTTTTGAGAGTACAGTAAAGAAGCTCTTTCTTGGCGAAAAACTCATTCGAAAACGACTTCAGTGGGCAAAATTATCTGCTTAGACGAGTCTTCTTTCGGGTTGTTTAGTCCAATTAAACGTGTTTAGTCAAAAAAGGGTGTGAAATTTGTTCAACGTACTGTTAAACAACCTGGAAAGATGCAGGTTAATGGGTGATTCTCGGCACAAGGATTTGGACGTTTGGAAATTCTAAATGCAAATCCTATGTTGAAATTGTACAAGTCTCCTTTGTTGAAGTCTGAAGAAATATCCTACGGTAGAAACAATGAGAATTGGGAGCTCCAAGAGGATAATGATCCAAAGCATCGCAGTAGACATGACGGAGTCCTGCTCACCTTGAGTATTCAAGTAAAAAAGCGTCACAGATCTGCCTGCATCTGTGACGCCTTTTCACGCTTTCCCGTATTCTGCCAAACATCGGTGGATCTGGATACGCCAAGAGGATCCTGTTGACTAGATTGGCAGGCTCAATCCCTCTATATGCTACCTCGAAATGGGCGGGGGCACTCATAACGAAGGAAATACGTAGTTCTACGCAATCAGAACTATAAGCGATTTCCGAAAAATTTCGGACGAAGCTGCCTGTACTATAGCCAGTATGATCCCCATCGACATTCTCGCTAACAGGATGCAAAGGGTTTACTTTAAGCGAATCGAGAACCCGCAAGAAGCCAGCGTTACCAGGAGGGTAAAACGAGAAGAAATGGCAACATCTGTAGTACTGTGGTAAGGCAGGTAGGATAACACGGCAAAAGGCAGTTGGACCCACAAGCTGATCTCCACCATCGAGGTCTGGACAAAGAGAGCACGCAAGGACTGCAACTGCCACCTTACGATGGCTATCGAAAATATATTCACAGATTTGGACACGATAGCTCGCCCTTCTGCCCAGAACGCCTAGATGAAGAGGAAGACGCGGAGCACGCAGTGTTCCACTACAGACACTTCGAAGAGGGAAAAATTAACCTGCCAAGCCCACAGTTTCTAATAAATCATATGACTAGGACTGACTGGAGACCGGTTCCTTCATAACGAGCGTACAGAACGAGCTGAGAAGAGTCGAAAACCTAATAAGAGCCGAAACGGCAAATGCAGATGATATATGTAGCTGACGGCAGTTCCGCGGGTAAAGTGATAGAAGTGTGAAGGGTATGGATTAGTACATAGGCGCACTTCTGGCATCGATTATTCGGGTTTGCGAATCGTGCATGCTGGTAGCCCGGGCAATTAGTATCTTTAGAGGATTACCACATCATACATACTTACAAATTCCATTTTTTATTAATAAGCAGCTTTTGCATACAATGACTAGACTCTTAGACTAGTTACGAAGAAATTTGGAAAAGATTCCTGAAAGTGCTAGTGCTAGTCAAGGTGCAGATGGAGCCTAAAAGATTCTTGTTTACAATACAGTGATATACTCGTAGTGGACCGATTTCGAAAGGAATTCAAGTTTTTAGAATGTGTATTAGACAAGACTGACTGACTGTTGCTACATCAATACTGCTCAAACTATACTACAGCTTCTCCCATTTGGAGAAGAATGGGCTACTTTTTCAGGTTTAAAGATTCACAGTTGTACAGCAAGTTTTTAATGTTCTATAAAATAGATTTTCAATGATGGATGGACACACCCTTTAGGAGACTCTGATTTGCATAGTCATATCATACATTTGATGGTTCTATTTTATCGCTGTTCATTTCTCATTGGAGGATATGCAGTCCTATAACAAATTGAATATTTATGAAGCGCCAAATTATAATTTTAAAAAAACCGGAAACTATCTCTAGATCTACAGTAAAAATCTAGGGGCTTGTCGGATAAAAATGACAAGCCCTCTTAACGAAAAAGTTTCCAGAACTAAATGATTAATGTATTACTGTGACACGCAGTTAACATTGATTGCAGATACTCCAAGGTAGTTAACTAAAAAAAAAAAAAAAACTACGTTCTCCAAATCAAAACGACGCCTTTTTGCAATGTTGGTTGTTATCGCTTGTTATCGATCGTCCAAAATGTTGGACATAGACACCGGGTGCAATGTCCAGTGAACTTTTCTCGTAAGATCGGAGTATCGCAATTTCAAGTAGGTACTTCTTGTTGTACTAACAGATTCCAGTCACATGACAAAGCCAGTTATCGATTTTTTTCTATGCTGTTTAACTTTTATTTTTCGATCGTTTCAATGAGATACCAATTATGTATGAGTAATAAATATTTTTAAATAATTTGACGCCACTGAGAAGTAGACTTTGACAGTTTTATGATTGGGATCTATAAGAAGTCTAAGGTTCATCTTATTATGAAAGAACAGACGCAGATTATTTAGTGGGTGGGTTAGTATGAGTAAAGTTAGTATTTGTAGAGATTTAGACGCACGTGCTTTGACGCAGTAACTCGAGAGGTGTGGCTTTCACTCCTCGAAAAACTTACCTATTGACCCTTTCCAATATGAAAATGGGTGACAGGTTAGGTTAGGGTGGCAGACACACTTCGGCCGAAGGAGCTCCATTTTGGTAGTTAGTTGAACCAGACGGAGTTTCTTATGAAGAGAAGAGTGCTTCTGAGGTCGTCGAAGAATGGGGCTTCTAGATAGTGCAGTTTTCTTTCAGATAGGGCTGGACAGGTAGAAAAGAAATGGAGGATAGTTTCCTCCTCCTCCTCGTCCCTGCAGATTCTGCAATAATCATTTGAAAAGAGCCCAGCCTTTTACCGTGTATAATAGGACAGTGCTCCGTGAGGACAACGATGACGGTGCTGATCTGCGACCATTTTAGCAAAACCAATCTATTAGAGCGTTTTTTATCTAGCTTGGGCCAAATTTGTCTAGAGACTGCAGTTGCAGTTGCATCCAGCATGAGTAAATGTTTACACGTAGTGAGAGGCATACCTAAATTTTGCCTTTCCGGCATAATTGTGAGAGTTGTGCCTTTTCTAGCGAGCTCGTCAGCCTTGCAGTTACCCGGTATGTCTCTGTGGCCTTTCACCGAGCATAGAGACAGGCGGCAATCTTGACAGCCTTTGAAGTGAGTGAGCATGATACTAGGGACATCCGCTTGACTATCCATGAAAATGCTAATATCCCGAAAAAACACTACATTATACTTCAGACAGGACAGGGCTTCCTTAATCGATATTATTTCCGCCATAAAAATTCACTACAGTGATCTGGGAGACGGAAGGAGATCCTCAAATTGAATTATTCAAAGAAAACATCTCCACGCACCCCATTTCCGATTTTAGAACCGTCAGTGTAGAAGTGAACGGAACAAAGATTGGTTTCTGGAACGAGGGTCCTCAAAAAGCCAGATTAATCCAATTTGGGAATGAGTTTATGTGGTACAAACTGAATATCCTGGGACTAAGTGGAATAAGGTGGCTCAATTCCGGTGAGATCCGATTACCGTCGCGTAGAACTATTCTCCTTTTCTCGGGAAGAACGTCCGCTATGCTTGCTTCTGTCACCACAAAGGTCTCATTTCCTGAAAGCCTTTTAGGGACCGGATTATGACGGCCAGATTTAGGACGAGGCTCACTATCATCCAGTATTACGCTCCGACAAATGAAGCGACTGACGAAGAGGAAGACAATTTCTATAACAGGTTAAATGCCGCCTACAATGAAACACCAAATGGAGACATCATCATCGTGATGAGGGTCTTCAATACCAAATTAGGCGATGACAACCTAGCGCTTAGGTACATTATGGGCAAACATGGTCTTGGTGGTCGTAATGACAGTGGGGAACGATTTCTTGATTTCTGCAACGTCAATGACCTTGTTATTGCCGGCACTTTGTACGAGCATAAGACTTGTCACAATTCAGTTGGGTTTCAACTGACCGGCAGCGAAGTACCAACCAAATTGATCTTATAGCAATCAGCAGCCGTTTTAAAAATTGTTGGTTGTCCGAAACAGGCGTGAAGATGACACCGGAATCGTGCGCGATCACCACCTTATGGTAGCTTATATCCGCCTACGAACTGCAGCCGCCCGTACTAGCGAACTCTCCATGGAGCCAAGTACAATACCGACAGACTAAGGGATCCTACAATGAAACAACTATTTAGGGACCATCTTGCGCGGTGAACTGAAACAATCAGCAGCGCCGTTCCACTCAACATGTATGTGCAGACAGTATTGTCGGTAGAACCCGAAGAAGCCAGAGCACATGGCTATCCACAGATACTTGGCGACGGATCGAAGAACGGAACGTATTGCAGCCGCCCATGCAGCCGCCCATGCAGTAGAAATGAGCTTGAGTCTCGGTACCATATAACGATGCGAGAAATTCAGTGTAGCGTCCGCCGTGACAGACGAAACTATATTGGCGGAACAAGCTGCGAGTAGAAGCGACAGTATAACGATTTACAGGATCACCAAAGAGCTGATAGGTTCTCAGCCTAAGCTGCGACTGTTCCGCTCCAACGTGGAATCAGTGGAATGGGTGCAGTACTTGAAAGGTGGATACCTCTTTCACACGCAAGCTGCAAACCGTCATAAACAGATGTCTAAGAATCATCTTGAGGATCTTTTGGCCCAATTGTATCTCCAACGAACAACTTCACCTGAGAACAGGCCAAGGACCTATAGACATTACTGTGCGAAGGAGAAAATGGCAGTTCATTGGAAACTCCACTGCGAAATACACCATGCAGTGGAAACCGTTTACCCAGGCAGGCAGAATAGCGGGACGCCCTAGGCAAACGTAGCGCAGGATAGTCGAGGAGGAATCAAGCTCTCTGGGAATGAATTTGAGGTAGCTCAAACGCGTTGCAAAACTCCGAACAAGATGGCGCACAAGCGTTGATGACGCCCTATGCCCCTCGAAGAGTTCAAGGATTTAACAAACAAATGTTCATGCACTCAGGCATTGACGTGTGCCAATATGACAGCATGTATACGACTATATCTGCAGGTCGTCGATAACAATAACATAATAGCATAAATGGAATGTGTGTATGCCGTGGGTCTAGCTTGATAATTATGGTAGTAAGGAGATAGTTGAGCGCCTTGTTGCTGACTCTTCAGATGGAAAGACCATGTTGGTCCTAGTTTTTCTAGTTCGTCACTTCGAACACCAAAGCCTGCAGGGCTGAGGATGAAATTAAATGTATCTGTAACGTAGCGAAGTAGTTCCGAACAGATTAAAAAATTTGAAAATTGCATGGAGAAATCCGAAAAGCGTTGTAAAAAAAAACACACTTCTGACACCAAAACTCGATTATATCAAAGTTCAGAGATTGTAAGTGGCGAACGCATGAAGCAGACCTGATTTTCTCTGACACAATAGCTGGATCTCTAACCAAGATTTGCATGCAATCCTAGTGGACAAAACACGTGATGAAGAAATCCGTGACAGAAAGTAGAGATGGATTGAACTAAGGTGGAAATGGGGAACTTAAGCATTCCAGCTTTCTTGAAAGAGAGACTCTTAGAGGCACCTGATATCGTACTATCTACAACTCATGTCGACGACCCGAAACTTGGCCAGAAAATGAAAATTTCTCATTTCAGCACTGTGCTTTACGACTTGGCTTTATTACAACATAAGAGGACTATTACTGAGCTATTTGAAGAAATCGTTTGCGATAAAAAAAAACCTGCCATGTCGTAGAGCCTACACTTAGGTTTGGATGTCTCTACAGAATAGACCAATAGAGCGATTAAATTAAAGCCACTTAGGTGTGGCAAGCATAATCTACTCAAGTAGGCGAATCTATAAATTTCTTGTTGCATCGATTAATTTAATGGATTTTTGAAAAAGCAAATCGTTTGAATCCCATTAAGTACAAATAGCCCAAAACACTTCTCGTCCTCCTTAAACATTCAATCGACAACGATGAACTTTCTCTTTTTCGCAATTCAAGACTCACTTTACTTAGACCAAAAGGTGATGCAAATGCATCAGCATTACACGTCGTAATCGTCCACCATCATGATCATTACAACCACCACCGATCGACGGTCGTCGAGCGTCGTGATCAACTACCATCATCAGTTTTGGCCAGTTATACAACTTGTGCCGTCGCAAACACACAACAAGTAGGTTCTTCTGGTCACATCTCAATTAGATAAGACGATCGCGGAAAAACACATGAAAATCTGCATGCTCCGAACAGAGTAGTTACTCAAACGACAAAACATTTTATGCCGTCCAATGCCGTCAACAATCATGTCAGGCGGTCCTACTCTGTCAAATCCATCACTCCTCGCCAATTTGTATGTCAGTCGAGTATTTTTCGCATCTATCAGCCACCGCGCTCGCCACTCGGATGCGTCCGTCCAGTCACGAGCGGACGTACGAGACTCGGTTCTTTATGCCCATCCGATCTATGTCAAGCTTCAGTACATGTTCTGTCACATTTATGTCACAATACATTCATCTGACATGACAGGCCCCGCAATCGCCATCATCTCCACATCAGTGGTCAAAAAAACACACACGCACTGAGACGTTCAGAAGAAAAATTGTAGAATTAATTGACATCGAACACGCCTCAGGTGCTTTTTGACAAAGTGCTGCGTCAAATTACTAACAAATTCGCACTTAATTCGAACGCTTTAGAGAGCCGATTCATCCAGCAACAGCAGCACATCCAGTTCCAGAAATGCTACACCAGTGACAGACAGTGGCACGTAGTCAGCGAAAAGCGGTAGAAACATTCTTTAAGTGTTTCTTCCTTTTTCTGCGCGAGCCTTGGCTCGTTTAGGAATCCAAGGCACGTTCGTGCAGAGAATTGAGACGTAGGCGCGCATGCGCACTGCATTCATCATGACCACTTCGTTTGGCTTTTTGCGTGGTCATTCAATATTGTAACTGCTGAAGAATGGATTCCTTCGATGGACAACAGAGACTTGAGAACTTCAGTGGGCAAGGTGAGAATAGATGAACGACGTGACGTAGCTTTTTCTATACCCAAATCGGTAACCGCCGAACGTATGGCACATGGGCGCCTGCGTGCACACAACAATGTCATTGAGAAGGAGGAAAACAAATCTATTCTGACTTTGATTCGTAATTTCGCTATTCACTGTGTCAGCTCGGTTAGACGTGTGGACACCACTGTGACGCCTTCAGAATAGTTGGCAGTAGAGGACCCGAGGAATGGTATTGGAATAATTAAGGAACGTGCGCAACGCTTTGACGAAGGTATGACTGAAAGTGTTACATTGTTAATTGCTTTTATGTCTGTCTGTGCGTTGACTTTGTTGGATGACAATGGTTTGGTTTACATGGATGGTTAGTCTGCTTAAAAAATTCCAACTGAATAAGAGTCGAATGTGAATCCTGAGGAGCTGCACCTGTGTAATTTGTCGTACATAGTCAGTAACCGTACCAGACAGATATTCACCGATAAGGCTTGAGGATAAATTGCACGATTTAAGTCAAAGTAAGACTTCCAATTCGAATGTCTGTTGGTAAATAAGAACACCGTCTGGTATGTACGGTTCACCAAACATCGCTATGACTTTCTATAGGGTGACCAGATAAGAACGATAGGAAAATAAATTTTAATAAAACTACAACGGTGTGAGATATCAGTCGATTCTGGCTTTATTTTGAAGATACATTCATGCCATTATGTATGGAATAGCACATCACTTAAATGGCCGCCTCGGCTTCGCTGGCAGTGCTTCAAGCGATCGGTCCAATTTTTTATGACGCGGTCCAATATGTGCGGCGTTATTCTGGCAATAGCATGTCGAATGTTGGCCTCGAGCTCGACCAAAGTGGTTGGCTTGTTAGCGTTCTTAAGGTCAGTAAAAGGTAACTTTGTCAGGTATCTTGGGTCTAAGCATTTTAGGCGAAGGTGCTATAAGAGGACTTCCACTGATTCAATCTTTTCTTCGTCCCTACAGCTTCTACAGAAGTCGTTAGAAAAGACTCTTCTGCCATGTTTTCAATACAGTGTCCGGTTGTTATGCCGGGAAGTATCCGCGTTTGGCTCCTACCAAGAGACGATAGGGACTTTGATCCTTTCGCGTCGATTAAGGGCCATAAGCTGCGAGTAATCGCACTGGCCATTATTCCACAGTCATATGCAATATGGCGGCACTGCCTATAATATTCTTAGCATTGACGGCCGGTAGAACCTGCCTGTCTGCAAGCAGTATATTCATGACAGAGCCGTCCCTGGCCAGTCTGTCTGACGATTCGTTCCCTTCTATTCCTGTATGTCCAGGGACTGAGCAGAGCAAGACTATGTAGTGATTGATACTCGTAGCTCTAAGCACCGTAAGGCAGTCCTTTACACATTTTGAGTTTGCGAGATTGGAGTTCAGCGCTATAAGTACTGCTTGGTTGTCCACACAGTTTGTACCGCTTTTTCAACCGCGTAGATCTCAGCTTAGAAAACACTGTAGTAGTCAGTTAGTCTGTATGACTGGTTAACACTCAGTGCTCCATCTTCGAGCCGTCTGTGAAGAAGGTTTTATTTTTAATTATAGTGTTAGACTTGTTCCAGTCCTGTCTATCTAGTAAAGATACCGTGAAGCTCTTATTGAAGTCATACTTGGGTTTCTCGTAATCTGTCTAGGCTATAAGTCCTGCTTCATTAAAGATGCCCAGTATCCGTGCGGAATGTACGACGCTTTCAAATTTTGTTCTCTCTCAGTCTGAGAGCCCATTTGGCTGCAACGCTCTTTGTGTACAACTCTATAGGTTGGAGGTGCAGTAATATTTCCAGACCGGATTGCGGTGTGGATTTTAGTGCACCTGTTATACCTAGACAGGCTATTCTTTGCAGCTTGGTATGACTTTGTGTTTGTCGCCTCCCACCATACAACTGAACCGTATAATGGGTCTCACAATCGCTGTGTTTAACCAGTGTACGATGTGTGGTTGCAGACCCCATTGAGACCTTTTTCCATCCTTTCTTCCATATTCCGTTTCCAGTTTAGTTTGGAGTCGAATAGTACCCCCAAGTAGTTGGCCTAGGTGGAGAGGCTTAGTCGAGTGCCTTTCAGCTTTGCCGGATTCCATTTCGGTACTTTGTATGTATCTTCTTGTGAACAGGATCTGTTCCATTTTCTCTGGGTTTACGGTAAGTCCATTGGTCTCTGCCCATTCTGACAATGTTAGCACAGTTTTCATCATCTCGCTAAATGTGGATTTGTATCTACTTGTAACTTCGAGTAGTTGACGAGGAACTTACGAATTTTATCAAACGAGATATTACATAGAAGAGGTGATAGAACACCTCCTTGTGGTGTTCCTCGCTTAACTGATTTCTTAACTGTACAGTCCACCAAACTGGAGTTGATGATTCTGTTGTTAAGTATATTTATTTAACATAATACAAGCGGCAAGGGAGGGAAAGTTATCTCCTTCCTTTGCACAAAGGAAAGTTCGATACACGAAAGTGCGATATCACACACCATGAAGATCGTTGAGAGGGTATTAGATGGTCGACTGCGGAAAATAATACGGCTATCTGTTCCAGAAAACTACGTGCGCATGATCATGGACATGGATGAGTGAGCAAGGAGAAGAGTAAGACGTCCCGCAGGAGTCAAAGTAGGTGTACACCAGGGAAGCGTCCTCAGTCCTTTGCTATTTATTGCAGTCCTTGAAAAGTGACGGACCTCAAAGTGCATCAGATATTCTTTGCTGACGATGAATAAGTGAATATCAAACGTCCCTGCCACGAGCACTTGATGTTGCTTATTGATGCTTATTCCAGACATTTACTTGAATGGAAAAGTGCTTCCCAAGTGCGAAAAGTTTAAATATCTGGGATCTATGATCCTGTGGCGGACCAGTAGGGATGCAGTAAAGTGGGAGGGTTGTGATCGCCATAAGGAAAGAAGAAGAAGAATATGAACTGATCATGATAGAATAACAGACCATGTCGTACACAGACATTTACAAGAAATACTCCATTCTTCTTCCCGATAGATAGGAGTGGGTATCCAACTGATCACTACCTGTACACAGGATTTTCAGCTCTACACTGACGGATCTAAAATGAACATAAGAACCGAAACCTGTGTGTCAACATCAATGATTTATACAATCTCCCGGGTGACTGTAGTATCTTCCAAGTCGAAGTCTTAGCTATTGAAAGATCAGCACAGACTACACACAAGAAGAAGCTAATCCCACCTAGGTTCACAATGGTTGTGGACAGTCAAACCGCACTTAAGGCACTAGACAGCGTGATAATTAGATCCGAAACAGTCTCCGGATGCCGACAAACTACAAATATAATATACAATACTTATGAAGTCACACTCTATTGCATTCCCGAACGAAGCAGCAGACGAACTAGTATGGAAAGGGTCAGCATTAAACCAGGCATCGGTAGTTGATGTTAGATGTCACATCATAAACAGTTTGTGCATTTCAAAAATCTAAGTGGCACCTGACTGCTTTTAATTTAAAACATTAAAGGCATTAAGATGCAACATCTAGCTTTGACGAAGTGTGATAAATCTGCTGTTGGGATGGATACTTAAAATGTGAAACCATAGTTAATCCGATTTCCACTATCTATAATCACATTTTAAATCTACACTTATCTTCCATTGTTCAAGCGAATTACATTATGGGAATTATGCTTTGGGCACAATTTTTGTGTGCACATTTCCTTTCCATATAAGATCAACGTATGCAACACACATTTTGGCAGACACACACGCGCTGCTGTTAACCTTAAGCTGAGATGAGAACGTGATTTTAAGTGATATACTTTATACTGTCAAAAACCCACAAAAAAATACACTCTCGTTAAATTTAATATTGTTAAACGATAATCACATGATGTTGTAAAAGTAAGTAGTCTTCAAATTGACAGTAAAATACCTGCTCCAAAAGAAAACACTCTTCAGACATCTTACATCAAAGAGATGCTAAAAAAAAATGTTTTAACTACAAAAGAACTCTCTCCTTCTTGGTGCCTATAAAAATTAATTACTCTGTTGAAGGACACAAGAACATGTCCTCTTTGTTTACAGAACTCACAAGCACTATCAAACTATTTGTAAATAAAAAAAGATGCAGTGGTTGGTTGCACTTGATTCCTGCATTGCGTAGCTCATTTCCATACCTAAACATTCAACTCCCCTAGATGTCGATGAGTATCGACGATATCTATTTATATCTATCAACAGGACTAACCGCATCCGATCCGAGTTTAAAATTAAAACAGATTGTGATTCGATTTTACCTCACTGCATCAGAAGTTCACTGATTAACTTCCTTCCGATTGTTCATTGATATATAAAAGGATACACGGATTGTACGAGTAACTACATGTATAGATGATAGTGGTTTATGTTAAAAAAAAAACGTTTCGATGTCCTCGTTTAGTTACCAACCGCATTGCATGCAACTAATTAAGTGCATTGATAATAAAAACCAAAACCTTTATGATTATGTGGACAGGACTGGGTTATAAATTTCGATTTCTGCGAATTGAAAACAGAAATTTACAGTGAGACAGAGAATTAAGGTCATTCCAGAGATATAACCGAGAGCTCTTAATTACGCTGCTGATGCAAAAGGGAATTCAATTCAAAATTATTAGTGTCAGTGATATGTAAGGATAATAGGATTACGAGTGTAATTACGAGTTTTAATGAAAAAAACATCGACAACAAATGTCACCGTGCCATTGAAGGCTGGTTCGCATGCATGAGAATAATAATTTATCTCATCTCCGTATGTATGTATGCACGCATCAGTAGCAGCAGCAGCAGCAGATAACTTTGTCAGTTCTAATCCTGGCGGTAAGCCGTTTGTCATGATGATTATGGTTGTAAATTGAAAACTTTATATGCGCAACGTTGACATTGTTATTTGGCTCGTGGGAAGGGATTAAAGTTGGGATTTCTTGTTGTTCTTGTTATTGCTTCACATGTAATACTTTGTAAATGCACGCTCGATACAATATGTGACACGGGTGGCATAGCTACTGTGTGGATTTTCATCATATTAATCAACTACCACATGTTTTCCTAGGGACCATTGTATCCATTAGGGTCACAACCCGGTGTCCCCAAATAATGGCAAATAAATTTAACCGCGCCGAGTGTAATTAGTGAGTGCGATACGAAACCCAAATTAAGCCCTTTATTGGAATATGGGACATCGCCCAAGGATAAATACACAGTATCCCCACACAGAGTGCTACCGCAAAGAGTCCCTTCCACTGTGTACCTCGTATATCAAGATTTTATTAACGATGACAGGACGTGTGTTGGAGCGCCGAGGGCACTTAATTATTGAAAGTACCTTCCCTCCAACCAACCCCAGGGAATCCTTTTTTGTACTCCCACGCCCTTTCTTGCTTATACACATGTATAACCAAATTAACACCATCTTTATGACACTAGATACCATATTCATTGGGTAAAAGTTCAACCTAAGGACATACCTAACATTTTATTGCTCCCCACACCATCATACACATCCGACCGTGATGATGCATTCTAATTTGCCAAGCGAAAGAATTTATGCAGCGAAAGCACAAGTTTTTTTCTGCAGTATTTGCATAAAATTACAGGAAGCTAAGGACTCTTAGAGCAAAAAGGACGAAGAAAAAAAAAAGTACAACTTCAATCTCCATTTTAATAGAACCACAGTAGATACACCTGTTATCTTGTCTAGGAGTAAAGTGATGGGTGGAACTCCTCGTTCTTTGTGTGTTACGTCATGCCGTCGATTTTTCTACTATGTTCCGTGCGCGCGCCCTCATTGTAGTCGGAAAAGGTCGCGAAGAGGTTAAATCGAATTGAAGTCGGGGTAGGTGGATGGGTGAGCGATGGTGCTAGGCCGACTGGAATAATATCATCACACAACTGTCTGTCTGTCTGCATCGGTAGCTCGCATGGTAGAGCTCGAAAACAATGTCATCCTCATTTCTGCCTATTTGACTTTTATCCTTTTTTTTTTCCTTTCATTTTATTTCTCCACTCTGTGAAGGTATCCGTGACTAGTGTGTTTTGTGATCTTTGCTATTTTTTTTGTTTCGATTTTGATTGTGTGCTTAATTAAGTCAGTCGTTTTATTGCTGGAAGTTGTTGTGTAGGAATTTTTGTTCGTTGCTGTATGGTGTGAGATTGGAAAGATAGGGAGGTTCTCCTTGAAGGCGTATTGAGAAATTTAGGAATTTTTCTTAAAGGTTGACTTTAAATGTCAAATAAGGTTGAGGATATTTCTCATTGTTTTCAATAAAACTTGATACTATCGTTTAAAGGAGTCTCTAGCAAATTTTCAATTTCTTCGTTTTTGCGTTGTAGCGCTGTAACTCAAAAACTGCAAGACTGATTTCCGGGACATTCCTTTGATATTTTAGGGAGTTTCCCAGCAAATGTTTGCAGATAAATAAACATATGATTTCAGAAATTAACCGCACAAAATAATTAAAAACATTCTTAGCCATATCTTCAGAACAGCTTAAACGATTTGAAAAATAGGCCATTTTACGGTTTTTTTACACGACGGTTTTAAGCTACTAATCATCTTTTCAGTGTTCCGGTGTAACAAGTATTTGTGTCAGCCTCGAAAATGCTGCTAGTACGATCGTTTCAGTGAATGGATTGCGTTACCGAACGATGTTGACTGACTTTTTTTTCCCTGAAATTGATGCTATGGACCACGTTTATTTTCAGCAAGACGGCGCCACGTGCCACACAGCTGGTGAAATAATGGCTCTATTGCGTGACAAATTTCCTGGACGTGTGACTTCTCGAAATAGAGACTTCAATTGGCCGCCGACATCGTACGATTTAACACCATTAGAATTTTTCCTTTTGGGGCTATGTTACAGATAAAGTCTACGTCAATCCTCCACCACAGATTCATGCACTAAAATAAAATATCAGAGCTGTTATTCGCGAAATACAGCTGCAATTATGCGAAAACGTGATAAAAAATTTCATCAAAAGAATGACTATTTGTAGGCAGAGTCGAGGCGGACGTTTGGCAGGTTTTGTATTCCATCACTAACCTCAGAGCCTGTACTTTAGATTAAAAAAAAAATATAACCACTTTTCGTAAAAATGTTGCGTTTTTCTATTGATTAAAAATGACACTTGTTGGACGACCCTATTATAATGCGTATCAACGTGGCAATGCACTGATTCCATTCATTACTATTTGCGAAGAATTTGGAAGAAACATTTCTTCTCCTTCCCAAACAAACAGCAGAAGAAAATACAACAATCGCTAAAAGAAATCCGATACAGTACTTATTCAACCTGTAACCTTGAAGGAACTCAAAGATGCATTAGAAAAGACATCAAAGCAAGGCATGATTTGAATACAGATCAATTAGTAAAGGGATTGTCTGAAAAAGCTGTAAGAAAACTGCTATATATACTCAATGCAGTTGCATTTTGAACCGAGGCACTGGAAATTAGCGAAAGTCATCATGATACCCAAACCAGGTAAACCGCCAAATGACAAGAAATCATATCGACACACTATCCCTACTTCATATAATCTCAAAAATATTTGAAAAGGTCTGAAGACCTTTATGGTTGAACAGTTATAGATGCAAACAAAAAGTGATCCCCCCGCATGAATTTGAATTCAGGAGCAAGCAACTCAACAAGTACAGCGGATAACAAATACGACAGAAACTGCGCTGCAAACACAAAAAAAAATGCTCAGACAGTCATTTGATAAGTCATTTGAAAGGGCTTTTAGGCAAATTGCAAAGACTCTTACCACAGCAGTGCTACCTCATACTAAAGTCGTATAAAATATGAAAATTCGTATGAAATATGAAAATGAGCATTTAATTACGTAAAATAAAAGCAGGGGTTCCACAAGGAAGCATATTGGGACCGATATTATCTTTGCTTTGCCCAAGCGATCTCCCAACACCAACCGGTGAAAGTATATCTACTTTTGCGAACGATATGGCAAATCGATCGGTAGAAGCTCCGTAAAGGCATCTGAAAAACTACAAAAAGATACAAACGAAATGTCGAGTGGACAAACAAATTGAGAGGATCAAACTCAACGAATCTAAATTAAGTCTAATAAACTTCACAAACTTAAGAATAGATAGATAGAGTATGCTAACACCGCCAACTATTTTGGCTTGACTCTAGATACGAAACTCAAATGGAAAAAAAAACATGTCAAGGAAAAAAAAGATGAGCTGAATCTAAGAATCTACTGGCACCAACCATGCCTACTGTATGTCAGCGGAGAGGGCAACAGAGACATGATAACTGATTTGTTTGGCCAAAATCTAAGGAATTCAACTTGGACGATCTCTGGTTCCACCAGATGGCTTACATAAATTCCTACAACCTGGCGAACAGGTGGAGTGGCTTTATACCAAAAATTGGTAAGGATGACAACTCACTCGCCAAAAATTTCAGATCTATAAGTCTGACTTCCTTCTTGCTGAAGAGCATGAAAAGACTAGTTGAGATTCATGTGTGTAAAAGTAGCCCGGAAAACTCTGCGAGGCTGCGCTTCAAAATAATGGTAGCTAGGATTGAAACGCACACGTCTACGCCCAGGCATATGCGAATGATGTTGCCGTACTTTCCGTCGGGCCATGCCTAGAAACTGTATGTTCTAATGGGCAAATAGCTCTGGATATGATCGATGAATGGGCTTTCGGTCAATCCTCTCAAAACTGACGACTTTCTTTTTACGAGAAAGAGGATCTTGACCAGTCTGATTCAATCAGTGCTAAAGAACTTCACTGTCAGGATCTCCAATGAAGCCAAATATTTAGGAGTAATCCTTGATAAAAAGCTTGTTTGGTCAAAAAATTTCGAGTCGAAGATAGCCTAGGTGCTCTCAGTTTTCTGGCTGTGTAAGGGTGCTTTCGGCAAGACATGGTGCTTATCACCGAATAAGTTTATCTGAATCTATACAAGGGTCTTTCGCGTAAACACATGATTGCCTTCTGTACTAATTTCTCAAGAACTCCTACTCTCGGCTGCACGGGAGCTTTTCGTCTGAGGTAATGACACCAGAACTTCGGTTGTTGCGCAAATTTAAAGTCGATTTTCCCTGCATTCAAGACTGGCTTCGGCCAGAATATGAACAAGGAAGGAATTGTAGCCGAATCTTCACGGATGGCTCCAAAACAAGTCAGGGGTCTGGTGCTGGCATCTTCTTGGAGTATGACAACATCAGGCTGCATTTGAGTTTGTTTTCCAAACGGCGACTTATGCAATTCTAATGAGCATGAACTACATATGTTGTAAGGAATAGGTGAAAAGGTCGTAATATTTGCGTCTGTTATGACAGTCAGGTCAGTCGAGCTGGCAGGCTTTCGTGCTGGATCTTCCTGCATTGACCATATAAACATCTTTCGGATCTTAATAGAGCAATGCATCGAGTATAGGTCTCCGCTACATCTACTGTGTATAGACTTCGAGAAGACTTTCGACAGATTGAATCGAGATGCTATCTGATTGGCCTTGCGCAGGAGAGGCATCCCAGAAAAACTCAGCTATTATCAAGGCTACATACGAAGAAAGTAAGTGTCACGTCTTACACAATGGTAAGGTGTCGGAGGATTTTGAAGTCCAAAGTAGAGTTCGTCAGGGGTGCCTACTGTCACCACTGTTGTTCTTGGTGATTATCAGCCATGTATTCCATGCACCATTGACGGAAGGTAACAATGGAATTCGATGGTCTATGACAACTTATCTTAAACACCTCAACTACGCCGACGATGTTTGCCTACTTTCACATCGGATAATGGAACTTCATCTGATGGTCCAAAATCAAGAAGCTGAAGCAAACAAAGTGGGGCTTCAGATAAACACAGCCAAAACAAAAGCCCTGAGCACTACTGGCAACGAACTGGATGTGTGTAGCACAATCGGGAAGGCAAAAGCTGCGTTCGGAATGCTATCGAAAGTCTAGAGAAGCAATGTTCTCAGCTTAAGAACCAAGCTGCGACTGTTCCGCTCCAACGCGGAATCAGTACCGCTGTATGGGTGCAGTATTTGGAAGGTGTCTCACACGAAAGCTGCAAACCTTCATAACCAGATGTCTAAGAATCATCTTGAGGATCTTTTGGCCCAATCGTATCTCCAACGAACAACTCCATCTTAGAACAAGCCAAGAACCTATAGACATTACTGTCCGAAGGAGAAAGTGGCAGTGGATTGAAGACACTCTACGGCGCGACGAAAACTCCACTGCGAGATACGCCATGAACTTGAATCCGCTTAGCCAGGCAGGCAGAACAGTGGGACGCCCTAGACAAAGGTGGCGCAGGACAGTCGAGGAGGAATTAAGCTCTTTGGGTATGAGTTGCAGGCAGCTCAAACGCGTTGCAGAACTCTGTTGTTGATGCCCCATGCCCCTCGAGGGGTTCAAGGATTTAAGGAAGTAAGTAAAGTAGTTCTAGAATGCAAGAACTCTCTGAATTCGGTCGCAAGGCTAAACTCTGTGACTCTTTTCTATGTTCCAGGCCACATTGGAATCATGGGGAATGAGATCTCCGATTAGATTGTAAGCCAATGCTCAGGGAGCTTACGATTCACAGTATTTTCCGCTCACCTGATATCACCACGATGATGACGATACCACTACTTAAGGCCGCCCATAGGGAGCACGATATAAAACTAACCCCAACTACATACGCATATATCGCTATACATCTCCTAGGGTCTCTTGCATCAACTATTTTCACTTCTACGCAACAAGTTTTGGTTTCATTCTATTTTTCCAAAGCTAATTGTTTAATCCGCTAACAGTGGACTGGTTAAAACCCCTTCAGTTCACGATTTTCTTTTGTTATAAAGACAGTGATTAGCTAGCCAATCTACCAGGGCTATTACAGTCACCATAAATATCAAGGTGCTACACAGTTTCGTGCTAACATGAAATCAATCCTTTTAGGTGGGTGCGGTATCTAAGGAGTGATGACCTGACTTTTTCACGAAAACTAAAATCGTTCATGAACCTTTAATTGTACACCCAACCGCAGGTATATAATAAAGAAATTATTGCAGTGTAGTGTCTAAAGGGGACCCACCTCATCCGGAAGCAACCGGAAATGATAAGATAAAAGCGCTAATCACAGTTCAATAGCCCAGTTAACATAGTTGATTTATCAATGCGAAATAAACTAACAACACCCACCCTCCATATATCAACCTGTCAGTACCTTTCAGCGGATTAATTAATTTCGTGATAAATGTATCCAACCCACTAGTGCCACCAACCGAGTTGTGCTTTAACATTTTTATTTTTCGACCAAGTTGACATACAACTAATCTAGTTAACAAACATAATTACCACATTTAAATTAGCATCTAGTTTAAATTCGTTTCGTACACGTAATTGGATCTGTTTGAACTGCTCCAAGCAAATTCGTGCAAAACTTGTTAAATGAACAATTGTAAGAGCTAAACACATTAGGATGCTAATTAGAAACAGATTTTTGCGTTGGTTTAGCAGTCTCTACATGCATTTAGTTATGTTTATCGGCTTGTTGTGGTTGGAAAATGGGTGTAACCCCTTGAGGAATGCCTCCAAAGGTTAAACCATGCAATAAATTAATTCTAATCCGGATTTTACTGTCTTAATAAAATATAATATAATTTTTAACATTTACATAAACCGCTAATGAGATATTTTAATAATTAATATTCCATGAATTCTTCTTCCAAGCGGTCGTTTAATAAATTTCAAATGTTAATCTTATCTGGTTAATTGAATGTTAATGGAATCTGTTTAGTAATAGGCTTTGAATATTTATATTTATTACTAAGGAAGATTTATAAAATACATAAGCAAATGTTATTGTGAAATATCGACCACCTTGGGGACTTCTTCTTCTTCTTTTCATTTACGGCGATGTTATGATCTGGAATAGAAGGATCACAAGCCTCCCACTTTACTGTCTGTGGGGTTTTACCGGTTTAACCTCAGGAAGTACCGGCAGGTTTCCCGATTTCGGGTCATATGGCTAAAATGCAACTTGATCGTGATGATGACATCAGGAGGACGGAAAAAAAATACTGTGAATCATAAGTAACGACAATAATAGCGAAATCAAACAAAATACTCCCCAGTTATCTGGACAGCCACCCTTGGAGTTTACACAAACTTAATACCACCTAAGTTTCAAACCCACTACACCAATCTTTCTTTCTCTCTGTCTCTTCCTCTTCCCAGAAAAAAAAAACGCACGTGTTCTAAAAATTAGTATAAGGGTATTCATATCCCCTTTAACACGTGCAAATTATAAAAAAAAAAAACTTCGTCACTGAGGCCAATCAAATGCTGGTGTTTTTGCACTTGTATGATCCAGTTGTTTTTTGGTCTCCCTTTTTTGCGCGATTGTGTAGGAACGTTGATTGATATTGCCATTTTGAAGGATCTCTCCTTTGAACATGACAATACCAACTGAGCCGGTCGTGCTCTATCTTGCTTGTGATGGGTTCTTTTACATGAAGGCTTACTCGAATCTTCGAACTTCTTATTTTATCAAGCTTTGTGACTTCTGCCCTCATACTTTTTGTACGTTGTCCAGCATTGTGAACCATATGTTAGCGCTGAACGTACAATTGCGGTGTAGAGCCTTCCCTTCAGCTTAGGGGACATTTTTCGGTCACAGAATTGCTGTCATCATCACAAGCTGCTTCGCTAATGATCATAGATCCCAGATATTTGAACTTTTCGCACTTGAAAAGCACTTTTCCATTCAAGTAAATGTCTGGAATAGACCGGTGTGGATCAGAGAACGGGCAGCACAGATACTCTGTATCCATTTTCCTCCAAAACATCCACCCATACATCAACTTCACTTATTATACTTCAATCGTCAGCAGAGAATAACTGATGCACTTTGGGGTCTGTCACTTTTCCTTCAAGCAGATAATCAAGGACTGCAATAAATAGCAAAGGACTGAGGACACTTCCCTAGTGTACACCTACTTTGACTCCTGCAGGATATCTTGCTCTTGTCTTTGCTCCCTCGTACACGTCCATGATCATGAGCACGTAGGTTTCTGGAACTCCTCGTTGTCTTAGCGCCACCCATAAGAGATCTCTTGGTTGTCTATCAAAGGCTTTTTCAAAATCAACCAACACCATATGCAAGTCCTTTAAGGAATCACGATGTTTTTCCATTATGATCCTTATACTTTGGATTGCGTCTGTAGTTGATTTATCCGAGATAAACCCGCACATATTCATGGTGTGTGACATCAGCTTGACAGAACGCTAGTTATCGCAGTTTCGCGTATCGCCTTTTCCTTTGTGCAAAGGAAGAAGATAACTTTCCATCCACTGATTTGACATTGGATCACCGCTTATAAGTTTGCAGATAAGCATCGTGAGCCATCTGGACGCGATGTCTCCAAACTTCTTACAGAACTCAGAGGGTATCTCGTCTGGCCAAACCGCTTTTCTTTTTTTGGAGTATTTGACGACATTCCTAACTTCTTCGACAGTAATGTCGAATACTTCGTTATGGTTAGGAGCGGCTCTTGGACAGTATACCCGGGGAAACCGTTCATTCAGGAGTCTTTCACAATACTGCCGCCATCTGTGGATAATTTTGTTGTCTTTCACAAGAAGCTGGCCTTGACAATTGCTAATAAACTTTGTTTTGTCGAAGCTCCTGGGTAGCCTGGTTCCTATCAGATGCCGAAGACGATATTTCCACCAACTCCCGATAGAGTCCTTCCATACTTTTTGCTTGAAATTGGGTGCACTTCTTCTTCGCGAGACCTTTGCAACAGCGAGCTTTCTCATCTCTATTAGTAGATGAGCACTTTGACCAATCCTTGAAAGACGTTTTCTTTTCCCGTATCACTACTTTAGCTCCTGTCCACTTTAGCTCTCTGTCCACCACCATGTTTCTTTGGCGTGTTGGCAGAGGCCTTTCGACCTTCCAAGCAGTGATTTGGCTCTCTCCAAGCAAGATCGCTGTATGGAATCTCATATCTTGTGCTCTGCACTACCCATCACCGACCTCATTGATGATGGTAGAGAGGTAATATGTCATGCTGGTAATAAAAGCTTCGCCTTTTCCTTTGCCCAGCTGCCTATGTTTGCTTATTTGTTTTCTTCTCCGTCTCCATAAAAATTTCTGTCAGGGGGAGACGGTGTTGCTGGGCGATCGCCTCTTTAACCCGGGGCTTCATGAAACTGGCTACCAAATGGTAGTCAATCTGGGTTTCATATCCGCCACTGCTGTAAGTGATCAGGTTCCGGCTTTCTTTGACGAACATGGTATTTAGCACGATAAGACCGTATGACTTGCACATGCTTAGGATGTCTTCACCTGGAGAAATCCTGGTGCCGTACCCCAGTCCTCCATGGCTTTCGTCATAGTCTTCGTTTGTCTTCCCGACATGTCCGTTCAAATCTCCGTCAACAAACAAAAACTCTTCCTTTGGGATGTTTTTGGTGAGGTTGTGAAAATCCTTACAATATTCCATACCTCACCTTGTATCACCAATTTGAGAGACGTCAAACGTCCAAGAAAGGCGCCCGATTCCCGGTGTTTCGCCATTTCGTTTCTTGTACACACAAGGTGTCCACTCGCCTCCTAATCATCATTTCTTCAAGCTTGTAGCTGCGACCACTCATACTTCCAAGGTTCCAACTCGCGACTCTTAGGTTACGCCTAAGCCGTTGCATTATTTTGCTATCCGCCGGAAACCGAATACGAGTTCGTAGCTCTGACCCGAGCATTTTTGCTCGTCCCAGGATCGCAACCATGTGTAGCATTGATAGTGCCTGACGGGGTAGTGCTTTTCTTTTTAGAGTACTTTTCCATAATGCTAGAGTTTCAGCGCTTTTTTTTTACAACACCGGTGATCCCCAGTCGTGTCAACCCATGGATTCGCATGCACACTTGCGGAACAGTTTTAAGATGGTGTATGTGTCGCTAGGCTCACCTGGATATTTTAAAAAATTACCTAGATGTGATTTTCTCCTTAGTCGCCTTCTACGACAGGCGCTATGAATTTGTGTGGGGGGCGCTGCAGTGATATTCTTAACCTATCCCTGCACGGGGAATCGACCACCCAAAGACTGAGATAAATAATTTGAAAATTCCCCGAAAGCATAAAATCGAAAACACTCCCTTTTCGGAGGAATTCTACGAGTATCCTTGGCAGTAAAACGTGATCTAAAATGTTTAGTATTTCTCAGGACTTTGTATAGAGTCATGTCCTGTACTCCGTGTAAAGTAACCAACCAACGGTTTGGTAGGTGGCATTAATTATGTGCCATGTTTAAGGAGTGTGAGAAGGTAAATGAGCTTTTTCTCCATTGAAAAGGACTTTTCGTGACCCACGGTTGATTTTAATGGTTCCTCCTATTTTTATGTTTTACCATCATTACGATGAAATGTCTGTGCCAAGCCCCATTAAGGTAAATTACTTTAATTCTCATAAGTCATCAGCTTTTGTCAGGGTTAAGTGTTTAGTTAATTGCTATTAGAATAAATGTTCTTTTCCCTTAAGGAGGTCGCATTAAAATTCATGTGAAAGGCGATAAAGATTTACAGGAAGCCTCGAAGGACATTCGAATCCAATAAACTGTCGTTAAAGAAAAATATGTTCATAATATGTACTTTACTTTACTCATTAGTCGAATAAAGAAAGAAAATACAGAGTGAAGCATGGTAATTAAAGCAACCAGGACATCGTAGAGTCTTCAAAGCATATTCATAAAATGTAGCTGCTGGCTAATTTTAATGTAATGACCTGCATCAGATGGCCCATAATTTGGAGGCAGAGGCGAAGAAAATAGGGATCAAAATAAAGCACTTCAATTTTTCAACAAAAAACCAGGGCCGCTCAACTCAACATTGCCGGACAGCAAGTTGAGAAAGTAAGCAGCTTTCTATATTTAGGAAATATGGTCTCAGAAGATGCTGGTACCGAACTGGATGTGGACAGCATAATTCGTAAAGCAAAGACTGCGTTCGGTATGCTGTCTCAAATCTGGAAAAGCAATGTTTTCACCACAAAAACTAAGCAGAGACTACTTTATGGGTGTAGTACTTGGAAAGTGACCAACACCGTCACAAGGAAGCTGCAAACCTTCATAAATAGATGTCTCCGCAACATCCGAAGGATCTTCTGGCCGAATCGTATATCGAATGACCAACTAGCCAATAGACAACAAAATATGGAGGAGAAAATGGCAGTGGATTGGTTACACTTTACGGCAGACAGTTCCATTGCGAAGTACGAAATGCAATGGAATCCACTTAACCAATCAGGCAGACACGTAGGCCGCCCTAGGCAGACATGGAAAAGGACAGTCGATGAGGAATCCAGATCATTGGGGATGACTTGGGGGGATCTCAAGCGCATTGCAGAACTTCGAACACGATGGCGCGCAGAGGACTAAGACGACAGGGCTAAGCTCAGGCTACTGTTGGGGTCACGGGTGGCGGATAGTGGACGGCCTACAGCTATGTAGGTTAGCTACGAATAACTAATAAGCAGTCCCTGACCAAGTGCGACTAAAAAGGTCACAAGAAGCCCGATGAACTTTTCGCGACAAGACGAGTATTCGCCGTCTTCAAGTAAGTGCTAACCACCCTACAAGGTTGCGACATGGGATACTACATTGGACCTCTCATCTTTTACGCATCCATGGGCCCGGTACATATGTGGAATACTGGAACAGAGCGAAAATAAGTAAATTCAGAAGCGTCTGACCTAGACTGAGCGGCTCCCTGGTCTGAACAGGAGCGGTCGGTAGAATTAAAAGTCTGGCTGACGGTAAAATCAGCTATGGGAAGGAACCCATGAAAAATAATCCAATGATGGATAGTGAGGGAAGTATTACCTTTACGGTGCAGGGAGTCAGTTCCCCAGTACCGATGGCCGAGAGTGAGCGAGCAGGCTCGGAGTCGTCGATATACAATGACTGCAATACTACAACAGTGCAGAACTTCGCTGGAGTACTAGATAAAACTAAAAGAAAGGACGTAATAGATCCCTTCAAAAGGAGTTCTCGCGTCCAATGGTCGCCAAAAAAAGCGGACGAGTTAGGGGATCAGATGCGCATAGGGGATCAGATGCGCATCCACGTTGGCGCAAGACAGGGACATGCAGGTAGTGCCATGGAATCAAAAAAGGATGCGTCACAAGAAGCAGCGCGGGTGAACAGCAACGACTGGGATACTGTAAGCAAAAAATTGAGCAGTATGAAGGATGCTATCGAGGGACTAGCGAACTATGTCAAGGATAGGAACAATGTCCACCATGAAATAAAGAGAAGAATAAGATAAATCAGATCAGTATTTGCAGACCTAGGCGAGCTTAACGAAAAACCGGTCGTGTCGCAAGAAGAAATCAAATCGCAGGCTACACAAACGGAGATACCTAGGAAACAACCTCTAAATGCAAGCTTCCGTCGTCAGAAAGTATCATCGGCTACGCCACCACCAGCAAAGCCATCCAGGCCGATAGAGATGGGCTCGGCCAAAAGAAGAAGAGAACCTTCCGACGATACCGCAGGACAGACATCAAAGAAGGAAAGAACAGTACCACAGTGCCAACAAATAAATAAGGAAGTGCGACCCCGGACACTTAAGGAGGCTGATAAGTCTCTAGGAGATAAACATGAACAGACTACCATCTAGTGGTCAAAAATCGCCAGAAGGAAGGCCAAAAATCATAGCCATGCAGAAGAGCGCAAAGTAAAAAGTGTGAAAAGACAGACAGGATGCCATCGTAATAGCAACAAGAGAGCAAGAGTCATACATGGATATCCTGCGACAAATGAAAAGCGATGTTAACCTTAAGGAGCTCGGAGAAAAGGTACCACGTATCAGACGTACAGAAAAGGGCGAGATGCTGTTGGAGCTTAAAGACAAGGCAGGCGAGAAGAGCGTTCAATACAAGGAGCTTATAGGGAAAGCCCTGGGTGATAAAGCAGAAATAAAGTCCTTAACACATGAAATAGCGGTGGAATGTAAAGACCTGAACGAAATAACGACGAATGCAGATATTGTATCTGCTCTGACTGGACAATTCGAGGTACCAGACTTGCAGGTATCGGCGATCAGGAGTATAAGAAATGCATATGGCACTCGGACAGCGCTTCTAAGTCTACCAGTAGAAGTGGCCAACAAACTGCTAAAAGCCGGCAAAGTTAACTTTGGATGGGTGGTATGTACGCTAAAAGAGCTTACTCAACTAAGAAAATATTTTAGTTGTCTGGATTTTGGTCATCTGTCCAAAGACTGTAAGAATCCAGACAGATTCTTGGTTACGGGGGTCGACAAGGAAGGTCTGAAGCCGAGCCGACGAAGGACGACAGTGATCATGGAGTTCCCAGCGCCATGGAACATCCATGAAGTGCGACAGTTTCTGAGACACACCGGGTTCTTCAGTAAATTTGTCAGGAATTATGCCCAGGTGGCGGTACGCCTCACGGAACTGTTGAAAAAAGATCTGGAGTTCTTATGGTCAAACCAACAGGAGGACACATTCCGGAGGCTTAAGGAAGTTCTGAGCAGTCCGGCGGTGCACACGGACGCATCATCCGTGTAGCTGGCTGGAATACTATTCCAAAGAGGGAGGGGAGGGATGACTTGGTGTTGCGCCTAGTGATGTTTTACAGCCGCTGAGAAGAAATACCACTCCTACGAGCTAGAGGTGCTGGCCATCGTGGACAGTCTTGACCGATTCTGGATCTATACCTATATATTGGGCAGGGAATTCAAAGTAGTCACGGACTGTGCAGTCATTGTGGCCACAAAGATCAAACTGAAGATTATTCCATGGGTGGGCAGAAAGAAAATGTGATGGAAAAAGCGTCCTTGCATGTCCTCAACCTGCATATCACGGACGATGATTGGCTGGCTACCATGCAGTGGCAGGACAACAAGTTGCGCACAATCATCAAGGACAGCTGCAGAAAGACTTTAAACTCCGAGGGATGCGGCTTTCCAACTAGTGGGAGGTGATGAGAAGTGGGTGGTGCCGCACGCAATACGATGGCGTAGCCTCAAACTCTGCCATGACTAGGTGGGCGAGAAGTTCTTGACCCGAATGCAAAAAACGTACTGGTTCCCGAGGATGCGTGGTTTTACTCGGGAATATATCAAGGCATCCGTGGACTATGGCTACTCGAAATGGAAGGGTGGAAGTCCGGAAGGAAGCTACATAGTGCGGAACGAGTGCAATTGCCGTTTGACACAATGCATCTGGATCATCTCGGACCTTTCACTCGAGGGAAAGGAGGAACTAGGTACGTACTGGCTATCGTCGGTAACTTTACGAAGTACGTCATCTTACGAGCGGTAAAAGCAGTAAATAAGACGGGGATACTCAACTTTCTGGCGGACATATCTGGGTATTTTGGCATGCTGAAACGGATGGTAACTGATCGCGGAACAGCGTTCACTTCAAAGGCGTTCGAGTAGTATTGCATATCAAAACCGCTGTGAACAGAAGGAATGGTGCAACTGGAGAAAGGATTGGGCCGGTTAGTTGAGGACGACCCAATGGGATTTGAATACAACAAGGAGCTCAACGGCGAAAGAAAACCCACATGGGCTTTTGTTCATGTATAAGCCGAGGGACATCCTGGGGAACAAGCTGCTGCTGTAACTGGGAAAGGCGGAATCGGTAGCACCAGAAAAAATGGGCCAGAGAAGGGCCAGTCACACCAGAAACAGACGGACGACTTGAGACATCGCAAGCCATTGCGGTACAAGGCCACTGGGGTACCCCGAGCATTATCTCATAACCCGGATCCTGCCCTATGATCGCTATGTTGTTGAAGACATCCCAGGTGTGCAGAGAAATCAACGGAGGCTCGTCAGACAAGCTCAAGCCGGATGAAGGGCTCGTTGGAGTGGATGACGATTCTGGTAACGACGACGCCTGTCTTGCTAATGGGGACATGGATGTCGGTCAAACCGATACAGATGCTGATCGTGAGGACACTATAATGTGAGGATGACCGAGCTGTTAACTCAACTTAACTTGGTTGTACTGAGAAAAGAGGAGTAGTCACCGCGCTTTCAAAGCGTACATACACATACAACAGTAAATTGAGTAAACAGCGCGTTTCACTTAATTGGGTCTAACACTACTACTATTGATTAAATATTTTGCTATTAAACAACAAAATGTAATATAATGTTGGGCTTATATAAATTATTTAAAATTTTCTACTTACATCGTATTTATTTGGCCTCATTGTACCCATTTATTTTGCATATATATTCGCATTCGGTTACGCTGTTTCGTAAGCTTCCATTTATACTCAAAGTTGAATTTATATATTATTTTATTGTACAATAATTAATTATTAATTGAATATTTATTTATTTTTTACTTTAGTTCGTAATTGGATATTTATTTTATATAAATTAAATGAACACTCGTTTACGCGTTGATAGGTTGAGATTTGTTAAATCAATTAATTGATTTTCATTATTAAATAAATTTTATTTTTTTATTTAACACATATCCATTGACTATAGTAATCCATTAGCCACAGGATGTCGATAATTTCGATTTAATGGAAAACATTAGCGCGAGCAATTACACACATGCACACAAGAAACACGCAAATATAATTTTCTGATTAATTAATTTTTATCGCATTTCTTATATAACAATTATTTTATATTTCACTGCACTATATTAACAAAATATAAATTAAAAATTTTATTTAAATATTTTTGTAAAATATTTGTTCGAAAGGAATAAATGTGTTTTTTTTTTTTTGTACATAGAGAAAACAAATGCAATTTAGTTAAGTCTAGTTGAAAATAATGGCATACCACAGAAAGAGGAAGACATACCACAGGCCATAGAGAATGTAGGTAATGAAAATCTCAACAAGGATCTAACTGTGAAGAATGTGAACACTGCTATTGAACGATAGAAGACAATTAGGTAAGGTTTCCACATGACGGAAGATGAATGAATGCCAAAGCGTGAACCATATCCAGGGCCAAGGGACTCGAGCTATCTATCATATTTATATTTACTCGTAGCTGCAATTAGGCTGTATCTCAACCACGTGAGATTTTCCTATTTTATTATTATTAAATTAATTAAAATCTGTTTGCGTAAATTATTAAAAATCATGTTCAACGATTTGTTTCATTTTATTGTCTTAAATGTAGATACTTTCTATTCGTTGCCTACACTTATTTACGCTTTCAAATGCGACGTAGATTACATGGTAGTTCACGCGCTTAAATTAGTTTTGTGTAGAAATTTCTTTCCTTTAATGGAAAATCCCGAATATGGAGTTAGAAGTGTGAGACTATAATTTATTGTGGAAACACTCTGGTGGGGAGGGGTTAATGAATTCTGACATGCGGTGAATAAATAGACAAGCTATAGTCTGTAGAAGGAGTAACACATTGAGAGAGGCATGAAGTCCTGACCGTGTTCAGAATTTAAATAACTGTAATGGCTTTTTTCTTAAATATTGACGTTATGTGGAGAATATATTTAGAACATATGGTCGTGATGAAAAAGCATCAAGAAAACAAATAAGAAGTGCGAAGTATTTTTTTCTGTCAACTCAAAGTGTTTAACCCAAAGTGAAGATTGACCTCAAAAATGGAAATTAATGTTAGTGTTGAACAGTGTGTATCCTGTCCTCAACATTTGACATGCGGATTTAAATGGAACTACTTTCTCCGTGTGTACTGGGTATTTACCTAATGAATCCCATAGCAGCGAATCTTGACTGGTTTCTACAGGGTCGAAATACGCAGTGAGTACTCTGAGTCCTTTGAATTGAGGCAGAGAATGTGAATGCATTGGTTGTCAATTAAGCAGCAATTGAAAAATGAATGAAGCAGAAATTCGCTTGTGTCAAAAGGCAAGATGAACCATATTTCTAGGACATTAGTATCTTCTATCACAATTCTCAAGGAATGTGTTCCAACATGCCCTATATACTACCAAATATGCGACATGTATACGACAAAATACGTTATTAACATAATTTTCTTTTTCTAATAAAAATGTACAGGAAAGATACAATCCGTCTAGATCGGATTATATGACACCCTATCCCCCCACCTTCTAACGTAATTATATCTTTCTAAACAGAGTATATTTTGGGAAATTTGATCGCAAAACTGTTGTTACATCTTTTTCTTAGTAGAAACTGGGCGTGGCACCTAAAATTTGTTACCGAAGTTCATGGATTCTGATGAGATATTCAGAATAAGACTTAACCATCACCGTAAATGGCTTTGAAAAGGCAATATGTGTTACTTTTAAGGCAACGCACCCCGAAAAGTGGGCGTGTCCATGGACGAAATGTAGAGAAAGTTAACGTTTACTGATGTCCCTCAGTTTCTAGCAGAAATATTGAGAAAAACGAAATTTTTTTTAAAAGTGGGCGTGTTTGTGGACGCATTTTTTAAACACGAATTCCGGAAAGATTATACACTAAATTTCAAGAGGTGACATACGGACAAACATGGCTAGACCGACATAACTATTGATGCTGATCACAAGTATATAATCTTTTGGGGGTCTAATTCTCTATGTTACAAACTATGTAACACACGTAATATACCCTGGATAAGATATAAATATTGAAAAAGTTAAATTTTTCGAAAAGTGGGCGTATTTGTGGGCGGCTTTAAAAAATGCTTACACTTGTATTGTTTTAGATTCTATAAAAGTTTATAAGAAATTTCAACTTGCTAGTGCAAAATTTATGGTCCAACAACTGGTGACTTACGGGCGGATGGACTGAAAAAATCACATGAGCAGGGCCCAGCTCTGTCACGGTTTTTTTTTATGTGTTTCAGGTCAATATCCTGAATATTTGAACAAAATTTTACGAAATTCCGAAATGATTACTAAATAGTGAGAGAACCTGACGATATTATGTTTAAGGTTGTAGTACCTACTCTATACCAACAAGTTTTCATTGAAAGAAAAGTCGGCAAATATTCTTGAAAATTGATCGGTTAACCTCAAACATTTTTTTTAAAGACGACGAAGTAAATAGGATAGAGTAAGATAATGACAAAACTGTATAATATAAATCGAGGATCGATTCCCCGGGACGTCATAGTGACCTGGAATCCAGCCTTAGATATTATGATGCTGGATGTGAGAGATTCGATAGATGCCTGACTGTCGATATATATATAATGATATCCTTCCGCGATACAGTATTTACCACCAGCCGAGAGTTTCTCAGTCGAAGTGCCATTTGTTTACCGACTATGTCTAACGGGAGGAGGTAAAGCATGGTTTGAAGCGCCGCTGTTGGAGAAGTTCTCAGCGCACCCGTGATGCTGAGATATGCCATTCGTTGAGCTTTTTCCGTTAATTTTAGGTTAGAATTAATCTCCACCACACCATTATGTCGTACAAGAGAATCGACCTTACTACCGACGTATATACATATCTAGTTCGTTATGTGGAATATGAGTACAGGGCAACCATTGCTTTTAACACGTTCGTTTAGGTTTTCTCTCTAGTGGAGCTTCCTATCTAACTTGAATCTCAAATAACTAGCGCTATTTGAGAGACTAAGAGTGGAACCTCCCAATGGGGAAGATGAGAAACAGGGGATTTTAAATTTCCAAATGAAAAAAACCAACTCAGCCTTGATCGGATTAACACTGAGACCGCAGCTACTTGTTCAGTTGACTAACTTATTTAAGGCAAATTGCATGACATCAGCAAGTGACTGCGGGTACTTGCCTAATATAAAGATCGGGGAAGCAACAAACTTGCAATGCATATAGATGCGGAGCAGAAAAGGGTTAACACCGTAAGGGTTACCCATTCTTATCTCCCTATAAGAAGAACTTAGTCATGTAGGGTTCCTGGTGCCGGAAATCCGGTTCTTCCTTGGTCTAAGTGTGTCCCTGCCTGAGCGGGGGCAATCACCTAACCTAACCTAGAGTACTTTCTTAAGTCTCGTGAAAAATTTTGTTTTTTTGAGGATGGACGCGGAAAAAAGAGCAATAGAACCCTGAAAAGAATGTTAACCAACTGCGAACGATGAACATAAATGAAAGACATGGGATTCGCCTCCTGGAAAAACCACCAGCCCTGAAGTAAAAAGCAGGCGCATCTTTTAATGTGAGTGCCCCAAAATGTTGGCATAAGAGTGACATCTGGAAAGCTCAAGAATGTTCGCGTAAGGACGGGTCACAGGTGGCACACGGTATAGTGGGTAATGTGTTCGCTTGTGACCCGAACTGTGCAGATTCGAGCCCGGACGGGGAACAGCAACCACAGCCACATGAGCATAAAAAAGAAAAACGAATAAAATCCAAGTTTCTCCAACCACTATACGAAAAGGAGCTCTGCCTGGTAGTACAATAGACTTCGGTTGAGTCTGACTGCTCCGGGATTTGAAAAAAAAGTAGAAATTACTACAAAAAAGTAAGGTTAGGTTAGGTAGAAGCAGCTGCCAACTGAGAGCCGACACACCTAGACCAATAATAAGTCCATTGTGATACCACATAGATTTGAGGAAACGGTCACTTGTCTACTCATTGAACCATTTGGAGCCTCTGATGAATCGTTAGAGTTTTCATATCTGCCTTACTCAGAGTTAAGGTCGTTGAAGCCAAAGGCTCCTAAGTAAAGTTTCCTTCTTTGGGAGAGGCATCATCACACCAGGACTATCGTTTAGTAAACATCTGGAAGAAAAGTTGAAAGAGGTGAAAAAAGCAATCAATTCGAACTGGAGATGCATTCTAAGAAAAAAGAACATTGCTCCTAGTGTGAAATATACTCTGTTTGAAGCGGTAATGATATCCAGGGAATTTTGCAGTACCAGAAAATTGAGAAGCTATTGAGATATTTCATAAGGAAAATATTTCTCTACCGGTAAACACGCCAACATACATGTTGCATCTCCAAATTGGGTTAGCTCCGCTATACATGTTTACGTTAAGGATGCACTTCAGTTACAGTATGCGAATCACCAAACTATCGGCTTCCCAAAATAATTGTAACGCACCTTCTCTGCCAAAAACTGTAAGTTTTTAACGAATGGGTGAGGTTAAGTGGAGAGCATGATGTCACAATACTGGAAGAGAACACTTTACGCTGGAAGAGCTCTCTACAGGGTTTCTTGATTAAGATCGGTGACAGCTGACAGTTCAGACTTATTAAAAATGGAGTGCTACATGAAAGAAAAACGCGTTTTCATTGTTGAACAATATTTTAAAAATAGTGGTTTGGCAGCTACCGTTTGTAATTTTCGTACAAAATATGGTGAACAGTGATTTAACTTCGTCAACTGTGAAGAGATTAATTCAAAAATTCAGGGAGACTGGATCAATTAGTGTTCTTAGATACTCTGGTCGTATTCTCACGAAAGATTTGCATCTTCATGCATTCAAAGTGTAATTGACTCAAGAACTGAATGGATTATGGAACAACAACAAGTGGATGCTGATTTTTCAAACAAATAATCATCTTCAGCGATGAGGCTCGTTTTTATCTTAATCTTTGTTAATCGTCAAATTGTTAAATTTGGGGTTCAGAAAATCCACGAGTGATTGTTGAGAAACAAATGCATCCCACAACGTGTCACTGTTTGGTGCGGATTTTGGGCTGGAGGCATCATCGGACGGCTCGTCAGGCAATAACAGTTAATGGTGCTCGCTATCGCTACATAATACTCCAGTTTTTTATGCCTAAATTACAAAATATGGATTTGGACGACATGCGGTTTCAACAACACGATGCCACATGCCATACAACCCGAGAAACAATTCAATTACTGCCATGAGTCACGCACGGTCCTGTAATTTCTCGTTTTGGTGATCAGAATTGGCCGCCCATATCATGCGATTCAACGCTGCTGGACTTTTTTCTTTGGGTTTTTTTGACGTCTAAGGTTTATGCTAATAAGCCCGCGACCACCTACGCCTTCAAGGACCAAATTGAGCGCTGTATCAATGAAATTCAGTCACGTTTATTCAAAACGGCCATGGAAAATTTCGACAAAAGAGTGCGTATGTGCCAGCAAAGCCGTGGACGCCATTTATACTGTATACTTTATGTATCAATAAATCATTCACAATTTTTAATTAAAAATCTATGTTTTCTATCAAAATGTCTTCTTGCGTAAATTTTGGGACAACCTTTACATACTCGTAATAATCAATACTCTCCTCCTTCGAACAAAACGACGGCAGTAGGTAGTTACCTCCGATTTGGAAAATCATTCACAATCTGATTACCGGGAGGCTGCTCCCTGAAACCTAAGTTATATAATACAATCAGATTTTGTGTTAAAAACTCCCCAAAACCATAAAAAAAAAAATACACACTTTACGACCTCCAGCACATCACAAATCTCCAGCAAATATTATGGATGTGAGGTGGGCCATTGACAGTCCTTGTTGTATACTACGTGACATCATGACGGTTAGGTATTTTCCCGAGCATAGCATGTTTCATCAACTCCCACTAAAAATGGATTAATATTATACACATTTGGAATGCTATTAATGGTGGCAGCTATCGACCAGACGCATTTATAGTATAAGACACTCGTAAGTATCTCCACAATGTCGTCTGAGGTCAGCACAGATTTCTGCTTGAAACGATGACACTTCGTAAAGTCTTGCGTCTGGGGATGTTCAATGGGTTTTTTTGTTTTTTTCTCACTCGAAAGTCGTTGAAGTCTGTGATTTCAGATTTAAGTAAAACATATTTTAAAGGAAACTAATTTAGTGGATAGAAAATGTTTCAAAAAAATTAGTAAATCAAAGGTACACTTGGCCCTAATTTAGAAAATAGTGTTAAGTGATAATTGAACACTAATATACGCGTTCTTTCATTAAAATAAATCACAGTTGGTCAGTTTAGTTATCAGGCGACACAGAGTCTTCGTTATACAGGCATGAGAAGATAAACGGTCGAGGTCCTGTCGAGATACTCATTAAGAATTTTCAAAAATGTTGGGTCAATGCGGATCAGCGTCAGTAGAAATAAATTTGTCTTAAAAAAAAAGACGGCATAAACCAACCCCGACAATGTGGAATCACCATCAGGTTTTCAGTTCTTTTTCTCAGAAATTGTCCTAAATTTTAACCTAAAATTCAGGGACCCTTACATCGCTTAAAACTAAATAAAAAAAAATGATTTCTCTTACATAATTGCATTTGTTTTCCACTGTTACAATAGCCACATCGTTCGAGTTGAATATTTTTTACTACAATATAATTCACATCCACTTTCATCTTACTTTTTTCAATTCAAGTTTAGTCACCAAATCAACACTTTTTCTCGGATAAGATTTGAAAAAAAAAATTTTCGAAAAAAAAAAAAATTACAAAAACAAAAGAATTTTTGAAATATTCCACCAGCACGCACGGACACCTGAAGATTAGAGATAAGATTATTAGTAGAAGAGCAAACAAAAATCGTTAAAAAAAAAAAAACCCTAAAAAATTTCACTCAAAACGGAATAGAAAATTGACTTCCGGAAAAAATCGAAAAATCGTTAAAACAAAACACACAGAGTACAATTATGCTGTACGACCGACAAGTTCACCCCGAAAATCAGAACTCGCAAAATGAAAAGCACAGGTTGCGGCAAATTGCACACACATCGAGAGGCACGACTATCCAAACACATACATACGCGCAACCTGAAAAAAAAAATCACTATGGGAATTCAGATATTATGCAGACACAGAAGGGGTTGTGTGTCGGTCAAATATAGATTGGACTACACACGAATTGTGTCACTTCATTCACTCTGCCGCAGCAGCACTACTCAGAGAAATGATTCACGAAAAATCAACCCCGACGACGACGACGACGACAACGACGAAGGTAATCAGTACCGGGCCGCAGTACCGTTGGAACAAATCAATTCGATTCACGTAATTGACCCACAAAACTTAATGAGCACACACCGGAGAATATCCTTTTTTTTTTTTTTTTTTCTTTGCTCTCCACTCAAAGACCGGCCAGCAAATCTGGAGAGTTGGTACCGCCGGTTCCGCATAGTTTATGTGTCATAATCACTACATCCTTTGGAAGGATCTCAGAAAATTAAAATCGAAAAATCCGGATACTATCAAATTTTCTTCAACCCTTATTCCAAAAACCGACTTCACACTTATTTTATGCCATTTGTGTGTGTCTTCATTGATTTTTCGCCTTTTCTTCGGCCAAAAGAAAATTGTTAAGAGAAGAAAAAAAAAAAAAAAATTATTATCGTTATTCCGCCCACCCCGCCCGCGATTTTATACTCTTGTTCTGCTTTATCCCTTCCCAAAGTCCATGTGGGAATACAAACACACGATGTGAACCCAACTAAATGCGATACGAAACTGAAGGAAAACGTGAAACTAAACTTCTCCGTATCGTGCACCATACAGAACGAACCACTCAATAACAACAACAACAACTACGCCGAAGACTACGACGGATACTACTGCCTCAAGAGGAGGAATACAAGAAAAAAAAAAAATGTAAACTACACTACACCACACGAAAACGGGGGCTCGTTCCGTCGCCGTTTATCGTCGGAATATGCACCACTCGCAGGCAATAAGGCTGCCGTTGTGTGCCGTGGTAGTGCCGCTAAGTTTCGGCCTTCAATGCTCTGTGTGCCTCTGTTGGGTGCTGTTCTGTTCTACACCAATTTGCCTTCCTGCTGTACTCTGGGGGGCACAACTGGATGTGGATCCCACAGCAGTTGACTTCGCAGCGAACGTATACCACATACCCTTCATACTGAGTGAAAATGTGTGGGTGGGTGCGGGTGAAGGAGCGCGGAGGAAGTGGTGGATGTGCAACGCGAATCAGGCAAAGTTGGAAGCCAACAAGGAGCGAGGTAGCCGGCTGTTAGATACAAAAGTATCTGATAAGAGTGTACATGATCTCATTTCTACGGCTATTGTGAATGCACTAAAGGATTTCCTATGGAATTGAGTGGGATATTGAGTGAGTTTTTCTTCTTAATTTTCGGGTGGAAAATTGGGGTAATTCAACTAATTGAAAGGGATGGCAAGAGCGGTTGGATAGTCATTGCTCGACCCTACTTTACAAATTCTGTGGATACTTTTCGGGTAAACAGGACCAATTTTATTGACAGTTGTCTTCAACTTTTTTTGATCGAAGACGTATCTCAAATCAACAGCTTTACATGAGAATGAAAAGGATTTGTTGAAATGTTCACGAAGGTGTTTTCCCTGAGCCTAGGAAGCGACTAGTTCTACTAGCGAAAGGAAAGGGAAGTCCAAACGAACCTTCGCCCTATCGTCCTCTATGTTTGCTCGACACGATCGGAAAAATCCTTGAGCGGATAATAGTCAATAGGCTTTTACCAGCAACTGAAACAGCAGGAGGTCCCTCGGAACATCAATACGGTTTCTGTAAGGAACGCTACACGATAGATGCAATAAAGGCGGTAATAACAAGAGCCCGAAGGCGGCACCAAAAAATACTGCGTTTAACTCACCGAATTGGGAACGCATTATAAGCTATCTTTATCAGATACAATTACCGGCTTATCTCTGCAAAATAATAACAAGCTATTTTGCAAACAGACTCCTCCTCTACGATTCTGATGAGGGAATAAAAACATACGAAGTAACTGGTGGTGTCCCACAAGGCTCGGTTATTGGCCCCCTGCTGTGTCCTTCCAAGAGAAGCGTTAATCATCGACTTTGCGGACGACATCGCAGTAGTGGTTATAGTAAAAACTCTAGAACAAGTTGAACTCCACTGCAACGAAACAACCACAACGGTACACTGGTTTGCAGTTTGCTGACCATAAAACTGAGGCGTTGCTTGTTACAAGTAGAAAAGTTCGCGAAACTATACCGTTTAGAGTCGGACAGCATTAAGACCTTTTATTAAGTACCTTGGAGTGTTTATTAATGCTCATTTAAGTTTCAAACACCACTTTGAGTATGCATACAAAAAAATCTTCAAAAGCTATTAGTGTACTTTCAAAGCTAATGAGTAATATCGGAGGCCCAAAACAGAATAAAAGACTTCTACTTGCATACTCATCTTGAACGATGCTATACTCATAGTATCTTCAATGCTACCCATCGACTTACTCGCTGAAGGAGTGTATTGCCAATCACCTAAGAACACAAAAGGCGTAGAAAAGAACGTAGCCTAAGAGGCTAACGAGCCCCGCGAAGTAATACCTAACGGCGGGAAGAGTGGTTCGAAGTATGCAGGTTTAGTACGTAGGCGTATTCCTGGGCTCGATCATTCAGGTTTGCGAATCATGCATGCCTATCTATGAAAATAGCACATCCTTTGGCGAAACCATAAAAAAAAACCTGGAGGCCAGAACCACTTCAAAACGACGAAGAAAGTGGTAAAAAATTGTTCACATCTTAAGTATTTCATGTGCATTCATTGATTCATTGTACATATAACCGCAGGATCTTTGGAGTTCCCAGCCCTACTTTCAAAATTTGTTGGAGCTTCTAATCTGCGTTTTGCTAGGACATCGATAACTTCTATGTGGTGACACTGGAAATTGACAAAGAAGGTGCTGAGGTTTTCATC
This sequence comes from Pocota personata, assembly GCA_963082735.1. NCBI lineage: Eukaryota > Metazoa > Arthropoda > Insecta > Diptera > Syrphidae > Pocota > Pocota personata. The sequence goes on along the minus strand of OY720432.1, from coordinate 10,437,279 downwards.
ATTCTCGTCTTTACAGCCATTAGAGGAGATGTAAAGTGCAATCTTTTCAACGTCACGTGCCATAAGGTGTACATCACCTTATGGCACGAAGAAAGTTCTGTTGCAAAAACTTGGAATTCACTTATCATTGATATTTATTTGAGGTAGGACAAGGACCCACCTTAAAATTCGAATGGAATCTGGAGAATTTAAACACAGCGCACCTTCTCTATTAAATCCTTACAACCCCTCCCAGGCCACACTGGAATCATGGGAAATGAGGAGGTTTTCTCAGCACACGACTCTGCGTTGGGTCTTCCTGCGTTTTTATGAACATCGCGGTTCTCCAGGATCCGGGCAGACCAAACGAATGCTTCTGGATGTCTGTAAGAAATCCGCGGCATTCTTGCTGTCCCTCAGCAGAAAAGACTGCAGACAACTTGCGTTTTCAAGGGGTACGACACTGCGAAACACATCCTCTCTGATTGTCCTGCCTTTGCTCGTATCAGGTGGCAGATTTTCGACGCTGATCCCGATAGTTCCTCATCATTGCTTCTTGGTAGTACAATCGACCAGTTGCGTCTAAGTGCTCCAGTGTAACGATTACTGACCCGATAAAAAAAAATTATGCCTAACATAATTGGACACGCTTTCCAGCTCCTTGCCAACTTCTAGAGTTCTTGAAGAAACGTGCAACTTTGAAATCACTTTTCACCATCATTATCGGATGATATGAGCTTTTCATAATTTGTCACCGGAGTCATGTAATATCTTTTCATAGTAAATTAAACTTGGGTCCGATCGGAACCATTCAATTGAATTTTCAAAGACGCGGTGAAAACTTCCACCGATCCTTCCTATAACCTTCTCGTGGAAAAGAGGCTTAGGTAGGATGCTGATCGAACAAAAATTTGTTGATAAGTTCGACACAAAAAGTCTAAGTTTGGATTAAACCCCAGATAAAGTGAGCTCTACCTTAGCCTATTCCCAGTGGTGACAGTACAAAAGAAGTGACGTTGTCCAATGTAAAAAGGTCGGAAGCCCCAACGTTGTCCTTGAATCCATGGTATCCAGAGACTTTGCTTAGAACCTCAGCCGTGCTTTACAATTAGGATAAAGGTCTATGTAGATGGTCGCGGGATGAAGACCATTGTCTGCCCTTTCTATCATCTATCCATACTTCTCTCAGAAGTCAGTTAGAATAAGGTTGGTTAAAGGATGCGTTGTGACATCAATCATCGGATAACGTAGACCACCAAGTTAGAACAATGCATTTCAAGAGGTATGTCAGTTTCATGCTGTGTCTTCAGCTTTCTATTTGTCAAAAGATTCCCAAAACAATTGATGAACCAATTACATTTTGTTCCTAGTCCTTGCAGTGCCAGGTGCCCAGAGAGTATGGCACAGGTGACTTTTATGTCCGATCGATTAGCTCGATTAGCGAACTATGAAGTCATAGGTCGATTTTTTTTGTTCATAGTGCTGACTCAGATTCTTACAAGTTCTCGCAAGTTCGTCTGCTCTTCTTTTGCCAGGATATCCATCAGATGATATCTCATTTAAGTGCTCCTTTAGTACACAAGTCTGAGAGAATACTTCACGGCGTGAAGGATGGCCATGATCTCGACTGTCTGTATTTGTATCTATCCCTGACCACATATAGGTATCTACATCGTCCTCTCTCTCTCCCTATCTGTTCACTCTTTAACTCTTCCCTATTCATTTCACTCCATCATTGGGCTTTAAAGCCCAATGCCCAGTAGTGCAGGACATAATAAAACACGAAGTTAAGTTCAAGAAAGCAAATATGTATCTATAGCTCATGTCTGATTAAAGGGTTGTTCCCAGAACTATAGAAGAATCAAACACTACTATTATTTCCCAAGGGAAGCAATGCTCCTGGGGATCCATTATCAACATACAGCCCACTCTGTATATTGGATACGGATAGAAAAATCCTGGGACGTATCATCATCAACCGGTTAGAAACAGCCATTGAAAACACAGAAGTAACACCAATAAGATTTCTGAAGGTCACCGTCAAGGATTGATACAATCCTAGTTGCCGGTGATAAAACGAAAAAAGTCATAGAAGGAGACAAAGGATCCTAATATATGACACAGATTATGGCCCCAAAGAGTATACTGCCATAAGAGGGGTGCCACAGGATTTAATATTGGGTTCACTTCTATGGAATGTTAGGTATTGTGCTGTTATCACGTTAGACGTAAGAAACGCATTCAACTCTGTGAGCTGGAAGTATATCTTGAAATTCCTTCGAAATATGAAGATAGTGGCAGATTACTTAGGAAAATGGATACAGAATATAGCTCCTAGGAGTATACCACCACGGAAGGGCTACCACATGATTCAGTGCTAGGTCCACTTTTGTGGGATATTGTATGACGGGATACTCAATCCTATACCAGGAGAAGGTAAGATCGTAGGCCTTGCGGAAGATATTGAAGACGTGGTCCAAAGCAATGACATAATTGGGAGCGTTCAGTGCTGGCTTGAATCTTTGGGCTTAAAACTAGAAGAGCATAAAACGAAAGCTGTACTAATCAGTAGAAGAATGATAGGAGCACAAAATTATATCGAAATAAGCCACCAAATACCAAGATGTCATGATTGATACAAGGCTCACATTTAATAAAAATCTCATAGTTAGTTAGTGCCAAAGCCTCACAAGTAAATAATGCACTCATACGTATCATGGAGGGTCGACGGCGGCTTTTGGCCTGGGTATTGGTCTGTGGTGCGCTAGGCTAGTCGTATAGACGTAAAATTGAATCGAGAGTATGCAATGCATTTCACACAATATCAGAAGACCATGTGATTGCAGGATTACTGCCAATTGACATATTGGCCGAGGAGTTTCAAAGATTATATGAAATGAGGAACCAGGAACCTGTATTAACCGACAGCGAAGCAAACTCAACAGCATGGCGAAATTGCAGCTGCGATGGAAAGTGTCAGGTAAAGGTCGATAGACCTGGTAAAATGGATTTCTATAAAGTTAACAAAACTACTAAGGGGCATGGATGTTTTCGCGCCTATCTGCAAAGAGAGATCTAATGCCCGTATTGCATCAGGAGGATGTGAAACATATGTTTTTCACTGTTCCCGGTTCGAACCGAACTGAAGAATGAGCTTGGGGAATTACCAACCCCGGAAAATATGGTAGAATATATGACCCAATCGTAGAAGACATAGAATTCTGTGAGTAATTGTGCAAAACGAATTACGATACAGTTAAGACACCTCACGACAGAGTGAAGAGCTCGCAATAAGATTATGAGCATGCTGCGCTGTGTTCGCCTTCCGACAATGAAAAGACGGCGATATCGTATGATAAAGAAGGCAAAGAAGGAGAGATATTACTGGGTGTGGGCTTATTATTAATGAAATTTTGCATGGTATCGGCACTCACCACATCAGCACCGAAAATCTGCCACCTGATACGAGCAAAGGCAGGACTATGACAGAGGTAATGTTTGACAGCGTCGTCGCCCTCTCTGCAGTCTTTTCTGCTGAGGTCAGGAATTTCGCGGATTTCTTACAGACGTACAGAAGCATTCGTTTAGTCTTCCCGCATCCTGGTGAACCATGCCACACACAATTATGTCAATAAGAAGTCCAATCGTCAGTAAAAGCCCTGGCCGGGGACGCAGGAAGATCAAATGTAGGTTCGAGTCTTGAGAAAACCTCCTCTGAGCCATGATTCCAGTGTGGCCTTGGACCCAGACAAAAGTCACAGAGTTCAGCCTTGTGACCGAATTCAAAGAGTTATTGCATTCTAGAACTACTTTGGAAGTGGTTAAAGGGTTGAGCAAGGCCGTAAGCGGAGAATGACTATATTCCTACATTTTTCCCAAGAAATGAGTAAAAAAAACAGCCGCCTTCAACCAAAAAATAAATGGGAAAACAGGAAACTAGGTAACAAACAAATCATATCTAAAGGCCGTTAATAGGTAATTCTATTGCAGTTTGTTTCCTGAAGAATAAAAGGATTCAAAATGGCGCAGAAAAAATTACAAAATACTGCCAAACATTTACATCGATTAGTCGACATACATAGGTATGTTTTTGGGGTCGCTAAATCCAAATCTGAAGTCAGAATTTTCAAAGCCAAGATGGCGTTAAAAAATGTCACCATTTTGAATTTTCAAATTCTGATTTCGTGTCTGTTTTTTGCGACCTTGAAAGCATGTGTTTAAACTAATCGATGTAAATTTTCGCAGTTTATTCATTTTGTTGGGCGCCATTTTGAGTCGTCATTTTTTAATCCTAAAAATTTGTACCTTAAATTTGGATTCACCGACCTAGAAAACATTTTGACTAGCATTTTCTATTTTACGAATCAGAAGACCGAACTTGTTCTGTTCACAAGAAGGTACAAGGTACCATGTATCGTCCCTCCAAAGCTAAATGCCACGATGCTTCGTTTCGCAGATCATGCCAGATACTTGAGGGTTATTCTTGACAACAAACTCAGTTGAAAATTGAATATACAAAACCGTGTCAGGAAGGTCTCGGTTGCCCTTGGGGTATTCAGCCTAAAGTGGTCCATTGGGTATATACGGCAATAGTGAGGCCCATCCTGATGCATGGAGTACTAGTTTTGTGGACAGTACTGGACAAAAAAACAAATTCTGATCTTCTAAGGAAAGTTCAAAGATTTTCATGCGTCTGTAAAACGGGTGCTTTGAAAACAACTCCTACCGCTGCGCTGGAGACAATCCTCCACTTGCTTAATGTTGATATTTTTGAGAAGCATATGGCGGCAAAAGCAGCAATAAGGCTTAGGGAATCCTCGCAGTTAGTTAACGCTAATACGGGCGACTCTAGGATTCTCAGACTATATAGGTATTGTCCCTCACATTGACTTTGATGCCTGATACAAGACACAGATTTCCTAGCAGAAGCGTTTGGGAATCTGGAGAAATCTTGAACGATTCTGCGAAAGAGATATACACAGATTGATATAACACAGCGTATGCTACGGATGCAGGAGTCTTCTCCCGTGCACCTGATGTAAACGTTACGAGACGACTACCGAATGACTGTAGTACGTTTCAAGTGGAAATTACGGCAATCCGTGAAGCTGCGGCTTCGCTTTCAATTAACATGGTAAACGGTAGCGTTATTGTACTATATATAGATACTCAGGCAGCGTTAAAAGCCTTGAAATCGCCGACAATATGATCCAAGTTGGTAAAACAATGCCACGAGATCGCTGAAAGTTGCGATATTTCTCTATGTTGGATTCTAGGACACAGTGACTTTCCAGGCAACTGCAAAACGGATGAGCTGACAAACGAGGGTGCGGGCCGGTAATTCACTGAAATTAGAGAGGAACTCTGCGCTCCCTTAGAATCGATAAAGTTGCGCCTTGATACTGATGTCACAAAAGTGGCAAACAGCAGGTGGTGTCTTTCGTCGAAACATATCCTAACCTGGATAGGAAATGCATTAATATAATAATAGGAGCCCTCATGGGACACTACTTGATAGCTATTAGAATGGGTGTCCCCTCCAACTATTTCTGTAGAGACTGTAAAGACGAGGAGGAGAAAGAACTACTACTCACCTTTTGTGCACCTGTCCTGCCTTATAAATGTTGAGAAGGAAAATCCTAGGGGAATACTTCTATGAAGATCTTAACGACTTGGCCAGGCTTGATATTAACAAAATAGAGTTTTGTATATGGATCCAGATGATTCTACACAGAGACAAAACTCTCTCCTGGTGTGTCCCTGTGTGAAAACGGAGATCAGCCGAGTTGCACACATCCCGGCAACCGACCCGCGTAGGGCAGTTTTAGGTTTCCAGTCTGTAATGAATCTATGGTTAATGGAAATGTGATTTTTGAAGCATTTCAACCCAAATTTTGCAAAACTCTGACTTGTCTGTCTTCTAATGCCTTAAAGAAATTACCATGATCACAAGCCATGTCCTTTTGAGACATCACTAGGCAGTGGTTAAGAGTAAAGTCAAATAAAGCAACTCACTCATGCTTTCATCCCCAGCCAAAAGCTACTTTTAATAGATGTTCCGATGTAGCTTGTGTTGTGAGCAGGAAGTTTCCAATAAACGATCTAACATTCAAACTCATTAACACAGGCCCTAATCGAAGCTAGCACACAGCTTAGCATACTGTATAGACAAATAGACATAGAATCCATTAAGAAGGCTAATAAGCGCTGGTATCAATTAAACTCATGTGTAATCATGCAGCACGACTAGGACTATTGTAAAAGCTATAGAGAAGAGCAAGGGCCGATCCAGGGGGTGGGCCCCCCCAGACACGATTCAGGCCAGTTGAAAAAACACTAGCAATTAGAATACTATGGGGTACACTCTTTACTTATCTGGCCTTTGTGCCCCTCCCAGAAATAGATCCTGGATCCGCCCTTGGAGAAGAGGAAGAAATAGAATCTATTAGTCATCTACTGTATGACTGTGCTGCACTGGCCCTTAGAAGAATCACAACCTTTTGTAGAAACTTCTTCTCTGAGGTTACAAAACTTCTCAGATTCATTCAGTCAATGGATATGTGGTCTATGTGGCATTTAATCTAACGTAACATTCAATCGATAATCGTCGGCTCATCAATGTGGGCTTAGAGGTTTTCCTGCAATTTGTGATAGCTCCAAACGCAAGCCAATTTCTTTTTGCCAATTTCTCAATAAAACACGCCCATTCTGTCATCAGCAGGACATTTAGCCAAAAGATTTTCCAATTAAAAATAGTAGGTGGATACATTACCTGGCGCATATTACATATGTAGATGCGAACCGATAACAATGACATCTTCAAGCCCACTACGCAACCGCAATAGTACGCCGTAGTATAGTATAAAAATGTCACTTTTCACCCAACAACTGATTCAATCATCCGCAAAATATACGGAAATAATAGATACTCCTACATCAATTCTATTTATCATCATCACATCCCTAAGTAACGTAATTGCTTGCATAATATCTAATCACATTAAAATATCTCATGCGAGCACATATTTGTATCTTTTGAATGCCACTCTGCGCAATCTCTCCTTTGAACAAAAAAAAAAAAGTTTTACAGATACAACAAGCTGCATTGGTTAAGATATAAATCCATTTGTTTGAGTAGGTTCGATGTTATGTGGAACTTGAACGAAATGGTTGGGAGTTGTTGCATGTATGTGGTATGCAACATGGGGAAAGAAAAACCACTCAAACAAGTTACAGTTTTAAATGCTCTGCTGGAGTAGATACAATTCACAATTGATATACTCGTAGATTTTGAATTTGAAATTTTGAAAATATTTTTGTAACGTAATGAATACATAAACTGACGATGGAGAACATGGTAATAGATACTATTACCTACAATATTGAGATGATGAGATTCTTTAATGGTATTACCATGGCTTTCTGATGTTTTGCCGATGAAGGAATTTTGAGTATTTTTATTGTGTTCACCAAAGCATGAGTAGCATGGTAATTAGGAAGAGGGTAGCTCATATTGGTTTGCAACAATTGTTGGCTACAAATGGCACTTGGGTTTTTTTGTACCACCACCTCTTTACATACTTTACAGTATATCCGAAAAAACAAGATTGTTGAGTATTGCTAGTGTAGAGGAACTCGAAATTTGTCAATTCTGTGTGTCCATCTATCTGTTCGACCTGATTCTTTTCTTCGTCATAAAAGGAATGCCTCGCAATGGTATAAAAGTTGAAGAGATGAGAATGAGAGACCTTTCTAACGATGAGTGAAAACTTTTTTCCTGCGAGGAGAGCAACACAGGAGGCGCAACGAATGGGGTGGAAAATTAACACACTGGACGAAGATATTTTTACCCTGATTTTTGGAAAGTCTACAATAAACCCACGAACAGCAAATGCTATGGCCGCTGATGTTACTATACCAGTAACTAGGGCTTGCGACACATCCATGGTCCGAAAGACGTTAACAAATAACTGGCCACCAGCATGCTGGTGAAACCAAGAGATAGCAGAGCTACACAGCAAGTGTCACACAGCGAGGAGATTATTCCAGCGATCCAGAGGTTTGCCCTCCTACCAGGACCTACAAGTGCAATACATAAATAGGCTTAGGGATCTTAAACTAGCCATTCAGAGAAGCAACAGCAACAGCTTCAATTAACTCTGCGAGCAAGCAGACGTAAATCCTTGGGGTACGGCCTACAGAACAGTCATGGCAAAACTCAGAGGCACGAGGGCACCCTAGCCCTCCTGCCCTTTCCTTATGCAAAAAATAGTGTCGGGACTATTTCCACCACAAACAGCAACTGAGCATATAGAACCACCTCAGGAATTACAGGAGATCTCACCTGTCACGCAAATGGAACTCCTGGATGTATGCAGACGATTCGGCGATAGTAAGTCACTTGGATTGGATGGCATGCAAAACAAGGCCCCTAAGCTAGCGATCAAAATAAACACATAACTATTTTTAGAACTGTACAACAAGTGTCTAATGGAAGGGGTTTTTCCAGACCAATGAAAAAAGCAACGTCTAGTGCTGCTGCCTAAAGGGAACAAACCACTAGATGAGCCCTTGTCATACCGTTCCATATGCCTGTTAAACACAATGGGCAACCGACTGGAGCGAATCATATGCAACCGATTGGAGGTGGCAATTGATGAAGCCGGGGGACTCTCAAACCAACAGTATGAATTTAGAAAAGCTCGTTCTATAGTAGATGCTATACGGAGGGTAAGTATAACCTTGGAAGAAGCTATTCACGGCAGGAGATGGGGAGAAGGTGCAAAAGAACATTGGATACCTTCAACTCTGCAAACTGGGGACTTATAGTACACTACCTTAGGTCAATTATGGTGCCATGGTTCTTAATTAAAATGATACTAAGCTATTTCGAGAAACGGTTCCTGCTCTTCGATACCACATAACTGGCGGAGTTCCACAAGGGTCAGTACTAGGACCTATCCTATGAAATATTATGTATGATAGGGTTTTAAGGCTTGGGATACCAAATGAGGCAAAAATCATAGGCTTTGACGATGATATTGCAATAGTTAAGGCGGCGAAGTACCTGGAAGATATAGAGGACATTTGTAATGAATGTATCCGAAAGGTGAGGCGGTGGATGGGAGCAGTTGGCTTAGAACTCGCAGAAAACAAAACAAAAGCTGTACCAGAAAGTAGTCGCATAAAGAGAAAAAAAAAACAATCGCCATCAGAGCAGGCGATCATAATATAACGTCAAAACCGGTTATCAGATACCTAGGTGTGATGATCGAAGCTAGGCTCGTTTACAAGGACCACCTCGAAATAACTTGCGACAAAGCTGCTCGGGTGAGTGCAGAGTTATCCAGAATAATGACGGACGTTGGAGGACCCAAGGAGACTAGTTCTGTCAAGGGTGGTGCAGTACATCATAATGTATGCAGCAGTAATATGGGCCAAAGCAGTGATAATTAAGTCTTATGCCAGAAGAATTAACTTCGTCAACCGAATGTGTGCACTGAGAGTGTGCTGTGCATTTCGGACGTTGTCGGATGAAGCTATATGTATCATCGCGGGAACGCCACCAGCAGATATCCTGGTCAGCGAACTACAAAGGACATACGATGCCAAGATTCAGAATCCCCAAGCTTCAGTCAAAGATATCAAGCTGGAAGAAAGACAGCATGGCAGGAGAGTTGGAACCAGTCTTCGAAGGGAAGATGGACCGACAGCATGGAGAAGTAGATTTCTACCTCAGCCAGCTCCTAAACAGGACATATCTGCTTTCGAACTTATCTGAACCGGTTCGGGCTCAATGAGTCTCCCACCTGTTCAATTTGCAGAAAGGCCAGAGAAGATGTGCAGCACGTATTTTTTCAGTGCCCATGTTTTGATATAGACCGCAGAGAACTAGAGAAAAGCTTTGGAGAAAGACCAACTCCAGAGCTGCGATGATGTGAAACAGGTTACAGAAATAATCATGAAGGAACTTCGGCAGTGAAAATGAAGCCCAGATGACATCTCCCATGGAGCAATGATCGGCAAACGCTGAACTCATTTTTGAAGCAGCAAACTGCGAAAGAAGAGCATAAATTGCTAACCAGCCCCGCGAAGTAATACTTAACGGTAGTCCCGCGGGGAGAGTGGTTGAAGTGTGAAGTAATGAGTATTCAGGTTTGCGAATCGTGTTTGCTAATATCCCGGGCTACTGGGGTCTTTAGAAGGTTACACATCCATTGGCGCAACAAAAAAAAAAAAAAAACAAATTGAAAAGAAGTACCAGCCAGATTAACTATCAGTCAAACTAATTGGGAACACTTTAAGAAAGATACGAGTATTGAAGAAAATATAGATATGAGTCACTTATGGTAAGACGCCCTACGAACTGGAAATTGAAGTCGAAACCTTGCAGTGTGCCGCCGGTAAAAGATTTTAATTATTCGCTTTGGAAAGTGGTTAAGGGCAGTAAAAGACCACAAATCCAAGTCCCAATAAAAAAAAAAATAAAAAGAATAATGACGAATGGGCCAAGAATGATAAGGAAAATGCCGAACTCTTTGTAGCCCACCTGGAAGAAACGTTTAAGCCATTCGATGATTAGCCACTCATTGAAAATATCAATGCACAGAACATAAAATTTGACAACTCAAACAGAAAATAAAGAAACTGAAACCTAAAAAAGCTCCTGGATACGGCTTAATCACAGGAGAGGTTCTCAAAGAATTACCTAGGAAAGCGGTATTTAAATGTTTGTATATTATAAAAGCTGCTGTTAGACTAAAGTATGTTGCAAGTCTATTGGAAATCGGGGAAGTTATAATAGTTCCAAAACCCGGTAAGTATCTGAATGAAAAAAAGTCATATAGACCAATCTCGTTTCTTCCGGTTATATCCAAAGTCCTCGAAAGGATATTCCTCAGCCGGTGCAAGCATTCTATAATTGATCAAGTACATAGAATAACCGCTAAAATTAAAAAAAGCTTTCGAAAAAAATAGGGTTTGCTCAAGAATATTTCTAGACGTTTCTCAAGCCTTTGATAAGATGTGGAACGAAAACTTGAAGTTCAAATTTTGGAGTCACATCTAGCGAATAGATTCTTCCGCGTCAAGCACGGTATCGATTATTCAGAATTTAAAGAATTAGCGGCTGGGGTACCACAAGGAAGGTCCGCCCTTTTTTCTTTTGAATACTCGCGATATACTGCAAGAAGAAGGTATCACATGAGGTACATTTGTCTGCCGATGGCACTGCCATTTTAGCGACAGGAAAGACTATCTAAGAAATAACTAAAAAGTTGCAAGAAGCATTAAATAGGGTAAATGGATGAACACAGACTTTGCGAACCGCGTTCAATGAAACCAAATCTGTTCATTTAAGGTTTACCTATAAAAATCTAATCTTTGTCAATTCCGTTCGAAAGGATGACATTTGACGCAAAGTTGAAGGGGAAGCACACATCGATATCCATAGAGACATCGGAATTGCCATTGTGAAAGATTAAAAAGACACGTGAACAATGCAGTTCTATAAATTCTAGATGAGCGAAATTTATTGCGAAGGACCTTTCGATGGAAAGATACCTGCCAAACGTAAAGAAGAAAAATGTTCAAGGAAGTTTTTATTAGTGGGTAAAAATCCCACACTACTTTTACGGTCGTCATACTGTCTTTTTGAAGATTTTTCACCTACCCTCGTCGAGCCTACCCAGAGGTTGCGAGGTAGGTCAAATCCAAAGAGTCGGCATGATGGATCTTATTGATCGTTGAACTTAAAGTGTCAGATATGAGTCGCCAGTTATGAGTCGTTTAGTTGTGTGTTTATCCCCGCAGTCACAAGCTGAAGAGTTAGCATTTCCCTAGGGAAACAAGGAGTCCGCACACCTTCCGTGATTTGTCCGGATCCTGTTGAGCATCGACTAGAGGTTGCGAGGTAGTTCAAATCCAAAGCGTCGACATGATGGGTTCGAAACGGTGATGGTATCAGCTTGCATGGATACTTCCCATTCAGCTGACCAAGCAGAATTCATATTAAATACATCATGTGCTAGTTTTTTACTTCTGTGGCACTCCCTCAGTAGTATGCTGGATCGGCTGCTTAGCACAGGAAGCCATGCTATTGGTGTTGATCTTAAAGTGCCAGATATGAGTAGCATGGTATTGTTGGGGCGCAGTATTCCGCTTTAGAGTACACGAGTGCAAGCAGGAAACGTTGATGCACTTGAACTCCAGGTTGATCCAGAAGGTTTTTGAATGATGTTATTGCAGGTTTTGAGATGCCAGTCACGTTTGTTAGGTGTTGCTTTATGTGAGGGATCTGTCTAAGGTAACTCCTAGGTATATTGGGTTTCGGCTATGGTTAAGTGAGTCATTGTTAAACTGGACATTCAGTCTAAAATTTTCAAGTTGTTGGCAAGATGATAACAGCTGGCTTTTGTTTTAAACATACTTGGGCACAGTCTCCATTGTCTAAAGTATATGTTGAGTTGCTCAAGATCTAGGGTTAGAGATCATTCTGTGTTCGGTAAGTGGTAAATGCCAGGTCATCCGCGTACCCAGATTTCTTCGATGTGGTCGTAGGTATATAGTTGATGTACAAAGTAAAGAGTAAAGGGGCGAGGAGGGAACCCAAAGGCAAACTGTTATTAAAATGTGGTTAAATAGGGATTTTTTATTCATTTACATAAGCATGTTGGTCCTGGCTGTGTCTCATATGGGCCATAGCTTAATTGCTGTGACGCAAGTGCCTACAGAAGTCCACCTGTTGTTTGCCTTTGTTAGAGGTTCATTCCCTGCGTCGAGATTTAGTGTGTAAGGCGGGATATTCACCGAGATGTCAAATTGGTCAGGGCTTCATGCCGAACGTGTCTTGCCAGTATACCTGTTATACCTTCGTGTCAATGGACTCATCTATGCTCCAAGAACGTTGAGCTCTTCTCGATAGCACTTCAAAAGCTTTGTTTTTTTTCTGTAGCAGTAGTCGCTTTTATTGCTGCCTGGCTGTCGATGAAAAAGATGATATCATCTTATCGCAGTCTCAAGGGCGGCTATTGTCACTCCATCTGGAAAACACAGCTGCAGTTTGGACTGATTTTGATACCTACACCTACACCTGTTTCCATTCTGGATCCATCGGTGTATACCGCTGTAAATTGCGTACCTCTACTCGGGTAGGTACTTGAGAAAGGTAGTATAAAGTCTAGGTATGGTGTGGTTTAATCAGTAGTAAATACATTGGCTAGATATTTTTGCTGAAACATAGTGTGTCCCATTGTATTTGGTCTCCAGCTGTCTGATTGACTGATTCTTAGGGCACTAATAGTCGCGGACACTCGTATGAAGATGACTAGTGTAAGCAAATTGAGGATGGCCTCAAGTTCTGCTGTAGTTGCTGTTCTCTTTATACTTTCGTGATGACCATTAGGTACGTCAGAATAGGTTTTATTATAGCCGCATACATCCATAAGATGATTTTGGGGTTAGGTCCTCAGGTTTTTCCAAATATCCTACTGCACGAGTAAAAGGCTATCGAAGCTCTTTTGATTCTTTCATTAATATTCAACCTTCAATTAAGTGTCTCATCGAGGACGGGTCCTCAGTATTTGACACTATTAGAGATTCTAAGAAGGTGTTACAAATTTTCCTTTTGTTACTAAATAATTTTTGAGGTTTAACCGCCAGGCCAGACTTGTCGGCCCAGGTATTTAGGGTCCTTAATGTCCCTTCTAATTGCTCGCTAAGGGTTGGGAGAAATTTTTTGCCAACAGCACTACATCGTCTGCATAAGCAGTTGCTTTGACACCTCTATTTCCGAGTTGTAGAGGTACTTCGTTTAGAACGATTACTCACAGCAGTGGGGATATGACTCCGCCTTGAGGTATACCTCTACAGACGTATGCTTCTAACCATGTTCCATCAAGTTCAACTATAATATGCCTATCCTCAAGGATATTAACTATCCAACTTATGATATTAGGGAGTTATGAATAATGAGGTTTGTTACGGTTCTGCGCACCGCATCCGTTATGACATTGCCAAAGGCTGCCTCAATGTCTAGGATTCTTTATCTTTCAGCGTTTTATTGGGCCAGCAATACAGTGCAGTGCTGTCTCTACACTTTTACCTTTCGTATAAGTTTCTTGAGCTGGAGATAAGTCTCCAGGATTTATTTTGCTACGAATGTATATATCTGCTAGTTTTTCGAAAATTTTCAGGACAATGGAGGTAGGACTAATTGGTCTGAAATCTTTTTTTATTAGTGTGACTTGCCTTACCGGCCTTGGGTGAGAAGAACTTTAACTTCTCCCCATGTTCTTGGAATATACCCCCAATTTTTGAGTACCGGAACATTGTAGTTACAGTTTTCTGAAACATGATCGGGAGAATACCATCGATTTCATGGGATTTAAAGAGTGAGAATGATATAATTCTCTCCTATGTTACCAGTTCCGTCGGTGATTCTGCCATCATGTTATTATTTATTCTAGCGTTATTGTCAAGCTGGGTCATGCACCCCATGCAATGGTTTATTAGGCTGGGTCGTAACTAATGAGTTTGCCATATTTCGTATAGGGGAAGGTATGCAACTTCAGGTGGGCCCCGCGAAGAAATCCATAGTGCGTTGTTCTGTCCCTGTTTCCATTCCATATTTTTTCTTTGACATTTACACCCCACATTTAGAGTCTTCTTAGGAATTCCCACGACAACGGGGCCTTTGAGGAAATGCTCGCTGTCATTTTTGATAGTATGCCGGCCCATTACCAATTTTCCTGGTTCGTTCTGCCTTATCCATGTCGTAGCCATGAAAAAGGTGAGCCAAATTGAAATATAAAACTGGAGGTCTTTAAGCTACATCAATTGTGTTCATATCATCATCTTAAAAAGTCGTTGTGTGTTATTCCGAGCCACTCTGCATGATCACCAGAGACAAAATTTCCAGGGAGAATACTAGTGATGATTTGCAAAGGGAGTCCCAACATTCACGCAAGAAGTAATTTTCATAAAAAACACAGGTTTTTAATTAAAAATTGTAAATGTTTTATTGATTCATAAAGTATACAGTATGTGTGGAAAAACATATCAGGTAAATGGCCTCCACTGCATAAATGTAGCTGAATTTCGTTGATACAGCGCTCAATTTACTCCTTCAAGGCGTGGATGGCATAAACCTTAGACTTCATAAAACCCCAAAGAAAAAAGTCAAACGGCGTTAAATCGCATGATCTGGACGGCCAATTCTGATCACCAAAACAGGAAATTACACGACCAAGAAATGACTCATGCAGTAATTGAATTATTTCTCGGGCTTTCAATCGTCTTGTTGAAACCACATGTCACACACCCATATCTTGCAATGTAGGTACAAAAAACTGGATTATCATGTCGCAATAGCGAGCACCATTAACTGTTATTGCCTGACCAGTCGGATTTTCAAAGAAGAATGATCCGATGATGCCTCCAGCCCAAAATCCGCTGTTGTTCCATAATCCATTCATCTTCAGTTCTTGGGTCAATTGCACTTTGCATGCATGAAGATGCAAATCTTTCGTGAGAATACGCTGTAGAGAGCATCTCGAAATGTCCAATTCTTGACCACGGTGCCGAATTGATGTCCCTGGACTCTCAACAACACTCTCACGAACTGTTTGTGTTGAACGACATGTTGAAGGATGGCCAGAGTATCTAAGATCATTAATTGGTCCAGTCTCCCTGAATTTTTGCATTAATCTTTCAACAGTTGATGAAGTTAAACCGCTACCTATTCCCACCATATTTTGTACGAAAATTGAGAATTGTAGCTGCCAAACGTTCAGTCAAAACTCGTTGTTCTTTCGTGTAACACTCCAATTTTAATAACCCTGAACTGTCAGCTGTCACGCTGTTTTTTTTACGTTGGCAGCACTTTACCGCACAATGGGCGCAAAATTCAAATTTTGCTTGAATTTTGGGACACCCTTTACTTAGTTGCGTACTAGCCTAAGGTCGTAATATGTGACGTTTTTTTTTCAGTTCCCATCCACTTCTTACAGGTTTATCTATTCACCCATTCCCACTTAAATCCGGATACGCTAAGTGGTCCTCAACCTTGTTTTCATACTTTTCTCTGATATTATTTTTGGTTCGGTTTGTAATGGTTCTATTTCTGTAGATTATCTACTCCCTAGCCTATCCACCATGTTATTTCTTTAAACCAGCCCAAACCAGAAATTCTCTAATCTGACCATGCGAAGGTATGTGACTGATAACCTTCTAATCACCTTTTTCCTCTTTATGCCTCCACCAGAGGAATGTGATAAAGTTATCAAACTAAGTCAAACGCCAGACGGCCAGAATCAAATTTTCTAGCACGATACTGATACGCTTTTCAAAAGTCGTAATTACTGATTTATAATTCAATTTATTGTTATTACCGGGCCCAATGATGATGGAATGACCTGACGACCCATCGTCATCCGTCCGAATGAGAAAACTATACGAACACCGCTATAAGGTGTAGGAGAGGAAGAACCACAGAGACGCAAGGCTCATCATAAATATGACGAAGTGTTCAATTACTCTGTCCCATGGTTCGGGGGGTCGAAGGGGATGGGTAATAAATTGTATTCGTATACCCTACAAGCCAAACGCACTTATTTATGCGTTATTAATTACAACGGAACTGCTTTTAAGGTTCGTTTTGCGTTCGTTTTAGGTCCGCGTTTTATGGCGCCGCCAGCATAGTACCTTGTTAAAGAGTTACCGCCGCAAGTTACATTGACGTCTGGTAAATATTTTCCACAGAGCAGTTGGTGTATGTCAAAAGCGCATAGAATTTTTGTTGGCAATAAAACGACAGCAAGACAGGACTAAATTGCTATCTGTTTGTTAAAACAAAAGGACTGGCGGGAGAGACTATAAATTTGAAATTTTTATTTGCCCAACAAAGTGACATTTGGAATGTATATAGTCGTCGCCGTCACTACCATTATCCGTCAATGGGGGGTTCCCAAAACACAATGTGACGATGATGATGATGATGATGACATAGGCAAACGGAACTTCTCAGTCATTCAGGCGCGCAAGTATTCCTTTTTTTTTTTGGGGGGCCATAATGACTTTTATATGTTTTCGGTCCTCTATTCCCTTTGTCGCTTGGGGTTTGAAGAACTCTTTCACACACCACGTTTGTCGGGATGAAAGTGAATGATTATGTTGTCGTTGGAGCATCCAGCATCCTCGTCAAATGCTCGTTTCAATTAAAATTTTAAATTTCCATTCGGTTGGGTGGAACAACATGACTTTTCGATCATATCAACATGAGCTTCGTTCATTCATAAGTTTTCAGGTTGACGGGTGGGAAATATTACGAGTATAGGTGAGCAGCAATAAATGCCTACAAACTGATTATCTGGGGAATTTAATGTATAGCGGATATAAGATAGGGAGTTGAAAATTATGGCGTTTTATACTTTTACTCGTAGGTATCAGATAAAAGTAAAATTTGTGTAATCACAAAAACGGGACCGGCAGCGGCGCGCTGATAATGTGAGGAAATGTCGACATATTTTGTTGCTTTTTTATTTTTGTCAATCAATTGTTGTTAATGTTTGGTATTTGTTTTGTTTTGGTGGTAGTTATCTTACGACCTTGGGGCGATTTTATGTGAACCCATGTGGTGGCGTGGTCAAGTAAATGGTCAGTGGTAGTCTAGTTCATAAGCCGAACGATAATAAAGGCTTACGCCAAACGATAACTGGCGTTTCGAGCCATCATAAAGCACATGCCTACATAAATAGCCACATCAACCTTGGGTGCAAATTATGGTTTTATTAGCTCGCTAATTATCTTGTTGATGATAGCGGTGCAAGCAAGTGATTATTATTGCCAGGATGAGTGATCAAACGTATTTTC
The DNA here is from genome assembly GCA_963082735.1 of Pocota personata. Taxonomy (NCBI): domain Eukaryota; kingdom Metazoa; phylum Arthropoda; class Insecta; order Diptera; family Syrphidae; genus Pocota; species Pocota personata. Next base: position 10,419,432 of record OY720432.1, on the reverse strand, counting down.
AAGTACTCGTACGTAGGATTTCATCTTTTATTTCTCAAATTTTCAAATTTTAAGTTTCATCTTTGTTCCCGAATGCGACGAGTTCATTATTTGATGTATTACGTCGGTCTAAGATATAAATTACCTATGTAAACCTTTGGCGGAAAATGGCATTTTGCTTTCATCAGACGGGCATACATATTTGTATCCTTAGGTTAGATTAGGTTTGAAGTGGCTGTCAGCAAAAGAAGCCGACACGCTTAGATCAATAATAGATCCATTGTGATACCACATGCGTTTGAGACGCGGCCTCTAGCCTACTCGTTGAACCATTTAGAGCTTCTGATGAAGCGTAGAATGAACATAACGTCAATATTATTCAGATCATCTAGGTCATTGAAACAGAAGGCTCCTAAGTGGGAGAGAGCTGGGCAGGTGCAAAGAAAATGAAGAATAGTCTCTTCCTCCTCCTCGTCCATGCTGCTTCTGCAGAAATCATTTGAGAAGACGCCAACCATTATTGCATGCTTGACTATCAGACAGTGTCCAGTTATGACACCTATAACAGCACTAATATGCTTCCTATTTAGAGAAATCAAATTCCTAGAGCGTTTCAGATCCAGCATGGGCCAAATCTGTTTTGTCGCTAGACAAGTTGTACTTCTTGTCCACCTAGAATTTGTCTTTACGGTAGCATCCATGTAGCGATAGGCATACCCAGTAATCTTTTGCCCGGAAGGATGGGTATTGTTGTTCCATGTCTGGCATATCCTTATGGAATATCTCTATGCCCCGGCACCCAAATTAGGTGAATATTAAACTGCTCCGCCATCTCTATAAGAGACGATCGGCAGTACAGAGCTGGTAAAGGATATGTTGAGGAAGATTCCAGGGATTTAATTACGGCTTGGCTGTCTGAAAAGATGCGGGTATCAATGGCCGATATCACGTTTTTCTTTAGCCAAGACAAGACTTCCCTTATTGCCATTATCTTCGCCTGAAACATGCTACAATGGTTTGGGAGACGAAAAGAGAGGTTTAAATTAAGCCTATCAGAGAAGACACCACCACCCACCCCGTCGTTAGTGGTAACTTGGAAGTTTTTGTCAAAATTTAACTTGGGGATGGTGTAGTCAATGTCTTCAGGGAAGATGTTAAATTTATTTAAGATGGAGGCGTGGCCATACATTTTTTAGACCACTGTGAAGTAGCTTTAAGGCGAATAGCTGCCATTTGTCTGCTATAAATGTCAAGGAGTGTTAAATGAAAAAGAATGTCCATAGCTGCGGAAGGTGTCGTCCGCAGTGCTCCACTAATGCACAGACAAGCTGAACGTTGGACTTTGCTTAATAACTTCTGGTTTGTTGCCTTATCCAAGGCAGTCCACCAGACAACTACCCCGTACATGAGGATCGGTCTAATGACCGAGATATAGAGCCAGTGGAGTTAGTCTGGGTTGTTTGCACCCGATGGCTTTTTTGCAAGAGAAGAGTGCGACAGTGGCTTTCTTAACTCTTCCCTGTATATTAGATTTCCAGCTTAGTATCCTATCCAAAATAAGACTCAGGTATTTTGCTTCGATGGAGAAAATTAAGCTTGGAGGGTCAATAGGTGGGATTTTGTATTTCCTTGAGAAGAGGACTAGTTCGGTTTTGTGGTGGTTTACTCCTAGCTATCCATCTAGATAGCTTATTCAAAGCGTTTTGTAGGAGCTCTTTTAAGGTAGTGAGGTGTATTTGTATCCTTATTCTGAGTAGTTTTATCTTGTGACCAGTTGGGTTTCAAATGACATGCAAGCAACGGCCAACCAAATCGATCATACAGCGATCAGTCGTCTTTTCAGAAGTTGTCTCGTGGACGTCCGAAACAGACGATGTGCCAATAATGGGATGGCACGAGATCATCATCTTATGGTAGCTACAATCAGATTACGAATTGCCTCCGTTCGAAGACTAGGCTTAAACTTAAGAACACCCATGTTTAACACCGACAAGCTAAAAGATCCTTCCGTACGCCAACAGTTAAGGGACCGCCTTGCGCAAGGGTTACAAACAATCAGCAGCTCCTTACCAAAATCACTGGTGTTCTGTGTGAAATGTTTTTACATCCGGAGTAGAAAGCATTGTCGGTAGAGTACAGATATGCCAGAGGACTTGGCTTTCTGAAGAGACCTGAAGGCGGATTGAAGAACGTAAACAGCTTAAAATTCATATTGCAGCTATTTCGTCAGCAGATAGGAGCGAACTAGAATCCCAATATAGCATGGAAATTAGAGATGTGCAGCGCAGCGTGCGACGTGACAAGCGAAATTATATCAACGTGTTGGCCACAGAAGCGAAAATTGCAGCAAATAGGGGTGACAGTCGTACCGTCTATAGAATCATCAAAGAGCAAACAGGCGAGCATCGCTCAACGCAACATCCGGTGAAAGCCTAGATGGTTCCCTACTTATTTCGGATGAGGACCAGCTCAAGTGATGGAAGGAACATTTCTCTAGGCTTTTGAACCGTGTATTCGCCGACACTGTGCCCCAAAATCCGGTGGAGTTGTCCGAAAGACAGAATTCCCGAATACGTACCACAACTCCCAGTAAAGAAGAAATTTCATCCACTCGTGGAGAGAGCTTAGGAAGCTGAAAGCTTTGGAAGAAAGGTATAATCGTCAAGCTTCCTAAGGAAGGAAATTTAATGCTGTGCGAAAACTGGAGGGGTATATGCGTGCTTCCTGCGGTTGCGAAAGTAATAGCTAAAATAGTACTAGAGCGAATAAAGGAACATCTTGAAGGTACACTCGATGATGAACAAGCAGGTTTCTGCAGTCGATCTCTTGGGTCGATCATATCAATACTCTGCGCATTATAATTGAGCAATGTGTTGAATATCGGTCGCCACTTCACCTGCTAATCATCGATTTCGAAAAAGCTTTCCATAGCGCCAACAGGGAATTTATTTACCTTTCCTAGCTTAAGAGAGGCATTCCAGATAAATTTATAGCTATTACCAAAGCGACTTACGATAGCTTAAAGTGTCACGTACTGCACAGAGGCAAGTTATCAGAAGCGGTCGAAATACAGAGTGGAGTCAGGCAAGGTTGTACACTTTCGCCAATATTGTTTTTACTGGTGGTTAGCAATGTGTTCAGCTCTGGTCTGTCATCGGGAACTGATGGAATTCGATGGACACTCTCATCTCAATTAAAACACATTGACTACGCTGACGACATGTGGCTACTCTCCCACTGGATTATGGACCTCCACCAAATCACAACAAAAGTAGAGAGCGAGGCTAACGTCGAAGGGCCGGCAATTAATTCGGCAAAAACAAAGTTACTCAGCCATGGTAGCAATTCTGTCGCTCAAATAGACGTTGCTGGACAACCTTGGAAGCATTATCTCAGCCAATGAAGGAACCCAAGCAAAGTCTGCATTTGGAATGTTGTCCAAAATATGGAGAAGCAATGATATCAGCTTAAACTCCAAACTAAGACTGCTTCGCTCCAATGTTGAGTCCGTGCTGTTATTTGGGTGCAGCAAGTGGAAAGTGACCGCCATTATCACAAAGAAGGTGCAAACGTTTGTGCACCGGTGCCTACGAAATATTCTAAGGATGTTCTGGCCGAACCATATCTCTAATGAACAGCTACACCAGAGAACAAGTCAGGATCCTATAGGCACCACAAATCAAAGGCGTAAGTGGCAGTGGATCGGTTACACCCTTCGAAAATGTGACATTTGCATAGTAGAGCACGCAATGCAATAGAACCCTCTAACCAAAGATGGCAGAATAGTAGGTCGACCAAGAATTATTAGGTGCGCAACTAAGTTGCCAATAGATGGCTCCAGCAGTAAGTACTGGTCGATTTTGACATATCCAAAACGTCACGAATAATCGTCATTTGCGGGAAGTGTTGATTTTCTTCTTTCATTCGAAGAAAACGTCGGCTGAACCGCATCGAGAGCTCCAAAATGTTTACTGAGATGCTGCTCTAAGTAAAACAACGTGTCGTGATTGGTTCCGTCACTTCAAAGGCGTTGATTTCGATGTTGACGACCGTCCGCGTGAAGGAAGGCCAAAATCCTTCGAAGACGCTGAATTGGAGGCATTGCTCGATGAGGATCCGTGCCAAATGCAAGAACAGCTTGCTTCATTCAGAATTACATGGCGCAGAATAATAAAGGAGGCGTCCCGACAGCTGGGGAAGAGTTGGAGAGAGTTGAAACAGAAATCATTGCCAGAAATCGTACTCGATGGAGTAGTAGAGGCCCTAAGACCCGTAAGGGGATACAGGATATAAGTAAGTAAGTTAACTTATGACCCAGGCAATTTGTAACTTAAATCGACGATAAGCATACCGTTCTTCATAGAAAAGATGGGTACAGTGTTATAGCCTATGCGGTCGACATTGCGAAAGCCATATCCTCTTAAACTTGAAAAATGGACGGAAATATTGGTCTCTCAGTTAACGTTTGAAACACCGAAATTGTTCTGATCCCAAGAAGGTACAGGGTACCATGTATCGTCCCTCCAAAGCTAAATACGAGTAGCACGATGCTTCATTTCGCAGATCATGCCATACACTTGGGGGTTATTCCCGACAAGAAACTATGTTGGAAACTGAATATACAAGACCGTGTCAGGAAGGCCTCGGTTGCACTTGGAGTCTTCAGTCTAAAGTGGTCGATTGGGCAAGAACACTATTCCTAGTAAGACAAACTGTATTGCCCCTCACATTGACCTTCATGTCAGATACAAGACAAGAATTCCTACAGAAGCGCTTGGGAATCTGGAGAAATCTTGAACGATTCTGCGATAGAGATATACACAGATGGATCTAAGACAGCGTATGGCACGGTTGCAGGCGTCATCTTCAGTGCACGTGATTTAAACATTACCAGACGACTACCGGATCACTGGAATGTATTTCAAGTGGAAATTACGGCAATCCTTGAAGCTGCAGCTTGGCTTTTAATTAACACGGTAGAGGGTAGCGCTATTGTACAGTCAGGCAGAGATAAAAGCCTTCGAATCGCCGACAATACGATTCAAGTGGGTAAATCGATGCAGTAGGTCTCTTAACGAGATTGCTACATTTCCGTGCTTACTTTCCGGGCAACTGCAAAGCACATGAGCTGGTAATGGAGGGTGCGGTTTGGCCCCCTTACTTACTTGTTTATTTAGGTGGTGCTATAGTTCGGGGTGAACCTGGGCCTCCAGCAACAACCCTCTCTAGTTAACCCGGTCCTTAGCTAACTGTCTCCAGTTGCGCACTGCAAGTCGGTTGAGGTCCTCTTCTACTTGTGCGTGCCACCTAAGGTGAGGTCTTTCTCTACTGCGTTGTCCCCCTGGGTTCGATTCGAAGAGTCTGTGGGCTGGAGCATTGGTGTTCATTAGCTCTACATGTCCTAGCGACAGAAACGCAGTTTTTTAACTCGTATATTTCGTCGTTGAATCTTCTCCTCCAAAACCCGTCAACGCAAACTGGACCGAATATCTTAGGAAGAATTTTTCTCTCGAAACGACCGAGGATATCTTCATTCGCTTTCGACAGTGTCCATGATTCAGCGGTCGGCTCCCATAGAATCGATAAAGGTCTGCCTTGATACTGAAGCCAGAAAAATGGCAAACAGCAGGTGGAATAGTATCAGTACTTGTCTATCGTCGAAACATATCATAACCTGGATCTGAAGAGAACTGAAAGACTTCTGTCCATTATGAGCCCTCACGGGGCACTGATTGATAAGTAGATATTCTATTAGAATGGGTGTCCTCTCCAATGATTTCTGTAGAAACTGTAGAGACGAGGAGGAGGAGAAAACTATTGCTCACCTTTTGTGCACCTGTCCTGCCTTATCAATCTTGAGAAGGAAAACCACAGGGAAATACTTCTCTATGAAGATCTAAACGACTTAGCCAGGCTTGATATTAACAAAATAGAGATGATTGTAAATGGTTCTGCACATAGATGCGGAGCAGAAAAGGGTTAACACGGCAACGGTTACCCATTCTTATCTAGAATTTAGTCATGTAGGGTTTCTGGTGCCGGAAATCTGGTTCTTCTTATGGTATCACAATGGAACTATCCTAACCTAACCCAAACATACCGTTCTTCTCTTGAGTTCATACACATTAATGATGTCAATAAACAGTTCGTTTTGAATGCTATCAGCCTTATAAATCACTCTTGGCATAGAAATAAAGGAGTACTTCTATTCAGACATCTTTTTTTCCCGCTGCAAATTGAAGAGAGCCTCTGAAATGACGTCAATTTTCTTAAGCTGCTTAACATCAAGTTCAGTATGCAACCACTCAGCCACGCAAACTCCTCGACATTATAAAGCAGCAGCGAAATACGTGACTAATCTGCGTGCTTCTCAGGGTGGTTCAACATGAATTACGTATTAAAAAAAAATTCTTTGGACGGCAACATTTCCCCACTCATTTCAGAAGGGAATTGATGCTCGGAAATCACGATCAAATCTCAATTTCGGTGGGGTGTAGTCGGTATTCTCGTACGTAAAATTGTGATTGTGTAGATCAAGGATTGAGGAATGACCAGCTAGGAAGTTGCACCGTATTAGAGTACTGATTATTACTAGATTTTCTTCATCGTCCATGCAGGCTTCTGAAATGTCTCTCGAATCAGTTAGTGTTCTTCCCTTCTCTTCAGGAAACATCGGGATCAACAACGATCACCGACAGATACTCAATAAATGAATAAGTAGAAAAGAAAGCACTGGGCAACATGGCCTTTGACTCTTCATCTTTACCCGAGCCATGGCGGGAAGCATTCTACGCTCAGATACGTTAACTTCGTCATTTCATCCAATCAACTGACTGATTCTCAACAATGTTTCAACAAATGTTAGTCTATTTGAATCGATGACATAGAAACTATTGGGTTAGCTAAGAGGTGTGGCTTCTAAACCCTCACAAGTCTTCTAATGCAGCACTTTGTCATAACTTGGCTTAGATTTCATACGAAGTATCTACGCAACAGTCGACCTTGCCTACCGGACTTTAACTGAGGCCTTGAACATCACCACCTACCCAACGCCTTAAGTGATTCTCAGCCACTTTAACTTTGCATTCTTAATTGCTGGTTAATAAATGGTGAAATCAGTCAAAATGATTTAATCATTTGAATCAAAACAAGTGTGTCATCCATTTTCACAGTTATACCTCCCAAAAGGTCACACATTTACAACCCGCATATAACCCCTTATACGCCCCCGCCCCCTTCTCATAAATTTATTGATCGATGAAAACTCAATCGCAATCTAATGCAATCATCATCATCTCTAAATGAAAATGAATTTATGGCATACCGCAATGCAATAAAACCGACACGTTACACCAGATACTACCCACGGAAAGTGTTGGCACCATCGGCACACACAACAACAAACTATTCGTTCGCTGCAATCAACCCAAACTCCAACTACTCGTACACAACGACAACAACGCCAACAAGAGCATAAAAATGTGGAAAACCTTTTAAGTGGATTTATGACATCTGAATGTGGTCACCCTTTGCGGTTAAATTAGAGAACTTCGACCACAAAGTAGGTACATTCTAGATTTATACCCGTACTCCCATCACGCAGTGCTTGGATTTATATCGGGAACGACCGCCCCGTTTTGTTGACAGCCCAGGTCATAAATATTTCTGAATGTCAGCGAAAGTTTGTTGACGTACTCCTCCTGACGTACTACAACGATGTGTTCATCTGAAGTCATTAACGTATATGCATCTATGATACATACACATGTAGCTCCGGTACACTGGCGATAGTCGTCGGTGGTAGGTGGTTGGTTGGTTGGTTTTAAAGGTACAAAGATACAGGTTTCTTTAACTCTAGCTAAGCGCCACTATATGCAGGAGAAAATATTTTTTCCCATCATAACTTTAATACCGAGGGCTCATCATCATCGTCCACCTCCTCCTCCAGAGTGTAGAGTGCGCTCAGTACAAAAGCATTTTTCTAAAGTCAAGTGTTTTGTTTGGATTCCATCACTGAGGGTCAAATATTTCATAAGATTTTCCTTCTACAACACATGTGAGCGATGTGAACCACTAACACCACCACCGTCACCACCACCACCACCGCCATGTGGACCTAGTATTCCCGTCCTATTGTGGTACTTATTCTACTTTTTCTCTCCTTCTTCTTATTTGGTGGCATCAACAGGAGCGGTTCGGTGTAGATGGAATATTTTAAGGGTGCTCTGGCCTAAACGTATCTTAAAAGAAATAATTCGTCAGATGACAACACTCAATGACACTTTTCGAAAGGGCAACAGTTCCACAGCCAGCTGTTCGAGGATGTCAGAAAGGACGTATCTCAAATGAGACTCTCAGCTTTATGAGATAACTGATCAACAATATATAGATGCGACAATACAGAATTAAAGGTGCCAGTGCATCGATCATACCCTGCGGTGATAACTGCATACCCCGACAAGCCAAGTAATGAAACCCAGTTATCCAAAAGGAAAGAAGAGCAAGTTGCCCGCGAAATTGTTGGTTGAAGAATAATATTGGAAATTGGGGAAGACATGGTCGGAGCTGAGACACATCGCCACAAACCATACACGATGGCGTCTAGGAGTGGTAGAAGCCCATAAGGGGACAAATGAACTAATCAATGTTCTCTCTTTACGGAGAGAGGATAATCCGCTCACTAAACCCGCCAGAAGAGTGTGTCGCCCTAAGAGAACATAAGTGGAACACATTCCACAACTTTAAAGAACGCTGGACATGATGGCATGCCAGGAGATGACAGGAAAGAAGTAGTACTACAAGTCGTAAAGAAACTGAAATAATGCCAACAATCTCCTAACGATGACCTCCAGACCTGGAGATGTGATAGAGTGCAGCATATTACCATTCCAAGCACGTATACCACTAGAATATATCCACAGAGACGGCTTTTCACGAGGTATGATTGAAAAAACTATTCAAACACATACTTTAGCCTTTAATGATGTGCCCACTGAAGCTATTCAAAAGCCCCTGCAAATCTACATTCTTAGAACAAAAATTATTCAAGCGCCTTATAAAACAGTGCCTTAACAAAGTTTTCCCACAGAAGAATACCTCAGGGTGGTGCTATATCCTCTCTACTATGGCTAATGGTTATGAACATAATATAGAGCGGATCAAGTTTGTTGGATGATGTGGTGAACTTGCTGCCAGTTAGGTTTTACTTTGTAATAAATAAAATCATGGATGGCACCCCGACATGAGCCACACATGTTGGACTAGGTATTAATCCGTGCAAAATAGAACAGATAAGTTAAGGCCCATTTTCACCCCGAACTGGAGCGCCACCTTAAGTAAGTAAGATCGAAAAGCTGCCTTTGAGCGTTAAGACATATTATAAGGTCTGACTTAAGACTTCATTTTAGGGTCACTGAACATAGGGTAGTCTAAAATGCTATGTATGTAGATACTTTTAAAAAATGAGTCTAGAATGTCAGAATATCATAAGAAGGCGCATGACCACCCTAATGCCAGCCCTGTGTGTCTAGTGCCTTTTCCTTTTGTCCCCCTCTCTTTTTGCTCTTTTACCTCAATTGTAAATAAATCAAATGGTGGATATGTGGATATGTTACGTATGCAAATGCCATGGAAGGATGAACAGAAGACACAGTCATTCGCCGGCACTTGATGAGACGTCCCCATGAAAGAATTTCTACCAAAGTGAACTGAGTGACTGAATGGAGTGTCGCCGTGTGTATATGCAAATCCAACAAAGAGGAAGAAGATGCAGTAGAAAAGAGGAATCATCATCATTAGCCAAGGAAAACAAGTGTCAATACGAGGAAAGAGAATAGTATTGCACACCACACCGTTCAACAGCTATAGCACTTTGTTATGTTTCTTTTTTTTTTCCTCCTGCTTCGTGAAGACTCACTCATTAGAAAATTCCTCACGCAGTTGGAACCATCATAAGTTCATGGTTTATTTTTTTTGTTGTTTTTGTGTTAGGATATCTAACTACAACAGGTAGAAATTTAGGATTAGCTAAGCTACTCTCAGGCAAATACACATATTTGCATATTAGATACTTTTGCAGTGCAAACATCCCAACCATCATCACAGATTTGTATGGATACACTAGTCCAGGAAAGCGTACTGGGTGATTAGATGGGTAAATATTATGGTATGCGGTATGCAATCAATTAAAGTGAACAAAAAAGAAATACTATATATGAAAATGGAAGAGCAGGACGACTTGTGTGTGAAAAGATGTACATATTTGCTTCAACTGTTTTGTTGGATGTTTGCTTTGGTCGTATGGGGGCTGCTTAGGTCAGCGTTAATTTGAACTTTATGACAGGCGAAGTGTGCAACAATGTCTTAGAACACATTCCAATGGGGGGAAGCACTTCTTCTTGAAGAGAGAAATTCTTTAAAACTTATGCGTATCTAGAGGGCTGTCTTTCATTATCCCACAGCAGAGGATCTGGCATAATACAGGCTTGGAAGGATGTTCCTACTAAGGCATTCTTCGGTATCCGAACGGCAGCGGAGAGTCAACACTGTCGCCTATAGTTTCAGTTAGGCCAAACTACTTGGTGAACCCTTTCATAGGCCAATAAGGACAGGATTACCCAACCCTTTCCGTCAAAGGAGTCCAGCAAAGGACCTGGCCCTCCTAGTTGGGGGTTGTACGTGGGGTTAACTGCCCTACCGTGCAAAAGATATATGCAACCAATAGCCTCGGATAAGGATGACTGTTGACGAACCTCGTAAACGAGGAATGTTCGGACCCTCAACAGGCCGGGTGCAGTCGAACAATTAGCGGAGGCTCTAGCAAATATAGCCACCATCCAAGATGGGATGGGCCGGCAAAAAGAGGATGAAAAACTGTGACATTTATTACGGTGACTGCTACAGAAAGCGGAAGCAACATTTATTTGTGTGTGGAGTTAGGAAGAAGTCTTGAGCTTTCGACATGTAAGCGAACATCTTACAACAATTCGCATCATTCGGCTAAATTAGCAAACATTAGCACTCACGCCTCCACAAAGCTAAACAATGAAGCCATCAAAGAGTATTTCTACGCGCTCCTCGACAAGACATACAAGCAATGCCCTAAATATGACGATCAAATCGTGTTGACTCTAAAGCTAAAATAGAAAAGGAGAACAACTTTGGTAATACTATCGGTAAGTACAGCGTACATAACACCACGTCTGGAAACGGACTTAGGCTAATTGACATTGTTGCGGGACGAAACGTCACTATAGCCAGCACACGGTTTCCCCATCTCAATATTCATAAAGGCACATGGCGGTCTTTTGATCAACTGTCAACCAAATTGACAACGCTGCGAACGACGCAAGGCCCAAGGCCTCTAGTATTCTGGACTTCCGAATATTCCGAGCGATCAGCATAGACTCGGACCACTACCTTGTTGCAGCCAAGGTACTAATGCGGATATCCCAAACGCCATAACAACGAAGAACTACTGTGAGAAAGTATTACGTCTAAAAGCTAAAAGCAACAGACTGCCATAACCTTTGCTCTCTCAAGACGTCCAATATCGCCAGCACCAAGTGCCGAAGACAAGCCATCAAAGATGTCGCAACTAATGTACTAGGTTTCGCCAGACCACCACCAAGAAACCCCTGGTTTGACAAAGAATGCCAGCAAGCGCATGCAGCAAAATAAGCGGCATACAAAACGGCGCAGCAGAGAAGGAAAAGAGCTGTTTGCGAGCTCTACGAGCAGAAGAGACGGGAGGAACACCAGCTTCTCCGAAAAAAAGGAAAGAGTATGTGAAGTGCTCGATCGAGGACATAGAGAGGTGCTTAAAGGTAAAAGGGATATGTCACGACAACAAGGCAGAAACCTTGTAGTAAAGACACAGTAGGTGCTGAGAATATGGAAAAATTACGTCTGCCGACTTTTTAACAGACTAACATTCCCCTGTCAGGCTGAATGCATCATTCAGCCTACGATGATAGCGAAAACCTTCGTCCACCTGACCAAAATTAAGTAAGGAAAGCAATATCCAAGCTTAAGTCCAACAAGGCTTCTAGCCCAGACATCCTACCTGCTGAGCTATAAAGCAGCTGAAAAAGATCTGAGAGAGCATACATCAACACATTTCAACGATTTGGTCAGATTAGTAGAATTTCAGAGTCGTTTGCCCGATCCACAATAGAAGAGACCACCTCAACTACGCCAATTGCAGAGGCATTTAAATCTTATCTGCCATATTGTGTGGTTGCCTGAAACCTTTCCTCAACAGCTTGATCGGCCTCTATCAGTGCGGTTTTAGCCCGTAGTCGACCAAATATTCACACTTTGGCAGATACTGGAGGAAATTTAAGATGTCCCAATCGATACTCACCGTCTCTTTATCGATTTTAAAGCCACCTGTGGCAGCAGTTATGGAGACGAGCTTTATGGAGCCATGTCTAGTTTTGTCATCCCTGCTAAACGTGTCTGTGCAGAATCGAAAAAGGTTTTAGACAAGGTGACGCCCCGTTATCATAACACCGTACTTGAGAGGATTGTTCGAAACTCGCAAGCCAACATAAGAGGCACAATCTTTCAAAAGTCTGTGCGACTATTTGCGTCTGCCGACCAAATCGAATAAGTTGATAAAACTCAGCGGGCTCTGACTGCTGTGCTTGAGAGTATAGAGACAGAAGCGACTTAAATGTGTTTAGTGTTGAACGAGGGCAAAACTAAGTGTATACTGTCAACAAGAAGGGACACCCAACATTAACGTATCGCACAGAACGTCACAGTGGACCATTATAACTTCGAGATTGAAAGGAACTTTGACTACCTCGACTCCGCTATAACGTCTGAATGAAAAATAATTCTTGCAAATCGCTGCTTTTTTGGGCTAAGAAGACAATTCAGTAGTAAGGCCCTGTCACGATCAACTAAGAAAACGACATACGACTTTCATCATCCCAGTCCTATGTGGCTTTGAAACATGGAGTTTATCGAACGCCGATGAAGATATTCTTGATCGTTTCAAACGAAAAATTCTCCGTAAGATATGCGGTTCAGTTTGCGTTAAAAGACTCTGGAGGGGGAGATTAAACGACGAACTATACGAGGCGTACAGCGACATCGTCTTAGTCAGAAAGATTTGAATTCATGGCCTCAGCTGGCTAGGGTATGTAGAGCAAATGGACGTCAACGCTCCGGACCGCAGAAAAGGAAAAGTGCGTTTACAGATTTCCTAAAAATGATTCTATTCGAAACCTATAACATTATATTATGTATAAGGGAGAGCCATTTAAAAGCTATGACATTAGACCTCTTATTTAGCTCTGGCTGAGCAAATCTATCTAAAAAGTCACACAATCCAAAGTTAAGCCTTGCGTCATTCAAACACCCACACCGATCAAAGAAACAAGTGATACTAATCGCTTTCTCAAAATTGAATACGTATTCGAAATTCGGGGAACTTTTCAAGAGGGTTAGATAGCTGTAAGTAGCATTTAATACGTTCCAACTAAATTAAGTGCGACTAGTCTTTAGATGCGACGTTGATAGTTACATTCATGTGAATTTCGATTAGACGATCTTAAGCAAAACTAGTTAAAATTTTATCGGGGCCATATCTTCTATATTTAATTAGCGATAAAGTTGGTCTATACGACGCCATGAGGTGGGGCAGAATCTTATAAGCAAATATTATGAAAGTGACAGTTAATATGTAGTTTGCGGTTGTCTACAACTGCACATAATGCTAGCGAATACACTAAGTTTATATCAATTGGGTGCCAGAACACAGCGATCATGAAGGCCATGAAAAGATATGTGAACGTCTGGAAAAGGATATGCACATCATTTGTGATTGGAATGTTATGTCGAAAATTGTATACAAAATTCTATGTCGAGTCAAGTTAAAAAAAAAAACAGTTTAATAGCCATGGGAACGGTACAAGACAACTATATAGTACTTGTAAGTCGCGACAAGGAAAATGAAGAAACAGCACAGCATATGCTTTGTCATTGTAAGACTAATTAGATCAAGTCATCGTCACCCAAATACCTGGTTTCATCACCAACTCCGTCATCATGGAGTAGCTTTAACACAATACTCGTAGACCCGCTTTAGCGTACTATATTTCAATTTTGGTGGAGGCGACCCCATTTATTCGGCTTAATACAAGCTAAAAAAAACTAACTTAAGAACTAAGACTTAAAAACTAAGATGGATGGAGGAGATCAAATTTTAGGCGGGGAGTGCTGTGGTTGCTTAGAAAACTATAAGGTTTAAGCTAACAATCCACAGCATACGGGAGATTGGTTCATTGGAGCCATAAGAGGTGCGGTGGCTTGGTAGATACAAAACGGTGGCTTGGTTTGACAAAACCAAGTGATAAGTTAGTTCTAAGGATTATCTCATCGATTTAGCTCCCTGTTGTACAATATGCCAAGGTCACGATGAGGTTCAACGAGGGATGTAGGGTGATCTTGGAGAAGGTAAAATCGGGAAGGGTTCTTATTACACTTACGAGACAAGGTAATAGATTGGCATTTGGCGATGTTGAACTCTGTGCAATTTTGGGGCACCAGGAGTCTAGAGTCTTGGGCTGAATAAATGGCTTTGGAGAAGTTTTTAATGACCCTCTCAAGATCGTTTATAGTTAGGATGAAGAGAATAGGACCTAGATGCCTGCCTTGTGGAACACCAGAGGTGGCCAAGAAGAGTGCTGAGAGGGCGGACCTGGAGCAAACAGTATAAAAACGGTTTTCAGGGTAAAAAAATATCCATTTTAATAATATGGGTCCAAAGTCGAGGGCAAACATGAGATATCTTATCAAAAGTTTTACTGAAATCGGTTGCAATACCATCGACCTCGTTGCCATTCTTTATGACAGAGTGAGCAAAGGAGACGAATTCGACGAAATTTGTAGTAGTTGATCCAGCTTTCAGGAAGCCATGTTGACAAGGGGAGATAAAAGAATTGCACTGGAGGCTTAAGACTTCTTATAAAATACTTTCGAAGATTTTGGATATTTGAGAAACTTTAGCAATGGGGCAACATTTGTCATGGTCCACTCGGCTCTGTTGAAGGTGTGAAACTCTTTTAGAGTGTACATAATTACCGAAAGCAGTAAGGTTGTCCATATGAAGATTTTATGGTACTTGATATAAGGGTTCCTGAGGTTGATATGGTCGGTGGGGAGGCCTTCCTGCTGTATGGAAACCATGGCGCTTGTTTTGGTTTTACCCTCATAGCAGAGTTAGATTTGTTATGGAGATAAGCAAGAAAGAGTCGTTTAGGCGGTCAAGAAGGAAGATATTGTGGAGAAAGGTGTGGTAGAAGTGGGGTTGGATAAGGGAAAGGGCAAGATATTAGATAAGGAGTTTAAAATATGAGATCGAACGAAATTAGGGTACTTACCACCAATTTTGAAATCAAAATTAGGAAAAGAGTTACTAGTGGGGCCATATGTTGATGGCGTAGATTGTTGAGAGGAGACAGTATGGGCGGTCGGTGTTAATTTGAAAGAAACGCTTTGACGCGGGGGCTTCAGTGGATGCAAATACTGCATTAATATGTCTGCGCTTATAAGCAGGTGGCCGATTTAGTTTCCGGGTTGATCGTCTGAAGACTACTGGTGAAGAAACTGTGCACTAATGCAGTCAGACTCAATACCGGTCTATTGTACTGCCTGTTAATAGAATTGATCTTTCATAAAACGACGAATAGGCGCTTCAGTGATGAGGAGCAGATCAATTTTTTGCTACTGTGCATGTCAGTTCGCAAAGGTGCCATTAAGCTTAGTCGATGAAGGTAGATTCGGTACAATAAAATAAGTTCCAGGTCTTTCAAACCGCTGGTCATAAATTACCGTAAAGCCACGTGCACCCGTAAAAACATAAATGGGCTTTTTCGGTACCCATGGCTTCTAGATTAATGTTAAGTGAGGTTTTGTAGGCAACATAGAAAGTCTGTTGCTGACAAGAGCAATAGTAGCAATACCAGTCTTGGAGTATTGTAAATTAATCTGAGCGAATATCATTGTTAAATACTGCGGTTTAAATCTGTTATTCGCACTCACTTGGAAATTAAGCAGAATTGAATGCTTGCAAGTTACAAATAAGGATGAATGACCTAAACCGAGGTTGTTCTTTTTACGAGAAAGAGGATCTTGACCGGTATGACTCATTTAGTGTGAAATTGCGTCACTATTCGAAACTCTAATCATGCCAAATATTTAGGAGTAATCCTTGATAAAAAGCTCCTTTGGTCAATGTCGAGTCGAAGACTGCCAACGCGCTCGCAGTTTTCTGGTAGTGTAAGGTTGCTTTCGGCAAGACATGGGGCTTATCACCGAAAGAGGTTCTCTAGATCTATCCGGCTATAATAAGACCTAGCATATGCGTCAGTTCTTTGCTGGAAGGGGCTTTCGCGTAACCATGTGACTGCCTTTTGCGCCAAATCGTTTTTAACGTGGACTTATGCAATCCTAATGAGCATGAACTATATTGTAAGGAACAGGTGAAAGGGTCGTTGTATTTGCGTCTGTAGTAACAGTCAGGCTGCGCTTAAGGCCTTGCTCAACCCTTTAACCACTTCTAAATTAGCAAGAACTCTCTGAATTCAGTCGCAAGGCTCTCTGATTCTTGTTTGAGTCCCAGGCCACACTAGAATCATGGGGAATGAAATCTGCGATGAGAATGCAAGGCAAGGCTCAGAGGAGACTTTGCGTTGGATCTTTCTACGTCCTCGGTCAGGGCCTCCATTGACGATTGGGTTTCTTATGAACATAATTATGTGTGGAACAGTTCTTCAGGATGCGGGCAGACTAAAAGGATGCCTCCGGACGTCTGTAAAAAATCCGCGACATCCTTGCTTGTCCCTCAGCAGAAAAGACTGCAAGCAACTTATAGGTATACTCACTCAGTGTGGTAGGCTAAAGTGAAACAACAGTCTGCGACACTTGCGGAGAAGGTGACGACATTGCGGAACACTTTCTCTGTGATCATCCTGCTTTTGCTCGTATCGAGTGGCAGACTTTTTCCTCTGATACCATAAGCTCCTCATAACTGAAGCATTTACTCGAGACTTTCGCCGGAAGATGGGGAAATTCAATTAAAATTGGTAAAACAGGGTTTGCTTCGTGGCTGTACAATGGACCAATTGCGTCTAAGTGCTTCAGTGGAGCGATTCCTGACCCGACAAAAAAAAAAAAAAATAGAAAAATAAAATAAAATTGTAGTAGGTGGAGAAAATTAGTTTTTTTAAATTTTTCTTTGGGTGGCTTTTGGTTGCTGTTCCCCGCTAGGGCTCGAACCTGCACAATTAGCGTTACAAATACATTATCCGCTACGCTGTGGACACCACTGGCGCCGTATTGCTTATCCATTCAAGGCTTTATAGTGGGAAGCACTTCAAAATGCACCTCAGTTCCCAGGTCTCGACTTGTATTGCGTCCAGTTGGCTGATCGATTCCGCTTGAAGGTATCTTTACCGATCTGATTCTCTTCACCGTCACCGCCAAAGGAGGGTTACTCATAACACTCGTGCTTTCAACTGATACTGCAGTTTCTTCCCGTCGTACAATCCCCATCTTTCCTTTCCTCTCCACTAGCTCTTAGCCAGGAGCCGTCCATCGAGATGAAAACTATGTGTAACAGATTGAACCTTTTCGCTAGTTTTTCCCACTTTTGGCAGTTCAGTTTACAGAACATCTCGAAGGGAGAGCTGCAGGACTCCCAATTCCTTTGTCGATGTCTAAGTAGATGCGGTGTTCAAGTATGTTGGTTGGAGTATCCAGGATCCTTACCCCAACCGCATTTGTGAAATCCTAGATTAGTAAGTAACGTCCACTTATGGTTCCAACAAACTAAATTTAACTTAATTATTTAATTTGAACTTATAACAACAGTTGTCGTATCAGGGAGGCTATTTTTTCACCTCAACCTCACAATGATGTTTTCTTTGCCGACCGTCGTTTATGGCTTGTTTGTCTGATGTATTAGACTGGTGTTGTTGACGGTCCAATCAATTCACTCAACACAAACCCATTGGGAGCAATAGCTCAGATCTCCTTTCTGTTCAATCTCCCTAAAAACGAAACAAAGTTCTTCACCCTTTCAGCGGTTTGTTGCCGATCTTTTCGTTCGTTTAGCGTAAGCACTCGTACGAGTTAAAAAATGAATTGAACTCCATTGATGGAGTTCAGTCTACACAACATGAATACTTAATCAAATAAACTGCATGAGCTCCCGTTCGTTGTACTAAAAATTTACATTATTTCAGCAAAAATAAGTAAATTTCCAAAAATAGGTCAGCAGAACGGCGACACAAAGTCAATATTAACTCGTTTTGCATTCCCAACTCACATCTACAATGTAAGAGTGTAAATTTTTAAACAAACATCGCCCACTTGCAGCACAAATCACCTTCGTCAAACAAAAATAGACAAAAACAATTAGATTCTCATGAATATACTGGCAAAAGGTCAAAAGACTGGCGTCAATCTGGCAATAAAATTCTGAACAGCTCCGCCTTCACACAAATCATCTTAAAAATAAAAACCGTCTCCACTGTTTGGCTGACTGATGCGTACATCCTTCGTGCGAATTCTGACAAAACAAAAAGGAAACTATACAAAATTGTAAAACAAAAAACAAAAAAAATCCTTTGTTGCATGTTGCACCGGCAGTGTTGTGATTTTGATGTTCGGTATCGGTTTGCAACAACATCACCTCCACTCAAGCCTAAGACTCGCATGGGAACAAATGAAAACTCATTTAATAACCAACCTACCTCAATGTGACATTCCATAATCGTGATTATTTATTGAGGTGTTTTACGCTGGTTATTAAATTAATTTTTCAACGACCGCGCTGTGCCGCACGTTCGGATGGCGCGAATATTTAATTTTGTTTTAATTTTTTCATATACTAAATGGAGGACTTCTATCTTGAGTAGGGTGTGTAAGGTTTGGTTCAGAGGTATTAACGAAGAGACTAAGATCCATTGACAAGGCTAATCTTTTAGCTGCACATACATCCGTATCTTAGCATTTGTTGACTTAGATGGTGCTACAGCTTGTGATGGACATAGAGCTCAATGAAGAAACCTTCAGTGCGCAACGAACTCTCTCTCCTCTAGTTAAGATACATTTTGTGTCCGAAGATCTTTGATAAGTTTAAGGACGAAGCTTTAGGCGAAATTTTAACACTTAAGCACTCCAATCGACTGAAATGGGTGGCAAGACTCTTGTAGGCCACGTAATATGACCATGGTGCCTGTCTGTTTGTTATAGGGTATCGTACAACCAATCTTAACAGATCTTTAGCATTTTTATTTAATTTTCATTTTGTCTCATTTCAAACCAAACAAACGGATTGATATTCGTCAGGCAACAGTTTACGAGACAGAGAAAGATACATGCCCATCGTGCTGACTGTGACTGTGATGTGAGGTGGTGATGCAACCTGATATCCTCCGTTTGATCGGAGAACATTGATATACCAGTCAGCGATCCATGGATGGATGCCGCCCGTTGTGAGAGATAACTAAACAGAGACTAACTGAAGGCCTAGAATGAAGAATTCTTGTCCTCGAACTATGCCGCCGAACTCTTGAGGTGGTGGATGCGGATGGAGTACTGTGAGAATGAGTGGTGGATATACATACTTAGTTGGAATTGGAATGTGTATTGTGGTTTGGGATGATGATGTTAATGTTACACCGATGATACTCAATTATTGTGTGTTGGAGGCTTTTGTGGGGCTTGGGTTAGGTTTTTCCAATGTTTGCTTGTTCATGATGATGCTAAATGGGTAAAGTCTTAAATCTGAAGAATGAAGTAGACTTGGAGACAACTAACCATTCAAAATCTTGAAATGACCAATCCTGACTTCAACATGGACACACATTATCATCGTGAACTGCCTACATATATACTAGTTGGCTAAGATTTCTCCGTTGAATTATCTTCCACCACAAAAGCGAAAAGTCTAAGAATTTGAGGATTAAGCTTTTTAACGATTCCTAATATTCCAGACGGAATGAAAACTGAACATAGATGTGGATGTATGTCAAGTTGAGAACGTTGGAGGAACAATTTGAAATAAAGAAAAAAAATCAAAGAATAACCCACACATTACGAGAATTGCCCGATTTCGTCTAAGTGCTTCATTTGATATGCGTTACTAATACATAGCTTTCCCCTCTTTTTACTCCATATGTCCCTTGCAGATGAATATTAATCCCCCTCCCAGGATTGTACATTTTCCCATGTTATATATGTACCACATGAGATTGTTCTATCATGCCTCCGGAATGAATCATTCGACATGGATTTTTCAGGTGAAAAGAAAATGTGTAACGCTTCGGGTGGTAACGAAAACGTTACACGCTTACTTTCTCAACAACGACTTTAATGATTTTAATTAAATTTGTTATTTTGGTTAGTAAGGATACATGCTACAAAATTCAAGTTTTATTCAAATTCAAATTCAAATACTATTGCCCCTAAGGGGATTGTATATTTTCCCATGTTACATATAGGAACCAATTCCAACAAGAGATTGTTCTATCATGCCTCCGGAATGTATCATTTAACACGGATTTTCGAAATGAAACATCTTTAACCACGGTAGAGTAAATTTGCTCAGATGTAACGCATCGGGTGTAACGAAAAGGTTACACGCCTATTTTCTCGATAACGGCTTTGCCGATTTTAATTAAATTTGGTATTTTAGTTAGTGTGGACGCATGCTACGACCTTCAAGTTTTTCGGAAAATAAAATGAATACCGCGATATCTTAGAAACGGCTTAACCGAGTTTCACGAAAGCTGGAATCGTGAGAATCTTTTCTTCGTCGAATTGTAACCCGGACCTCTCGCTCAGTAGTCCAAAGCAATTACCAGTTAACTACGGTGGTTACAAATAGAATATTAATTTGCAAAAATCCAATTTAGCACGCTTATTGCTCAGCTTCGAACAATGATGGTGGGTGATACTTTACTAATTGTTTGCGTTTTTCAAAGCGAATCTTGATTCTTAAATATCCGTAAACATTTTCTCAGAAATTCTCTAAGTAAGAAAGAGTTACAGCGTTACAACCAGTGATGTCACATTGAGGGATTTATCCCTTTCTGAGGGATTTTTTTAATATGTTCGAGCGATAAAGGAACATTTTAGCTATTTAAGGGATTTTCTTTTGTCGTTACAAGTTGCATACAAGTCGCCACGCTCGCCGTGAGATGACCCAGTCGCCAAATTTCTTCTTCACTATTTCAAGAGTAGCGTCGTTTGTATGGCATGTAGCACCATCTTGTTGGAACCACAGCTAGGATACATCGATGTTGTCGAGCTTTGGTCACTGCAGTGTGATAAAATGTTAGCTTATATCGTTGCAATAAATAAAAATAAAAAAAATATTTATTTGAAGTCGTTTGATTTTCTAAGCAAAATCTGAGATATTCCACCATTACCTTCTGGCAACACTGGTTACAAAGCATAAAACAGAGAAACAGTCCAGTTAATTTTAAATTATTAGGAATTTGTGAAAATGCTTCAGCGAAACTAAGGGGTATTTTTTTTCAATATGGCAACACTCTGACAGCTGATAGTTAATCTGACAGCTGACACCATATTTTATTCAGTATTGTTTTACAAATCGTCATGGGACGACTTACGTTCGAGCAGCATTTACAAATTGTTGAAATTTATTTCAAAAATCAAACTTCAGTCAAAAATGTTTATACTCCAATTTTACGGTCAACATAATCAACCAACTGAGTCGGCTATTAGCAAAACAATTGAAAAATTTCGCACTACATTTACTTTTTTGGACTCCAAGCCACCGACAGATGAAAATATCGACGTATTTGAGGGCAGTGTTGAGGAAGATCCTATTTCATTGATTCGTCATCGTGCGCAAGAACTTTGCCTGTGTTCATCGACTTTGTAGAAGATTTTGCTCAAGGATCTTAGCTTACACGCTTACAAGATTCAATTGGTGCAAGAACTGAAGCCGAACGATCATCGTTTGCGTCATGAGTTTAGTGATTGGGCGCTTGAACAGTTGAAAGTCGATCAAAAATTTTACCGTCAAAATTTATTTCAGTGATGAGGATCACTTCTGTGTCAGTGGCTTTGTTAATAAGCAAAATTGTCGGATTTGGAGCGAAGAAAATCCAAAGGTGGTTCGATTTACGGTTTATCATCGGGCCCTACTTCTTCAAAAATGAAATGTCACCGTCAATGGTGCCCGGTACAGAGCCATGATCAACAATTTGTTGTTTCCAAAAGTGCATGAAAATGGTCTGCAGGACATTTGGTTTTAACAGGACGTTGCTGGCGAAACTGTCGAGTTATTGAAGGAAGTGTTAGATGACAATATTATCTCAAGAAATGGACTTAGGGCCTGGCCTGCAAGATCGTGTGATTGGATGCCGCTGGACTATTTTCGGTGGGGGTATTTGAAGTTGTTGGACTTTGCGAACAAGCCAACAACTATTCCAGCCTTGGAAGTAAATATCGAGCGCACCATTTGTGAGATACGGTCTCAAATGGTCGAAAATTGGAGCTCCAGGATGCAGTTCCTGAAACGCTCCATTAATGCCATAAAATTATCTATCGAATAGAAAAATCTTTGGCCCATTTGCTCAACTTGTGTGTGTTTTATTTCAATTTCAAATCCGATAGCACTTAAAAAAACACCCTTTATAAGTCGGAAGCTTATTAGTATGATAATGGTCAGATAGCGTAGTTCTTTGGAGATGTGCCAACTATGAATTGTGTTACAGATAGTCAATTATGTTGCATGATCTCGTCATTCTGATGATATGTCCTGCTTTAACGAATTGATAGCCATCGGAGAAAATCACTTCTCTAGTATCGGCAGCTCTCAGTTGTGTAACTCAGGTATGGTTGACGATATGTCTTTGAAATTGAATTGAACCCTCTTTTGCTTTATATACCTCTCAGCATTGTCAATTTATCCATGTTATAGACCTCTTTCAACATGAGATTGCTTTATCACTCCTCGGGAATACTTTATTCACCACGGGTTTTCAAAGTAGAAGTCACGGTAGAGTAAATTTGCTCGGGTGTAACGAAAAGGGTGTAACGCTTTGGGTGTAACGAAAAGGTGAATTTTGTATTGTCCGCTTGCGTATATCAAATGGCAGATATGAATTCTTAATTCATTCATATCATAATCTTTCCCAAAATTATTACCCAAGACATGTGCACCTACATACTTCAAACATTCCATTTATTCAAGGTTGTGCACTTAAGTAGATCATGGCTATTCACCAGGTTTCATGAACCCTATCATTTAGTTCATAAAAGTTATTATTATAGCCGTCAATATTTACCTGCTATCGGCGCTTAAATATCATTTCGATATCAATACGATATCATGGTATCCCAGAATTGTAAAAAAAAAAAAAACATTTTTATCGAAACCAAAACGACTTTACGAACTGATTTACAGTTCCTTTCAATTGCTAACAACAAATACCACATCAAAGAGCCCTAAATTCACAATAAATCGTAAAGTAATAAATCCAACAGTCAAGACACCCCATCCGACCTGCAGTGATATGGCGCAAAAGTCATCCCGCACCTTGTGTCGGCTTGAATCACCTGCGTACGATAACCCAGTTTTGGATATCGCTTCTTTGACCTGATGGCGAACAATACCGAATGACGCAGCACTCCTTGGGTGTGCTGTGCATCACTGGTATTGCCGGTGAAAACTAATTAGCGTAAAGGTGCTAGACATTACAGGATCGTCATCATATTCATTGGCATTATCGCCAGCTAGCGATCGCATTCCGATGTGCCTAGGGCAACAATTAATTTTGCGTACCCAGCGCACTGCGGGCACCCATAACCACAACAACCACCAACACCACCGCCATTTGACATGTGATTAGGAGTCTTAAATGGTTTTGGAATTATTAAATTAGTAAAAGATACTCTACCACCATCACTACCGCACGGGTGCGCGGACATAACCAGCACGCAACTGGAGAACCAGTTAAAAATCCATTAAAATCCGTGGGGCTATGCACGCACGTATCGTTTATTGCGAAGGCCCCCAGTTGTTGGATGCTGCTTTGCGCCTGGCTTGTTGCAGTATGTGGTAATTACCCCACCTAATCGAATCTATCAATCTGTGAGATAAATCTTTGTTCTATCTGTAATCTAATTGTAATCATATGTATGTGAGTTGATGTGCATGTGTGTGTGTATTCATCTGATGAGATGGGCGGAAATGCTGCGGTAATGGATACCAACTATGTTAGAGATGCCTATCATCATCGTTTCATCTCTTTTTTAAGGTGAATATCATCATAACTATCATAAGCGGGAATCATTTTCATAGATTGTGACGGCGGCGCTGGTTATCGGTCTCAGGCACTTCCCATCATTTTCAACTTCAATTACTGCACACCGACATCCGATACAGAAGATGCCCACCAGCAGGCGCTATTTAAGCTTTTAATTTGCACCTGCACCTCGCTGCAATAGGGTTCGGAATGCATCATATTTGCAGATGCATTACAGATGCTAAATGTATCTGAGGACTATTCAAGGTCGCAAGAGATCGTTACTCTCGTAGTATGTTGTATTTGCATTTCCTGAACCAAAAATAGAACCAGCAAGTTGGGAGTGTGTTGTGTGGTCCACAATTGTTGGTCAAGTGGCAACGCATTCCAATGATGGAATCCACTTGTATCTGTTCGATGCACATTAGCGGATATTTCTGCGCAAAATTTCGTTTGATGTAATGGCATGTATAAAAGGTCAACGGAACGATTGGAGGATGCTCAAGTTGATAGGGTGTAGTCATTCAGTTTTAGCCCTAAAAAATCTAACCAACACAGAGAAATATGGATAAATAGAAAGTGAGGTCAGTAGAGGATGTAGATATTCGCAGCTTCTAGAAAATTAAAGGCGTTAATGGATATTATATACCAATAGCACTGAAACGACGTTGTCTATCTGGTTGTTCCATTCAAGAGAAATTTCTTAGCGATGGAAAACCGATTTAACCGTTGACGACCCCAGCAACGATATAAGGATCTGCACGTACTCATTCGTACTCTGAATAGACCGCGTACAGCTAACATATTAGCAGAGATCCTCGAAAGCTATAAAATGGATATAACCGCTTTTCAGGAAGTGCTTTGGGATGGACCGGGTATCCGAAAAAGAAGTACCTGCGACGTCTACTATGATGACTGCTAGCACGAGCAGAGACAGCCGGTGTTTGGTCAGAGGTAGACTTAGCCAAAAAGTCTTGAGCTTCTGCCACATAAGTGAGGGAGTGATGTAACAACATTAGTCTAATTTGTGCTCAAGTCCTCACAGAGGATAAAGGCGATGCCACCAAAGATTTGTTCTAAAAGAAAACCTACGAGCAATGTCCGAGATATGACGTTAAGATCGTATTTGGCGATTCTAACGCTAAGATCAGAAAAGAGGCCATCTTTGGTAGGATCACCACATGCTCACTTTGCTGCGGGGCAAAACATGGTGGTGTGTAGCACGAAATTTGCAAATCTCAACATTCACAAGGCAACTTGGAAGTCACCTGATGTTGATGGCGTTAAGTTGTACACCGTTCCACAGTGGTCAGTCCTTTGACCACTGCTATGGAACATATTGTCTGACGGAGTCCTGCGACTAACGCTGCCACAAAGAGTTAAGGTTGTCGGTTTTGCTGGCGATATCGCCGTGATTATTGTGGCCAAACACATCCACGAGATAGAGTTTGCCACAGATGAAGCAGTCGCCAAGATCAAAAATTGACTAGAGTCTGCCGGCTTAGAGCTAGCAGACCAGAAGATCGAGGCTGTCCTAAAAACCAATCGAAAGACTGTGGAGTACACAAATGTACGGGTTGGGAAACAGACAATCAGGGGTAATGCTCAACAACAGGAACTTCAAAACTCACGTCGAGTATTCAAGTAAAAAGGCGTCACAGATGCAGGCAGCGCTTTCCCGTATGCTGCCAAATATCTGCTGTTCAGAGTGGTAAGTTCAATCCTTCTATATGCTGCTCGGGACTGAGAGGGGGCACTCATAACGAAGGAGACAGGAAGGAAGCTCTTGTCTGCATATAGGCTCTGCGCAATCAGAACTATAAACGTTTTCCGAACAATTTCGGATGAAACAGCCTGTGTTATAGCCGGTATGATCCCTATCGATATTCTCGCCAACGGGATGCAAAGGGCTCAACTAGCGTTACCAGAAGGGTAAAACGAGAAGAAAGGGTAACATCTGTAGCACTGTGGCAAAACAGGTGGGATAATACACCAAAAGGCTGATGGACCCACATGTTGTTCCCCACCATCGAGGTGTGGACAAAAAACTACGTGGGGACTGCAACTATTACATTACGCAGTTCCTGTCCGGGCACGGCAGCTATCGAAAATATCTCTACAGATTTGGACACGACAACTCGATCTTCTGCCCAGAATGCTCAGATGAAGGAGAAGACGCGGAACACGCAGTGTTCCCCTGCAGGCGCTTTCCAAAGGAAAGGATGAACCTGCTAAACCCAGAGCTTGTAATAAGTCAGAGGACGACTGACTGCAGAGCTGTACCTTCATAAAGATTGTACAGAACGATCTGAGAAGAGCCAAAAGACTAAGAAGAGCAGGAACAGCAAATGAAAGCGATGTAGCATAAGTTGCTAACCAGCCCCGCGAAGTGATACCTAACGGCAGTCCCGCGGGGAGCGTGGTATAAGTATGCAAGGTGTAGATTAGTGCGTAGGCACACTCCTAACGTCGAATCGTGCATGCTGGTAGCCCGGACTATTAGTATCTTTAAAAAAAAGCTTCCTAAAGGGGAACTGTAAACTCGGGGAGCATATAAGGAAAGTAGGTTTAACAAACGAAGGCCGAAGAGTCTTGTGGAACACTGACCCACAAAAAATTAAAATTCTTGGCCAAGTACCAACTATTAGATGAGGATATGCCAACCATGGGCCCACTTCTCATTCTCGGATTCTTAGGAGAAACCGGATTAAAGAATGAGAGAATCAACATCTGCTAGGTGTTAGCAGGGGGTATAATAAACCATTAGATAGCAGTGCTAGATTACTCTACACAATAATAATAAGGTCTGTGTTAGGACAGTGATGATTAGAAAAGCAGCTCTTCATTGCTCATGATTAGTTAAAGACTATCAAAGACGAAATGTACCTTTATTTACAATTTTATTGAAGGATTCTATAGTTCAAGGCTTTTATGAGAACAGGACTTAGCTACGAACAGTCTTTTCTTTAGCCTGAAAGGTATCTCCTCTAGCGCCATTCTGTAAGAGCAGGTAAGGGGCAGTCATTTTTTAAATATGCTTGGTGACTACTGGGCTTTCATATTAACTAACTACAGCGCATCCCGATATGTATCAGAATACCCCTGGTGAGTTGTTGTGAATTACAAGGTCGAGGCAAACTCTCCGCATGTTTTTGTTAAAAAACGCAATTTCTAAGACTGGAAAGAAACCTCAGAAAGCCAAATCGTTTCGAAGTACTTTCAAATCTGATTCAAAGCAGGAAATTCATATGAGACGTCTGCATGCAACCACAGTGGAAGCTGAAAAACAGCAAAACAATCACAAATAATCATTTTTATTACAATTCCATGCCACATAAATTACACGGTTAATTAGATAAATTCTCCGCCCAATTGGCATAACATCCTACTTTGTCTACTGCTGAAAGAAGCTTGTGCAAGTCCTTCTCAAAAGGAAAACTTGTTATTTTTTTCGCTGCATATTTACGCTGAAGAACCAGCTTCGATCAGCTGGATACCTCATTCCGATCTGTTGCACTTTAAATTCCTTAGCGTCTGTGTGTGT
Source organism: Pocota personata (assembly GCA_963082735.1). NCBI lineage: Eukaryota > Metazoa > Arthropoda > Insecta > Diptera > Syrphidae > Pocota > Pocota personata. The sequence goes on along the minus strand of OY720432.1, from coordinate 10,391,610 downwards.
ACTCAAAACGCTGCTGCTGTGCCAGGTTACCACCCATGAAGAAAACAATTTGAAAAATTTTCACTACGCGACATTGGCGACATGACAAGAAGGGAAACAGCTCAAGAATGACCATCTAATGTGGTCGTGTGATTCTTACCTCTGTGCAAGAAGCTGGAGCATCTGGATGCTGGATGTAGAGTGGCCTTGCCGATTAATCGTTGCAAAGTTATCAGCGCAATTAAAAATGACAGTTGGCCACTGTATCCAGGAATACGGAGATTGGAGTAAACTCTAATCGTGCGCTAATCGATTGTTTCATTATTTATGAAACGAGGAGACCCATGGTACACTTAAGCTCGTAAATTGCGTATCAAAGAGCGAAGAATGCTTCCGGAGTTACGTACTCGGCGCGGCACACAAATCAATTGAGTAGGTATTCTCTGGAGAGTACACATAGGCACTGTCACCAGCACTTAGTATGTATGGACTTCGGTGGACTTTGTGTCCAGTCAGGAGTTGTCCAGAAGGCGATTGGAGATAATTGATGGTGTACTAGCCTATGGACAGGTTATTATGTCAACATAGCTCCAAGCTGACTCAGTGGGTTATTTCAACGGATGTGGGCGTTATGTTGTGAGCTACAATGTTTGGCGCTAGTAAATGTTTTTGTCACATTGAATTATCCATGCGGAAAACTAATTCATTGAGGTATAGCTGGAGTTTGAAGGAAATTGTGGAGATAAGTTATTATTTTTTAGGCGTTAGATTGTTGGGGAAACTGTTTACATTGTTGGGTTGGGTGAGGAGTTATGGCTCTATGGGGTATAGGTAAATAAACGTCCGCCCTAATTGAAAACTGAGCAGAATGTCGTGAAGAGATGGTGACAGAATGTTGTTGACTCAACCTCGAACTCAAAAAATGCTCTTCAAAAAATAACTCTTTCCTGTGAATTTATTTGTATAAGGCTCTGGTAGTCCGCTCTTTTATAAATTGTGTTTTTTATTTTAGTGGTAGAGAACTTTAAAATGAAATTAAACACATAAAAATCGTGGTAATTCCATGGTATTAGCTTTATTGGAAAGATGATTTAATGCCATTAGTGTTTAACTATGATTTTGGGAATATGGGCGCCGCGGCTGGCTCGAATAAATCTCAATCTGGAAGTCCAATTTTCGACCACTTTTCGAGCTGCTGAGGCCATATATCGGCAATAAAGCGGCGAAAGTTGGCTTCCAAGTCATCCATCGTTTCTAGTTTATCGGCATAGACTAGCGACTTCACATATCCCCACTGAAAATAATCCAAAAATCACAAATCACACGATCTTGGAGGTCCATTACGCGAAATTATGCGTTCATCGAAAGTTTCCTTCAATAAATTGATCGTGGCGCCAGCTCTGTGGTATGTTGCACCACCTTGTTGAAACCACAGCTCTTCCACATTAATGCCACTCAATTCGGGAATGAAAAAGTTTGTAATCATGGATCTGTAATGCCCTTCATTAACTGTAACATTCTGGCCGACATAACTTTTGAAGAAATATGGACCAGCAACCTCCCCACGGGTGAAAGTCAATCCATCATTTTTACATAGAAAATAAGGATTCGGAACTTGATGGTTTACGATGCTTAGATCTTCTGTAAACCATAGACACTCCAAAACTGAGTAGGAAGCTAGATACGAGTATATTTATAGAAGTCCTGTCTAGATTCTGCCTCTTGTGAAAATAGAGCAAAAGGATAATAGTTGCAGACTTAGGCATTATAGATTGTAGATATTGCATTATATCTGCTAGTACATTGACACCGAAGTAGTCACTTAACCTAGAAGAGGTATGTAGGAAGGTATGTAGGTTGCTGGCCATTTAATTGTTTTTTTTATTTTTGAATATTGGTACTTGTGCTTGCAGTCATAATCAGCTGTCAACTGTCTTAAGAGTAAGCACCAAAAACAGCTATGTTCGTGAAGTATGTATAGTGGACTTAAAAGTGGTAGCCGGAATTTAAAAAAATTATACGTTGCCGTTCCTCTTTTAAGGCCGAAGAACAAGTACGTGAGTTAGGGAACAAATATGAAAACCTGGGAGTACTGTCATCAGCGAACGAATGGATTGGATTAGAAGTTGCAGGCAGGAGATTATTTATAAAAATATTAAAGAGCGTTTATTTGGTGAATTGCAGACTTGAAGCTGTCCAAGACAACTTGTATTGAACGCACCGAAAGGTAATTTCTAATCCATTGAAGAAGAGACTCATCGATGCCATATGCACGCATTTTCGACAAAAGAGCTTAATGCCAAACTCTGTCAAATGCCTTTGAAATGTCAAGCGCAACCATCTTAGTTTCTTCGAAGTAATGAAGAGATTGGTTCCACTTTTTGGTGAGATATGCAGTCAAATTACTAGTGGACCTGTTGCAAATACAACCAAACTGCCGGTCATTGAGGAGATTTCGGATGAGGATGAGCTCACTAGATGGAGAGAACTTCGTTCCAGTCCTTTACCACTTCGACGATGGTGATATGATCTCGAACTCTAATAAGTCTTCCCCAGCAACAAATTCCCGAATTCGCACTGGACCTCCCAGTAAACCCGAAAACACAGCAATCAAGTCCCTCAAGAAAAACAAAGCGGTGGGTATTGTTGATATCCCTGCCGAAGTATTTCAAGCGGCAGAAGTGCGGTGGAAGAGAGGGATGACCATCAAGCTCCAGAAAAAGGGAAATCAGATGGATTGTGGAAACTGGAGAGGTATACGTGCTCTCCTGGTCGTAGCCAAGATAATAGCTAGAATCATATTAGAACGGATTAAAGAACTCAGATTTAACCCTCCACGTCGAACAGGCAGGCAGGCTTTCGCAATGAATCCTTCTACATTGACCACATAAACACCTTACGGATCATAAGAGAGCAATACGTCAAGAACAGATCTACTTCTACGGTTTATCGACTTCGAGAAGGTTTTCGGCAATTTGAATCGATATGCTGTCTGGTTGGTCTTGCGCAGGAAAGCTCATAGGTATTATCATGGCTACATACAAGGGTTGTACGTATATAATAGATACACAATGGTAAGGTGTCGAAGGATTTTGATGTCCAAAATGGAGTACGTCAGTGGTGCAAACAGTTACCGCTGTTGTAACCATGGAACTCGATGGACTATGACATCTTACCTTAAACACCTCGACTACACTAACGGTTTTTGCCTACTTTCACATCGGATAATAGACGTTCATATGATAGCCCAAAATTTAGAAGCCGAGCAAACAAAGTGGGATTTAAGATAAACACAGTCAAAACAAAAACCCTGAGCCCTTCTAACAGTCGAGAAAGTAGACATCTTTCTGTACTTGGGAGGTACAGTCTCAGCTAACCGCGGTGGCACCGAACTGGATGTGTGCGGCAGAATCGGAAAAGCGAAAGCTGTGCTAGGAATGCTATCCAAAGTCAGGAGAAGCAATGTTCTCAGCACAAGAACCAAGCTACAACTGTTCCGCTCCAACGTAGAATCAGAACCGCTATATGTGTTCAGTACTTGGAAGGTGGATACCACTAACATTGAGGATTTGTTGGCCCAAAGAGTATCTCCAAAGAATAACTTTATCCGAGAACGGGCCAAGAAACTATAGACATTACTATACAAAGGAGAAAGTGGCAGTGGATTGGACGCACCTTACGATGGAATGTCATCTCCATTGCGAAGTGCGCTATACAGTTAGCCCTAGGCAAACGTGGCGCAGAACAGTTGATGAGGAAACGGCGTTGCAAAACTCCGAACAAGGCAGAGCGCATGCTTTGTTAACGCCCTAGGCCCATCGAGAAGTGAAATGATTTAAATTAAGTTAGTAAACCTATTGAGAAAGGATGATAATATGTGGCAAGACCCGGCAAGTTTATAATACAATCGTGAAGCGAGAAACAGCCACCGTCTCTAAGTTGTTGGCGAGAGGCTTAATCTGTTTTTCGGGTAAAAGATATGACAACATCACTAATACCTAAGTTAATTTTAAATCATATTTACAAATTCTATCTAATTGCCATAAACATATAAAAAAAAACTTGTTAAAATACTCACCGCCGAAGAATTTCAAATTTGAAAATTCAAATGCACTTAACGATTTTTAACGGCTAAAACACACGCGCAAAAACAATTTTCAGCTTAAGAAACTTTGGAACAAAACTTAACACTTCTTCGCCCAACAAATCACGAAAAAAAACATTTCGCAATAAACTGCTTCTATTAATTTACAAGAAAATTATAAACTTTAAGCTGAAAAGAAAGGATATACTATTAAAATAATTTTTTTTTTCCGAATTAACCACGAACCGCCATGGAATTATACCACTCCCGCACCGCATTGACTTTTGACGAATGTGTGGGAGTTGGGAGAGAGTTGGATAGAGAAAGGTAGGCAAGTATGACAAGCCAGCTCCTTGTTATACTTGTGTACCTTTCTATCGGTCAGTTTCGTCGAATTTGCAGCGAAATGGAACAATTTTCTTATCATGGGGCGAATTAAATTCGTGATTTGATTTTTAAACTTTTTTTCCTATAATAATAATGATTTGTTTTTGTGAAGGTTTCTCCGAGTTTTTAGCGAATCGTACTCGTACCGCATCAGTGCTGCCACTAAGAAACAATTTTCCGTAGCAAAAAGTCAAACAGTTTAGCAAAAATCAAAGTATTATTATAGTCATTCACTTACAGGGTGTTTCAAAAAGATTAGGCTAGCTGCCTAGTCAAGTATAATTATCTTGCACTGCGACGTAATGGTCTGTTGTGCCCTCCGCTAATAACTAGGAGAGGTTTATTCCCTCGTTCACTTGGCTATATAATTCTTTGAGAATAGTGTTTGAGGGTCAAACTCTTACTTTGCCTTGCCAAGAATAGTTTGACCTAGAGCACCCTCTCTAATCAGGTTTCTCTTAGGAATATGAGAATGAGAAGTGGATCTATGGTTGGCATATCCTCACCTGATAGTTGGTATTTGCCCAAGTGTTTCAATCTTTTTGAATTATGGGATATGAATACCCTTAAACTGTTTCAGGGGACGGGTGTTGGGAAAAGGGACAAGAGGAACAGAGGAGGAACCTGTGCATGTTGGCTTTGAATGTTTGAAGGTTGTAGTGATGGGGAATTACAGAGCCTGGTAGATTATTCCACATTCGTGTCGTTCGGCTTATAAACGAATCCCTATGCTTGACAGTACGACCGAAATTGGGCTTAAGGGTGAACTGATGTGCATTCGAAGCATGACGCGTATTGCGGGTGAAATTTTGAAGGGGAGGCAACTGGCTATTTCGCTGGAGCATTTTTTATAAAAAAAAAACGATAAAACAGGGCGGGACATGAGACATTTCTCCGGTGTGGTGGAATTCACAAAGTCTCTATCTCCTATAAGTTTTAACGCGCTATTCTGTACCCTATCAAGAATGTGCAGAACGGTCTTGGGTGCACCAGACCAGATAAGGGCATTATATTCGAGCTTAGGGCGAAGGAATGCATTATAAATTGAGGATAGTTCAGACGGGGTAAAATGTTTCTTGTACCGTTTAAGGAATCCTAGACATTTTGCAGCATTTTTGGCAACCTCGAATATGTGATCGTTCCATCGGAGATGGTTATTAATACACATACCGAGAATGGCAAGTCTTTCGGTTTCAATGATGCAAGTACCATCCATAGATAATGGTTGAGGGTTTTGACTTCGCTTGAGACAAAGAAGACAGCACTGTGTTTTGGAAGCATTAAATTCCACTCTGTTGGTTGAATCCCATTTGATTATGCTGTCCAGGTCGGAATTTAATGTGTTTAACATACGTTGCCGTTCCCCTTCTACGGCCGAAGAGCAATGACGTGAGTTAGGGGACGATTATGAAAAACTGAGGGTACAGCACCCTCATCAGCGAAGAAATGGATTAGATTCGAAGTTGTAGGCAAGAGATCATTTATGAAAATAAGAAAGAAAGTGGGAGACAAAACAGAACCTTGAGGGAAACCAGAATGTATATGGTGAATTGTAGACTTGAAGTCGTTCAAGACAACTTGCATTGAATGCTCCGTAAGGTAATTTGTTTCATTGAAGGAGAGACTCATCAGCCATAGATACGCATTTTCGACAAAAGAGCCTGATGCCAAACTCCGTCAAATGCCTTTGAAATATCAAGCGCAACCATCCTAGTTTCAAGTACAGTCGGAAGCAAAACACTATCTGACAGTGTGAAGTTCACTGCAAAGTGAGTGGCAGGCAAATTTTCTTTGTCTAAGGAACTAACAGCTGGAATGTAATTAGAAATAAGCTTTGGGATTTCAGACGAGGCGGAATTTTTAATATTTTTGAAGAATGACCAAAAATTTGTACCACCTTTGGGGCATTGTACGATTTTTTGACCCAATTTTAGTCATGTAAGAATTTTATAAGTCGAATATGGTCATTGTAGTCTTTTCTGGATTGTTCAAACTTCGTTAGGTTTTCCTCAGATTTGTTGGCTTTATAATACCGAAAACTTACTTCTTTGAACCTGATAGCCTCTCTACAGCTTTGGTCCAACCACGAGTTTGCCTTAGGCTTAATGCTCCTTATTCTGTGAAGAATAAAACCATTCGTACCGAAGAGGATAGTGTCAGTGATCATATCCCTAACATTGTTATGCTCAGCAATCAATTGGCTCCCACACGTCTTCGCAGAAATATACAACACAGAAAGAAGAAGAAGAAACAAATACTGGTCCACCTACCGCATGGTAAGAAATCATCGCAGGATCCCTCATCATATACGAGTAGGTGTCTATTCATGTTGGACACCATAGGAAAAATACTGGAGCACTTCGTAAGTGACAGATTGGAGAGTGTGATAGATGAGGCAGGAGGCCTCGCAGATCGCTAGAAAGGTTTCCGTAAGACACGTTCTCCGATTGACGCCATCGACGAAGTCGTGAATACGGTAAAAAAGGTCATCAAAGGAAGATGGAAAGGCGGGAATAAACAGAACTGCGCAATCTTCACGCTAGATGTCAAGAAAGCTTTCAACACAGCAAACTGGAGAAATATCCTGCGAGCACTTACCGCTAAGAGAATACCAGACTACCTGCAGAAGATAATGGCGAATTATTTTAGAAATGGGATACTGTACCACGACACCGACGATGGAACGAGGCAGTATAACGTTACAGGCGATGTTCCTCAAGACTCTCCAATAGGTTGTGAAACCCAATGTATGATGACGTCCTCATACTTAGAGCTACGAGGTCCTCGAAAATAATTGGCTTCGCCGATAGGAATCTTTGCAATGACCAACCTTGATGAGTTGGAGCATGACTGCAGTGAGGCTATCGGGATGGTCTAGGACTGGTTAATACGCATGGCCCTACAACTTGCAGAAGAAGAGACAGAAATAGTGCTCATCGGGAGCACGCGAGTCATGGAGACTATAAGAGTAACCATGGACTATAAGGTTGTAGTTTTCAGACCAGAGTTGAAATACCTTGGCATTACTATAGATGCAAAGCAGCAAAGGTAACGCTAACGTAACCCAGAAGAAGAGATTGCTCTTATGTGGGAGACAGTCTGCTGGTATTGACACCATGGTATAGCAATACTACGTTCTATACCACATGTCTGTCACTGCAATACTACGTAATAAGCTAGTATACCTGGTATTGAGATTCGCAATTTTTTGCTGGTATACCACCATCTTACTGATTGCAGCGCCAATTTCTCTCTATTGGCTAGTCTTCGTAGCTTCTTTGACAATTCTCAGGTATGCACTTTCGCTTTAAAGTATTTGAATTTTCTTTTTATTCATCATTTGGCACAAAAGTAAATCATTTTTATTCATCCTGTCTTGAATTTTCTATTTTTATTTGTTATGACAGACAACACAAACGTCAAAGTATACTACTTAACGCCAAAGTCACCGAATACTGCGAAATGCAGTCTGTCAGGTATATTTGACAAACGTCAAAGTATACTACTTAACGCCAAAGTCACCGAATACTGCGAAATGCAGTCTGTCAGGTATTCGTACCATGGTATCAATACCAGCAGTCTGTTTCCATTATTAGCAAGAGTTGAGGCATCAATAATGCTTTATGGCTTCCATAGGGCCTATGCCAAGAAGACGAATTCGTACAGAAAGAAGACGGGGGCAGGTAACAGAATCAACGCGTTGGGAGTATGCAGCTGCTCTGAAAAACCTCCTACGATACGGCATGAGTAGTGGCTGGCAGGGTACCAATAGACCCTCTGTCAAAACTATGGGAATGTTCATGGGCGTACATAACGACGAACCTCAACGAATATTGGTAAAATCAATCCCAAACTCCCTCATCACTACAACGGAGAAAACGCAAAAAGACACAACTCTGACGTAACCAAGCGAAGGCGCGAAGTGTAGATCCAAAAAATAGATTTCCAAAACAAACTGTTGCAGGTGTTATACCCAAAACGACAGTCAGCTGTGGTCCACTATTCTGATAAACATTCACAGTTCATTATACCCCAAATGTTACGCTCTCTCAGTCATGTTGTATTTGTTTTACATTTAAATTTGGCTAGCTAGGTTTCTTAAAAAAAAAACAAGAAAAAAAAAAAAATACGGCTATAACACCTTTATCATAAAATGAATGCCATTTACTCAGAAGTTCCTACATTGGGCTGACATTTAAGGAAGGTTTTTTTTTTTTAAGTAATTGCTGCCTACATTATTTCCATTACATCGTAGCAAAGTCCTTTGAGAAATTTTTCAATAATATATAGATGCAAGTATCTGCAACCCAGTCGTGCACTTTATTTTCCATCGAAATATATTGCTTGACTCAGTATTTCAATACCGGATCACAGTTAAATAGTTTGGCGGAATATTAACAGGAAATATAGGACTGATGGAACGGAAAAAGCGTGACCATGACTCAAACACGACAGCCCGTGAATATTTCATAATGCGTCAACCATATGCTACACTGTGCCATTAAAATGGAATGGTACACTATCAAAAGTTTATAGCCCGATGACTGTTTATGATCCTTCAATTTGGAGAGCCTATTTTATATCTGAACGAAATATACAATTTAATTTTATTGTTCACGTGCTTGGTATCCTGCTACCAAACAACCTGAATTTTTTGATTCTTTCTGTATAAAAATTTATACCACAGAAAGTAGGTCAATGGTGTGAGGATATACATTTTTATTTTCATTCCGGTATAAATGTTTTCGGTTGCCATTTGGACGCATAAAATGTACACCACACTCTTGAAAAATTAAAAGATATTGAAACATATGTTTCAAAACCATGGACGTAGCAGGGAATTATGTAAAGGGTATTTTCTTTATAGATACAGCACTTTAAAATGAAATAAAACACATAAAATTCGTGGTAATGGCCATAGTATTAGCTTTATTGGAAACATAATTTTTTGCCATTGCGAGTAGGGTCCATTCACAACTCAGCGACCGGCGATTGGGCAAACTGCGAACAAACCATTTTTAGTACATTTAATTGCACACAATTTTTTTTTCTTTCAAAACCCGCTACACCAATCTTTCTTTCTGTCTCTCTCTTCAATTTCTACAAACGCCCGTGCCCTGAAAAAAATTAAGTGCTGGTCTATAAAAATATTATCAAGCCAATTTGTTCATACGGAATCCAACTCTGGGGTACTTCAACCGCTTCCAATATTACCAAACTAGAAAGAAGACAGTCAAAGATACTACGTACCATCACCTGCGCCCTGTGGTTCACCTGAAAATCCCTACTGTACAAGAAGAAATTCGAAGATACTCGTATGCTAACAAATAAATCAACAAACTGGAGATCCATCCAAATCCTCTCGCTATTGTTGCGATCATCTCGCTCAGTTTGAGATAATTGCAACAATGGTTTGATCAACTACTTTTTTTAAATGTTTTTTGCTTTTAAATGTTTATACTCGTAGGTTGCTGAGCTGTGAATGGACCTTTAGTACTTAAGTATGATTTTGGGCATAAGGGTGCCGGGGCTGGCTCGAATAAAGGGCGATCTGAAAGTCTACTTTTCTACCACTTTTTCGAGCAGATGGGGCCGTATATCGGCAATAACCAAGTCATCCATCGTCTCTGGTTTATCGGCGTAGACCAGCAGACCCATATAAAATAATCGAAAGGTGTTAAATCACACCTGTTAAATCTCAGGTCCATTACGCGAAGTTATGCGCTCATCGAACGCCTACTTCAATAAATTGATTGTGATGCACGCTGTACGTCGTCGTCTTGTTGAAAAAAAAAGTAATCATGGATCTAGGTATAGCGCTCTCCATTGTCTGTAACATTCTGGTCGGAATCACTTTTGAAGAAATATGGATCAATGAATCCACCAGCCCATAAAGCACACCAAATCTTGACTTTTTGTGGATGTAACGTCCTCTCAATAATGACTTGTGGGTATTTTTCACTCCAAATGCTTCAATTTTGCTTGTTGATGTAGCCATTCAACCAAAAATGGACCTCATCGCTGAATAAAATTTGGTGTTGAAATGAACATCTAGAGCAACCTCGATTTCGGTCCATTCACCTAACGTACGACACACACGATTGTCAAGTGGCTTCAATTCATGCACGACCTGTAAGCTCGTAAACGAAGATCTTTCTGCAAAATCTTCCAAAAAGTCCTCCTCAATACTACGTTCCACAGCATCAACAGCTTCTTCGGTGCGCTCTGCACGACATCTCTGCGGATGCGTATTATCAATTAGAGTATGCGTGGTGCGAAAACTATTCATGGTTATTCGAATTACTTGCTCGGATGGACGACTATGTCGACGGTCAAGAAAACGTAGCGCACCGTAAGTTTCACGAACTGAACCACGATTTTCGAAATAAATTTGCACAATTTGCAAGCATTGTTCTGGTATAAGTCTATTCATGATGAAATGGCGGACCAAACTGTGCACATATCAGCTGTCAGCTGTCAAATTGGCTGCACTGGAAAAAGTATTGCCAATTCGAAAAACAAATCTTTGGAAATCTTTAGGAAGGGAAGATTAGTTACAAATCAACTTCTCGCTCATATTAAGGTCAACGTTTATTCTTTATTTTACTAAATAGGACCAGGTTACTGATCATCATAGTTTTCTTGCACTTTCTAAGAACATTCACGATTTTTTCTCTGTCAAATTGAATCTACATCTATCGTATGTGGGTTAAAAATCTTTTTAATTACATCCGCCCTCAATTCTGCATAAAACAGATCCAAAATATAACTAGTATCCCACAAAATGATACAATGAACATCTTCTATAAAATATTTCTCTCAATTTTCCATAAATCATATTCCCCTGGGACTCAATGACAAAACATAAAATAAACAAATAGACAACGGACCACCGGCATATAAAATGAATTTAATGGGAGGTCCTCTTGTTTGTTCCTACTGCGCTCTCATAAAGTATCTTTTAATTGATTTTCTTGAAAAAAAAGTCAGATTCCATATTAGGAAACCAATAAATAATAATATCGAAGAGGAGGAACAATTAAAAGGATACACTAAAGGCAATTCGATTCTATGAAAGATTGCGCCACTGAAAAGGATACGAATTGGCCGAATGAATCATACAAAAAAAAAAGAAAAACTTTTTCCTCGCGAGCTGACATGTAAAGGAAGGAACACCCCCCCAAAACGAATCTAAATGTAAAAAAAAAAATCGATGGCACATTGGAAGGTCTACTATTTTCGTGTTCGTCCTTTTCAAATTAGAAATAACAGAAATAGTTTTTTTTTTTTGTTTTTGTCAGGATAAATATGTCCTTTACGCCTCAGCGAGTTGGAAGACTATAAATTGTCCTTTTCGAACTATTTTGTCATTTTGTGAATGGAATTACTTTTGTGACATTATAGTCGGTCGTAAAAATACTTTTATGGACTATTAATTGCTCAAGGACTCTGCGGGGATTCTGTTTTTAGTTGTTTTTTTTTTCGAAAAGGTCAACATATGAACTTTGAAAACTTATTTATTTTGTAACGATAAACTTGAAATGGCATTTAGTTTGGTTGGGTGTATGGTTGTATAGATAAGATAAAGGTGCTTAAACTTCTGGTTAGATGGGGCGAAGACTATAAAAAGAAAGTGTCCGCCCAAACACTAGTAGGACCAGTCTATATCTTGTTAGTGATATTAGGATGGTTTTGGGATGTTTGTGTGTATTAGAAGATTACACGGTTACCTTGCTCGAAATATCCAACGAAATAGTCTAAGAATAGAGTCCAATCATGGCAAGCCGACTACCTTCGGTTTCAGAACCGTACTCTGTTGCACTGCTAGAATAGGCTTGCAAATACTTTTATTTTTACTTTCGCTGGCGCTACAAAGCGTGGTGCTACTGGGCTTCAAGTAATATAATAATCTCCAGCCGGCTCGATCCCTAGCCCGCCGTCTCCAATTTTGTACACCTAATCGATGGAGATCTCCTTCTACCTGGTCACACCATCGAAGATGAAGTCTGCTTTGGTTTCTCAATCCCTCTGGTATGGCGTTAAAGACTTTACGGGCTGGATCGTCGACATGCATTCGTTCCACATGACCAAGCCATCTTAACCGTTGGACACCTATTTTTTTGATTAGGCTTATGTCGCTGTACAGCACGTACATTGTTTTGCTCGCCTACACAAACATGACCATAAATGTTGCGTAGGAATTTGTTCGCGAATACTACCTTTTCTAGCACAATATTGAAGCAACTGCATGACAGTGTGTCACCGTGTCTTAACCCACTGTTAGTGTCGAAGGTTTCAGTAGAATCTTTTCCAATTTTGACGGAGCAGCGAGCATTCTGCAACGTCATCCTGATAAGTCTTATCAGTGCAGCAGGGATATTAAAGTCGGACATGGCACGGTATATCATAGTTCTACTCTAGTCACACTGTCGTAAGCGGCTTTGAATTCGATGAACAGGTGGTGGGTATCGATATTGGGTAGATTTTGTTAGGCGTTGTTTAAAAGGCTAATGCCTCTGTAGTTGGGGCAGAGTAGGCGATCTGCTTTTTTGTGAATCGGGCGATGGTACTGAGCTTTCAATCGGCAGGCATACTTTCCTCCGACCATATTTTAGAGATGAGTTGGTGTATGCTCCTTACTAGGACATCTCCAGCGTATTTAAAAAGCTCCGCTTGCCTGCCGATGGCTAATTTTATTTCACTTTGGTCGGACGGTTGAAACTCTTGGTTATCATCCAGTTTGACTGGTACCGGTTGTCCATTGGCGGGGTTTTGACTGTCAGTATCATTTAGTAACTGGTTAAAGTAGTCTCTCCAGATGTTAAGCATCGACTGCGTATTCACTACGGTGTTCCCAGCACCATCCATGTGGCTCGTGAATCCTGATGTAGATTGTTTCACTTCTCTAGTTTCGCACCTCTTTTCTGCTGAAGCATCTCTGCATCTCTTCCACTTCACGCTGTTGGTGTTCTTTTTTCTTCCTTCTGAGCATGCGTTTCTCTTCCTTCGTTCGGTCAACATAGTTTTCTTATGGAACCACAACCTGTACGCCTCCGTCTTTGATTTGTTTGCCTGAGCGCATTCGGAGTCGAACCATTGGTTTTGTCGGAGGTGGTTGTGAGAAGCCCAACACTTCTGACGCAGCATTTCTAATGTCTTGTTGATATCGTTGCCACTGGTCTTCCAGTCGTGGGATTTCTTACAAGCTCGAGGGATACTCCGTCGTCTGTAGCAGTCAGTTTCGATTGTAGTCGTCCAACGTTGAATTTCCTCGCCGTAGTTGTTGACCGCCTAAGAGCGTCGATGGATATTCGCAGACGCAGTTTGGCACCAACCAGGTAATGATCCGAGTCGGAAGGTATGGACATCCAGTATGTTAGAGGAGTGTTTTCCGTCAAAGGCAACATGATCTATTTGGTTGCAAGTTCGACCATCTGGTGACCGCCATGTGCCTTTATGAATGTCAAGACGTGGGAATCTTGTGTTGCTTACAACCATGTTTTTCCAGCTACAAAATCGATGAGCCTGAGTCCATTATCGCTGTGGCAGCAGGCTGTGTTTTCCTATCATCTTACCAAATATGGCCTCATATATACCCAAGAGTATCTTAATGTCATGTTTGGGGTATTGCGCGTAATTTTTTTTAATTTTTGCGAAGAGCTCGTAGAACCTTTCCTTGGTAGCGTCGTCATTCTCTTCTGTAGGGGCATGCGCGCTAATAAGGCTCAAATGATGGAATTTGGCCTTGATACGGATTGTCGTCATTCTCTAGCTGACTTCGAGAAAGCTCAAAACCTAAGTCTTCCCCTGACAACAAAACCGCAAAAAAAGCGCTACTTTCCATCGAGCCCTTGCTATACCATAGAGATCTTTCAAGAGTTCTAAGGAGAAATGAGGTCTTGGGTATGAAAACCATACTCATCTCGGCCCACGTTTACAGAACAGTTCCGAGCACCAGGCAACCTTTCAGAATACATGACATGATTTATTTAATTATTACGAATGCCTTCTGCAGTTGAACCGCGAGGATAACATCCCCATTCGGGGATTTGAATTGTTCTAAGCTGTTCACAGTCCACCTCAGCCTCTCCTTATTGATGAGTTCAGAAGCGACGTGTGGACTTGTATTCTAGGTCTGGACAGTATCTATATTCCAGGGCTGGACAATGGTCAGGGACAGGCATACAACCGGGAAAATAAGTAAGTACTCATAGAATTAGCGATCTTTCTTCGCATTCTATTCAAATTCTGCTGAGAATCTAATCAGTATTCGGGGATTTTTAGAAGTAAGTTGTGCGTTCCTGGCCACCATCCTTAAGAGTATTAGACTGTATTGTATGCTTCGCAGTGCAGAGCTTGCGTTTAGGAGAATCTTGAGACAATTTAAAAACGCTTCTTCTACTATGAAGAACTTTCAGTTTCTGAGGCTCGTAACGGGTGTCCAATTCTTGACCACGCGCAGAATGGGACGGACAGAATGTCTAAGATCACAAATTGATCCAGTCTCCCTGAATTTTTGAATTAATCTCTTCAAGTTGATGAAGTTAAATCACTATTCCGATCATATTTTGTACGAAAAATTGCGAACTGTAGCTGCCAAACCTTCATTATTTTTAAAATATTGCTCAATAGTCAAAACTCGTTGTTCTTTCGTGTAACACTCCATTTTTAATAACCCTGAACTGTCAGCTGTCACGCTGTTTTTTTTACGTTGGCAGCACTTTACCGCACAAATGGCGCGAAATTCAAATTCAGCGTGAATTTTGGGACACCCTTTGTATGTAATAAATAGATGTATGGTGGAATATCTTACTTACTCTCTGAGGATGCACAGAATTTAGCATTCAAAAGAGGTGATATAGATGCATTCACATCCTAGTTTCGACCATCATCTCAAGACGGTTACCCCGACGTTGTACCCAACCTTGATAGCTCTAGCTAAAGACCAATTATTGCCATCATATTGCGTACATTTGGTGAACCTTATTAAAAACTCTCAAGCACCATGGATGCGTTAAACCATCGATAAACTTAACCAATTCCTGAGATACCATGGTAATTAAATTCATAATTGGTAATAAATACTTGCAAACAGAAATTAATATGTTCCCTCAAAAAAAACAGCAAAATCATCAATTCAAACAAACAATTCCGTACCAAAAATGTATGCAAAGGTAGAGATATATTTATGTACTTAACCCAAGTCCATATGCAAGATATTTTCGGTTTCAGTGGGCAAAACTAAGTAAACGAACAATTTACAAACTCATCTTCGTTGGGCCTACCAACCTTACCCGGAGGAGCGCCTTTCATCAAAAAGATCTAAGGAAACATCGGTACTTCATTACCCAAAGTGTACATTGTGAGCACTGTTTGCAAAAGTTCGCATTTCGAATCACAGTTAATTCGAATGGCAAATAAATAACATTTGCCTTGATCCGTCGTCGATAAGCATTCGATACGTGTTTTAGGCAATACGAACAAAGGTAGGTAGGTACTGCTGTTTGTGTTTGGCCAACGATTTGGAATTCAATTTTGATTTATGCGATTATTTGTATGTTACATTGATCATACGAGTAAGTACTTTTCATTTCAATCTAAAGTTTGTTATCAGGTCATTGGAATTATATCTTGGGTAAACATATAGCAAAGCTGGTGAAAACCTGAAATCGAGACTTCACGTGAATGAAATGTTTTTGCCTCCGCTGGCGTTCGCTCAAAAGTTGAAAGTTGTTGAAGAACTTTTTCAAAGGCACGTGAACCGAAATGTAAAGGAATGCCTGACAGAAATGTTGCGATAAAAGTTTATCAATTGATTTATAATAGTGCTACGCATAAGGGGGTATTTCGACGTAAAATGTTGACGTTCAGCCCAATGATAGGGCAGACTGTAGTCATTCCTATAGTCTGGAAATGTTTACTCAGATTAGATCAATGTTTTGACGATTTTTAAACAATAACAACATTAAAGTACAAATTAGGGGCAATCTAGATTTACCATCACCTACAATCAATCTTATAAATGAGCTAATGCAAGAAACATGTCTAATTGGAACTCTTTGTTTACGCCTTTACTGCAACTTCAGTAGATGGTTCTATATGGGTTGCATGGCAATTCGTATTTGTTCAATGAATTAAACCTTCCTACACAGGCTTTACGCACAACCGAAACCTAACAGAAAATGGGGCTTACTCCGAGTGCATAAACATAGACTATTACCATTTCTTGGTTTCAGCATGAATTAAAGCTCGATTGGCCAACAGAAATAAGGTGCATCTTTGCAGAATTAACCAGATACTACACAGAGAGGTGGCTGCCAAATTGTCTGTAACAGATTTAAAATTAGGTATGAAGTATTACATAAGAAGATGATCGATTTAGAATGCAGCACAAATGCATTACAATTGCTCAGCTATAGCAGAGCAGAATGTTTAGCTATCCGTAAACATTCTCAGGGGAATTACCTAATCAATGAAGCAAACGGCATTGAAATCGTTATAGCCGTACTTGAGTTATACGCATACATCGGGTAAAATTCAGTAACATACCAATTCCTTTTATATTCCTAGGGATGACTAACTTTCTGTTAAAAAATGTCGGTAGCAGTAAGGAATTTCTTCGACAAGTACAACTAACAATTGTGTCCAGTTGTACCAAAGTTTGCGGTCCGATCAGAAACTGTTACGTTCATTTCCATTTTTATGACACTTTTCTGCAAGTGCTAAACTCATTAACTTGATCCCAATACTCATCCGTTTTAACGTGTAAACTGTCTCGTCTTTAATTTGTCACTTCCATTCTACCGAGTGGGATGTATAAGTTCGCCATGAGGGAGATTCTTACCCGTAAATATTCCTTTTAAGGAATAGAGTGAGATAAGTTTAAAAATGGGATACTTCCGAGACACAATCTAGAACATGATACTAAGGACGAAACACTTTGATTTAGCTGAGTTAAGTCTCAACGAGTTCTCTTCAGACAAAGCCGCATCTCCAAGTTTACAACTAATATATAGCTGAACGTCGTTTGCATACATGTGCAACGAACAGTGCTTAATTATGCTCGGAAGGTTGTTGTTAAATATCGTGAATAACAACGGACCAAGAATAGACCCCTGAGGTACACCCGATGAGGTTGCAATGAAATCAGACATCTTGTCATTGACGACAACTGCTTGTTTTCTTCCACCAAGGTATGTCTGGATAGGCCTTAAAGCAGACAAGGAAAAGCCTTTAAGTTTTGAGATGAGTTGCAGGTGTCAAATGCATTGGTGTAAAGTCCAATAGAGTCGAAGAAGTTATTAAATCTTTATCCAACCCCACACGCAATCATCCATTTAGGCTGAAGCCGAATAGATTTGTGCGAAGTAATTTATTACGCTGGAGATAGACAGACATCTGCCCGTGAATTATCTTTTCCAAGACTTTTGAGAGGAAAGGACAGATTGCAATAGGCGAATTAGACGATACTTTTTTATTCAAAATTGGAAGAATTTTGACAGCGGAAAGAAGATGGTAAGGAGGTACGGTAGTATGATGTTGATGAAAATTGGGTGAATTCTATCAATACCAACAGCTTTAGACTTTATTTTGAGAAAAACACTTACAACACCAGTTTGCTCAATATGAGTGAACTCAAAGGAGGCATTTATGAGTAGTGCTGCATCATTGGGTTCATAAAGTTTCTATTAAATTGATTGTCAGAGATATCCATTTCAGAGTTCCTATTACTCAGTTGTGGAAGGAAAGTTGTGGTCAAAGTGCTTACCATAAAAGTTTCTTTTGGCTTGTTTAATTTTTGAATTAACCAGATTCCTACGTTGGCGAAAAATTGTATGCAATTCTGGAACTTTAAATTGTTTCCATCTCCTGTAAGGCGCAGCATTTCACAAGTGAACCACGAGTTGTGTGGGTATCTAACAATTTTAGCTCTAAGAGACACGTGGGCAATAAATAATTGGGTATCAGTTGAGGTTTCACAATATAATGGATGCCAGTTAATACTTTGGAGACCATGCTCTAGAAATTCGGTATTAAGTAGGTAGGTATATTTCGACTTTTTTTCACCACGAGGAAAACTAAATTTAGCAAAAATTAAGTCGTGCTTCGAAAAGACAGGAGCTGAAAACTGGCTGTAGTACTTGCTTGGGTGAAATGTGTTGGAACAGTAGTATTGATAATATCCAAGCTAAGGGTTTTCGCAGACTGTACAAATGATGCAGAGCCCTCATAGTTCAATATTTTGTTATTAAAGTCACAACGGACAATACTTTGCCAGTAGGTAGGTTATAACCTCTCTACAGCCTACCCTGTGAGCTATCGGGTGGTGTTCGAATGATAAATTTTAGAGTTGAGGGGGTTAGCGTAAACCTTCTTTAAATCCACCCTGTGGCATTAAGAAAGCTGATAACTTTCCCAAAGCTTTTTCCCATAATCTCCTTTAGGTTGTCAAAGAAAGGTTTGCCGAGTGTGCGCTGTCTGGTTCTTCCTAGAGCCGGACATTTGCAGAGGAAATGGTAGTTAGCTTCTATCTCGCATGTAGTATTGCAGCTGTGACAATGTGAATTGGATGTAATGCCTAGACTGACCGCTTGAACCCCAATGAGCCAGTGGCTTGGAATAATCGCCACAATTCTAGCAATATCTTCTCGGTTTCAGTTTCGTAGATCGTATGTTCTCCGCCAGTTGTAGTTGGGCCACATCTGCCTAGATATGACGCAATTCCGCCATCAGTTATTGGGCTTTGAAACGAAATGTGAGAGAACACTGCCAGTGGTACGTGAACCGTTTCCAGAAGGGATTTCTCAAGAGAAGATCCCCGTCCCGGAAGTTCATCAGCTCGCTCGTTCCCCTAAATGTTGCTCCCGGCACCCAGAGTAGACTGATCCTGATCTGATGATCCGACGAAGAGAGTTCCTGTTTGCATTGTCCCTCCAGTTTGGAGGAAGACGTAGCGGATACAATTACCTTGATAGCAGCCTGACTATCAATGAGGATAGCAATGGTTCTGAAAGGTTGAAGCAATGGTTCTGTTGTTTTTCAATAGACGGCAAGTTTCAAGTACAGCAAGAACTTCCTCCTGGAAGACGCTGCATGAATGCATGGTTGTCGAAGAAAATTGCAACGCCCACTTTAAGTCTATTCTGCTTATCAGCTCGGAAAATTTTGTACCCACTGATAGCGTAGATTTCATCTGTGACCTCAACTCTAAACCATGTTTTACTGACACATACAACATCAACATTAGAATTGACAAACCGATCTGTGCCTGCTTAACCTCTTAATGATTTTCTGGCCCAACCGCATCTCTAATGAACAGCTCTACCAGAGAACGGGCCAGGAACCAATAGGGACAACCATCCAACGACGGAAGTGGCAGTGTTTTGATCCGAAAAGCTGATAGTTCCACAGTTAACCATGCTATGCAATGCAAACCTTGTACACGATGGCACGTAGGCGTGCCCCTACAAGGGAATACAGAACATAAATCAGCAAGTATTACTGATTTAAGCTAACAAACATTAAAGCTTTAAGTATTCCCAAAGAAATCTGTGTTTTATTTACTAAGTATGTTACTCGGTGCCACTACAGGTCACTCCGAATATAGATGGAGTACACACGCTGGGGATGAATCAGCTATTCCAAGGTAACTGCAGTGTCTAGAGGAGCACTGCAAAAAGCTCCAGATGCCGTTGCTGATTGGATGTGATGCTAATGCTCACAATGTCATCTGGGGGAGCACCGGGAGAGTCTTAGAATTTATTTTAAGTTCATCTCTCTATATATGTAATATAGGGAATACCCCAACATTTGTTACTAGAGTTAGACAAGAAGTTCTCGATCTCACGCTGGGCAGTCCTAGCGTAAGTAGGTTAATTAAGAACTGGAGAGTATTCAATGACCCGTCATTTTCTGACCAAGTAATAATTGTGTTCGACCTAGACAACGCATATATCACGAGGAATTTAATAAGAAATCAAAGAAAAATAAACTGGGAGACCTTTGAAGAAACGCTAGGTAATATCGACATTAGTAGAGCTCC
Source organism: Pocota personata (assembly GCA_963082735.1). NCBI lineage: Eukaryota > Metazoa > Arthropoda > Insecta > Diptera > Syrphidae > Pocota > Pocota personata. Next base: position 10,371,118 of record OY720432.1, on the reverse strand, counting down.
AACAATTACTAGCACTCCTGCTGCAGCAAAACTGCATAAACAGTAACGGCGTCTCCTTTCTCATTTCGAATGAAATAAGGTCCGAAAATGCCGCCGTGCCATAAACCGCACCAAACAGTCAATCTTTGTGGATGCATTGATGCTTGGTCGAACATTTGTGGATTGTGGTCGCTCCATAACGGCAATTTTGCTTCTTGCCGCTGAGCCAAAAATGGACCTTGTCCGAGAAGATGAGTTTTTGGCCAAAATCCGGATCTCCGGTCAACATTTCCAGCGCCCAATTAGCGAACTCACGGCATTGTCTATGGACGTCCGGCTTCAATTCTTGCGTCAGCACAATTTTATACGGATGTAGGCCGCTATGTTTTCTTCACTTCTCACCGATCTCTGTTTGGTTGGTCCAGAAGGTCCAAAAGAGTGTACTCATGTTCAAACTTTTCCACGGTACGACGAATTGCCTGCGCACTGAAGCCATGATGACGACCGACCTCACGACGAAATTCACGTTGCGTATTTACAACTGAGCCGGAATTTCAATATTTTTTAATAATTTCCACACTTTCGGGAACCGCCAAATGATGCATAATGAAATGGCAAACCTTACTGAATATTCTGACAGGTGGATGTCATTAGTAACTTTGATAGCTGCTGAAACATAACAATTGAAAAAACTGTCATTGCTATCTGGTCACCCTTTACTTGGGCAAGCACCAACTATCTGATGAGGATATCCCAACTATGGATCGACTTCTCATTCTCAGATTTCTAAGAGAAACCGAATTAGAGAGGGTGCTCTATGATGTATGGTGTACATCAGTTGACGCTTGCCGTACACGTTTGTGAAGGATGGAAGATTGTACAGCCCCTCTGCTCGTCTTCTGGTATTGAAGTTGTGACTGATTAGAGTTCGGAAACGTTCATCGTCATAGTACTCCAACGCTGCTGTCATATTAAATATCTGCTTCACTTTGACAACTCTCACTACGCCATATAAGCTGTTACTTCTCGGCAGTAATTTTATTGCCTTGTCTTGAATATTTTGAAGTTTCGCAATGTATCCGTATACCAATCTTGACTCGACAAGCGCTTGGTACACTTGTTTTTGCACACAGCTTGAAGACGTATACTTTAGACAAGCCGGTGCAAATAGGGATCCTTTCAGCTTCATTCGTAAATCGTTTATATGTGGTTCCCATAAAAAATGACTGTCGATAGTTACACCCAGATATTTGTACGTATCCGCGACATCTATAAACTGGCAGTTGCTTGGATTAGCGCAGTGTGAATGCAGTGTGACTTTGGGTACTGTGGGCTGCATTTATCACGAGCCCATTATCGTGACACCATATAGTAGAAGGTAGCACAATAGACTACACAAATAATAACAACTTGCTAAAGATCGGAATGTGAAGATGCCAACTTCCAGGAATGACATCAGCACTTTCACTGACTAAACATAAATTCCTAAAGGCATACTGTTAGTCTTTATGCTCTGACGAACCATTAACAGTTTTCCTTTTCATTAGCATTCCTTAATCGCCACTATTCTATGGATTGTAAATCTCTGGCATCATCACTTTTTAAAGCCGCGTGAAATGCCGATGATTTCATTTCATTCCACTGAAGTGAAAACAAACATTTTTAATGACTTTCATTAATTCTAGAAAACAAAAAAACCCCGACTAAAGGCATCACTTTGTAATGAGCATTGACCGCCTTTAAAAGCGAACAAGTCACACCGACAAATGTTCAAACGCGCTAACGCCTACAATTTGACACCCCAACTGACCTACACAAACAATAATTTTTCCACAAGGAATTCCAACAAAACACACAACCAACATCGCAGTCCTTTGTTTCATTGTAGTCCGCTCCTGTATATAAAGTCACGTCCCGAACACGTCGTCGCAGCAATGTCGACACATCACTCAAACTCAAACGCACTACACTGGCTTACAAATATGTTTAATTTATTGTTTCTATGAAATCAATTCGATTTTGATTTAATGAAGATGTTTAAATCGATAAATAGCAGAAAACTGCTTAATTAATCATAAAAAGAATACCGAGACACAGTACAAAAAAAAAGATACAAATACAAAATTTGCATACAGAACAGTCTTGTATCGTACGCTTTTAAGGTGGCAACGTATATGGTTTCACACCTTTAAAAGACTGGCGCCATCGGACCAGATCTGACCCCGAAATAATGGCTTGATGCGGTTTCCAAAAACCTTTACAAAAATCCGGATTCCAAAATGGGCAAAGTTGATTTCTTTGGGGGGTTTTTATGGTTTTATTGCTGAAAATCGGCTTAATGAGCATTGTAAAGCGCCACAAGTTATACGGGACAGTGTTGGCTGTTTTATGGATAAAGATTCCACAAACATCCGTAAATGGCAATAATTCTCAAGCGGGTCTTGTCATGGAGATGACACTTATTATTGTCGGGATTATCGAACCGACACGAAGACGACGACGGCACTGATGATGATGATGATGATGATGATGATGATGATGATAATTTGACGATTTGTCAATGCTGACGATGTCGGTTTTTCACGAGGTAGTGAGACGAAAATTTGCATAAATATTTTGTTGTCAAAAGTGTGTACATTATGACGTTTTTCATTAGCCGGATTTAAAGTTAGAATTACGTAGGGGTATTCGAATCCGTGTTTGATTAACACACAATGATTGATAATAATGGACAATGCTTGGAGCCCTTAGATGTTGTTAGATACTCTATTCAGCTAATTAGATACGATTTCTTCGGTATTTTTTTTTCTCAGATTTGTTGTAAATGATTTCCTCAAATTTGTCGAAATTTGAATTTATATTGTTTCGAGGGCATTCCGGAAAGGCTTCGGCTTTGAGCTTGTCATCTTCCTGTAGGCCATGAGACCAATGGGGGGGCACACTCGAGTCTGAGTGTTTGAGAACAATAAGGTGAGAATTTATGATAATTTTAATCTCACCTATGGGCTAGAAGTGGTATCAAAGGATTTACGACAATGGTGCCGCTTGAACTTGCGCTGAATGGTAATTTGTCAATTTGTTTACATACTTATTCCATTCTAGACAACATGGGGCGGGTGTTGTAGGTTTTTTTTTTTTTTTGTGTTTGGAGGTTAGTGTGAAGATGAGAGTTTTGTGACTCGGTTCATTAGAGTTTACAAAAAAGTATTAATGCTGTTGGATATCTAACTGGGTGAGTTCAAATTCATTTCAAATACTGTGACTCGTGAAAACTTTTCCGTGTATTAAAACAAAATTTAATGCGCACAGCTTCGTGGCACAGAGTGAGCTAAGTCCATTTCCAACTACCGGAAGAACCTCAATAGAATGATCCACCAGGGCCCATCACCTGTGCTCGTATGTTCACCTAACAACGGCGAGGACATCCCTATCTCAAAACTCCTTCTGCTGCACGATTGAAATTTGCTCCCAGGATAAATATTTCCAGAAACCTTTAATCTGCAACATTTTAAGAGCAAAATCTACAAACATCTCGGCGCTAGTTCAGCATTATAGATTCGCCTCTCCTGAGAGAAGTTTAATAAAAAAGACTGATAAAGCGGTATTGACAAACACACCGATTTCTGCCGGCCCGGCCTGGTCAGTATTCCAAACAGAGCCCTAAAATTCGCTATTAAAATTCGACCCGATTTATTTTCTGAAATGTTTAACACGTGTCTTCACGAATGCGTTTTCCCTGAGCCTTGGAAGCGCCAACGACTGGTCCTACTGCCGAAAGAAAAGGGGAGTCCAAACGAACCTTCGTACTATCGTCCTCTTTGTTTGCTCGACACGGTCGGGAAAATCATTGAGCGGATAATTTACAATAGGCTATTATCAGCAATTGAAACAGGAGGAGGTCTCTCGGAAAATCAATATGGTTTCCGTAAGGCACGCTCCACGTTAGATGCAATAAACGTGGTAATAACGAAGGCACCATTACGAGTATAACCTTGGGCGTGGAAAACGCATTATGAGCTGTCTTTATCGGATAGAAATACCGGATTATCCCTGCAAAATAATAACGGACCAGAGTTTTCCTCTACGATTCTAAAGAGCGAATTAAGACATACGAATTAACTGGAGGTGTCACACAAGGCTCGACCCTTGGGCCTCTGCTGTGGAATGCTGTGTATGCAGACGACACCACGGTGATGGTTGTAGCAAAAACTCTAGAAGAAGTTGAACTCCACTGCAACGAGACAATCACAACGGTACGCCATTGGATAACTAACGCAGGTTTGAAGCTTGCCGACTATAAAAACGAGGCGGTGGTTGTTACAAATAGAAAAGTAAAATGTTGGAAATATCGTGACAAGAGCGGTAATCAAAAGATAAAGTGACGGCGAGAGTACAGAGTCCTGGGGAATATCAGCATTTGTAGGAGAATGATGCAGAAGTACATTCATATAATAAAACCTGCAATGATAAATCACTTAAAATACTCGCAACGAGGGCAGTAAGCCACACTCTATCTAAAGCTTTTGAGATATCAAGGTCAACAATTCTATATTTACCATGATATTTTTCTGATAGGAAGGTCATTAAGTCCCCAGTTTAAGGCTGTTGCCTGAATATACATACTGGCGGTCAATAAGGAGATGTTTTTTTTTCGAAGAGAAGGTTCTACTGCTGTCGAAATTACTGCGAATATTGCAACTAGCAAATTCTAACGAAAGATTAAAACGATTTACGGCTTTTTAGTACATTGCAGTATTTTGTTCCTCGCTCTTGGTCAGAGAAAGTAGAGGATTGGAGTTTGACACCTTGGGATGGCGTTGCGTCATTTCTAGCCCATTCGTAGAGACTTCGGTTTCGCCCAGAAAGTGCTGGACGCCATAACGCAAAAGCCCATTCCCTCCTCTTGACAGCAGTTGTACAAGTCAATTTAAAACACTGTCTTGTTATTTTTTTGCTTATATTCTAGATTAACAGATGTTCTGCGCCTTAGCGCTATCGTGTATAGTTTCTGGCATGTGTCTCAGCTCTCCTCAACTGCCGTGCTCCCTTCTCGGCTGTTCTATGACATGTGCTCCTCCTCCAGGTATTCTAATATCCTAGGTTAAAGAGTTCTACTGCGTAGCATGGTTAGCTATGGAGGTGTCAGTTTTTTGGAACGTGTGACCAATTCATTGCCACTTCCGTAGTTGGATGGTTGTGTCTATTGATTCCTGGTGCGTTCTCTGGTAATGGCGTTCATTAGAGATATGGTTGGACCAGAAATCCTGCACATGAACCTGTTAACAAACGTTTCCAGATTTCTCTTGATAGTAATGGTCACTATCCACGTCCTGCATCCATATATCAGCACGGATACAACGTTGAAGAAGAACAGTTTTAACTTGGTGTTCAAATTGACTGCATTGCTTCGCCATATTTTGAACAACATTCCGAATGCGGACTTTGCTTTCGTCATCCTGTTGGACAATACTCGCAAGATACTGGAAATTCTCTACTCTCATCAATGAATATTCGAGCTGATGAGTTTGTTCCAAGGCTGACAATTTTAGTTTTTGCCATATTAATATTCAGCCCGACGATGCCTACCTCCCTCTCTACATCTGCTGTCATTTGGTTTAGGTTCATAGTTCTGTGAGAGATTAAGCATTACATCATCAGCGTAGTTAAGATGTTTCAGTTGGGATATAAGAATCCATCGATTTCCTGCGTTTCCCGTCGATAAAGCTGAACGAAGTACCAGTAGCAATTGTATTAGTGAAAGAATGCTGCCTTGTCTTATCCCACTTTGGATCTCGCATTTCTCAGACAAACTTCCTCTGTGCAGAACGTGACATTTGGTTCCATCGTATGTAGCTTTGACAATAGAAATTAATTTATCGGGATTAATTTTCCTTCGTAAGACACTCCAAATAAACTCCCTAATAACTCTATCGAACGCCTTCTCAAAATCGATGAACAGCAGGTGAAGTGGCGATCTATATTCAATACAGTGTTGATCTGGTCGACACAGGATGATCCAGATTGAAAACCTTCTCATTCGACATCAACTGTGTCTTCGAGATGTTATTTGATTCTCTCCACAATGTTTTTAGCTATTATCTTACGCAGATACCCCTCCAATTTCCTCACTGCATTAAATTTCCTTTCTTAGAATGCTTGACGATCATACTTCTTCCATTCATCAGGAAATCTCTCAGCTTTCCAAACTCCCCTGTATAGTCTATAGTCAGGGGTCCGGTGCTGGTGTCTTCTTAAAGGACGACAATATCAGGCTGCATTTCCCGTTAGGCAAATATGCGTCTGTTTTCCAAACGGAGACTTATGCAATCCTAATAGTCATGGACTATGTTTGTTGTAAGGAATAGGTGGAAGTATCGGAGTATTTACGATTGTAATGACAGTCAGGCTGCGCTTAAGGTCTTGTTCAACCCTGTAAACACTTCCAAGGTAGTTATCTCTGAATTCGATGGCACGGCTGAACTCTTCTTGTCTGGGTCCCAGGCCACCGTGGAATCATGGAAAGGCTCAGAAGGAAGTTTTCTCAGGTGGAAGGAAGACCCCGCGTTGGGTCTTCCTGCGTCCTCAGTCAGGGCGCTGCGCTTAAAGCCTTACTCAACCCTTTAAACACTTCCAAGGTACTTTTAGAATGCAAGAACTCTCTGAACTCGGTCACAAGACTGAACTCTGTGATTTCCAGGACGCAGTGGAATCATATCAAGGCTCAGAGGAAGTTTTCTCAGGACACCAACCTGCGCTGGGTCTTCCTGGGTCCATTGACTATTGGGTTTCAGACTAATCGCGACATTCTTCTTTGACAGCAAAAAAAGACTCATCGTCATTCTCACGGTTATTTTGTTTCTGCTAAACGCCTCATTGTGGTAGATTTAAGTCATAGTTTGCGACAACTGTGGAGAGAGCGACGATATTGCGGACCACTTCCTTTGTGATTGTTCTGCTTTTTCTCATATCAGGTGGCAGATTTTCGGCGCATGTGCCATAAGATCTTCATCACTGAAGCGTTTGCTCGCCTTGCTCCGGAAGACGAGAAAATTCCATTAAAATGGGTAAAGCAGGGTTTTGCTTCTTGGTTGTACAATGCACTAGTTGCGTCTGAGTGCTCCAGTGCAGCGCAGTTTATATAAGTGGGAGCAGTAGCTCAACAGATGTTGTTGGCGCTGCTCGCAACAGCTCCGCGGGAATACCGTCAAATCCTAACGCCTTGTTGCTTTTCAGTGTAGTGATCTCAGCCTTACTGGGGGTTGTGGTGTGTATTCGGGCACTTCTTACCACGGGCCCCTCACTCTGATTTGGGAGCACATCGCTAGCGAGCACACAGTGTCATACACCTTCCATCTCTTGAGCTGTTCCTCATCCGAAAACCGTATAAACTTTTCACTAAGTGTTCCTTGGAGCTACGGCCATCTGTCACTTCTCTGATGATTCTGAAGATGGTCCTGCTGTCGCACCTACTTGCAGTTCTCCTGCTTCTGTAGGCAGTGCGTTGATGTAGTTAGTCACGTCACACGCTCTTGTGATTTAGGGACTCTAGCTCCCTTTTTTTTTAGAGTCTAGTGTATCTCCACTTTTATACTAGCTACGATAGATGTGCTCTTTGTCACATAAGAGTATAGAAGCTTTTGCCTCGTAGACAAAGTAAGCCTACTAACTAGATTACAATAAACGCGCGTTCAGTATTTCATCAGGCAGTAAGATTTATCGCCTACGCAAATCGAATTGTGTATAATCTTATCAATTCAGAATTTTAAAAATAAGAATACAATTTGTCATGCTTTGATTTAATGAAATCACATCGTCTAGGTACACATGATTTTTAGGTCTGCATTTGTTTGCAGCACGTGTACTCGTGATTTGATTTTTTACAGCGTTCTGCTAAACATTTTGTTATCGATCCATCAGTATCTCACGTGATATTGAAAATTTGAATTTCAATTTCTGCACGAAATGTTTATTTGATACACAGGCTTCAAGGTTTATCTAGGAGCATGTGTTGTGTAAATAAAACTTAAGGTGTACCAAAGCTATTCCCAGGTCTCTGTTAAAATACAAACATAATATTGTATTCAGATAAATATTTTCCGGTTTTCATTCAAAACTTTTATACTTATCGTTCAATCTTTTAATTTAGTTACCGTGAAATATACGAGTATATTCTACGCAGAATCATTAAAACAATTCATAAAAGTAGCTCTTATCGTAAACACTCATCTATAGAGAGGGACTTGTTTAACATACAAAGTCCTCTCGGATTGCTGCTACGCGTTCTTCTTATAGCTTTTTAATTTACCCGATAAAATTCTGGTATTTCGATTTTATTTAATTAAATCCATTTCAGCTTTTATCCAGCGTGGTACGGATGTCAGAGATATATTTATATTTGTTTGATTGGTATAAATTTCAATTAAGACATCACAGGAACCTAACTCAACACAATAGAGGTTCAGTATACCTATGTGTATGTGATTAACCAGTTTAGACCATAACTATTGAAGATATTGGATCGCTGATAAGCGAAATCAACTTCATCACATCGTTAAACGCCATCCGTGATATAGAATTATACTGAGAAGATTAATGAGTTCTTTATACCTTGTCATCGCTTTTATCATGGATATTTTTAGAATTAAAAGATTTACTATAGCTAATCAAAAAAAAATCTGTTAAGTCTGTTAAGCATATTATATCAAGTTCAAGTTAACGACATGAGAGTTGTAAAATTTAAAACTCATAGAGGAGCCTAAGATTGACAGAGATGTCACTCATCAAGTCAGGACAATGACCTGAGGATACCTTATGTCACTCATTACTTCTAATAGAGTGTAACTGCTAAGGGAATCATTTCAAAAGAAAAAAAAAAATGTATCTAATGAAGTAAAATTCCGGAAATTTGCAACACTGATGGCGAATTCCCTTGACAAACGTTTTCGTGTTAAATTGTTTTCCTCATTAGAAAATGTTTCACCACCTAACGGAGCATAAAATCCTGACAGGAAATTTGACACAAGTCACCAGGCGCACCAGTCAAAAATTTACGACCCACGCACGTGCCACTGATGTCACTTGGGAAGCGAATCATTGGACATCTGTGCAACTAATTGCGCATGATGAACGGATACTCGGAAATATTTTGTCATCCAAACAATACAACGAATGTCCTTTCAAAAGGATACACACAGACGAATAAAACAGTCATCATAATAATAACTAGAGAAATGTCAAAAAATATGCATCGTGTTCAGCTGAACTCCAGTCATCTGCGGTTGCAAAATGGTTACAAAAAAAAAAGGACTTTCTAATGAAGGTACGCACCTTTCGACGGAGACTTTCACTCCATTCTGTTGCTACACAGAGAGGAGGATATAATGATAATAATTGCTTTGAATCTGTCAGTTGAGGGTGAAATTTTCTTGAAATTTATGGACATTTGCAAACGTGTGTGCGCCGCTGAATGACAAAAGGTACACCGTACACCCGTTGTGCAGGCCAACACCACCGCCTTATTTTATTGTGATTTATAGTGACCGCAAAATTCCTTTATATCATTTGGTTGTTGGGTTCTTTTTTGGGGCGGAAGTATCGCACGTTGGTTATAGTGAAACAATTTATTTTAAATGTGCGTACGAGTTGTCATAAAATTTATGGGTTATGGCATTTTATTAGACCACAAAAGAAATGGAAAAGGATCAGAATTATGTGACGTGTGGCAATGTGGCTGAGGGTTCTAATCGATGGTCTTGCATGGAATTTTTGTTGATTTTCATTCACATTTTTGTTGCAGGGAATGCATATTGCCCAAGAGTTCGTTGTAGAAAGGCTGTTTTTTTTTTAACTGATTGACACGTGATGTTGAGCGACAATTAAATTCGAAGGACTCCAGGTACTATTTGTTTTAAATTCAAAGGCAAAAATGGCTTCAAGCAGTAAATATTCTATCACAGTTTATAACTACTCGCGGTTAGCCTAATATCGGCTTAATTGTGATACTCGTACTCGTATCCTAGTTTAGATGTGAAAGTTCCGATTGACGCTATTTTAGTTCGTTCTTTAAAGATTTGAACTGGTCCTCAATGGATGAAACTGTAATTAAAAAGACAAGAATTGCAACTTGCAGCCACTTGCATCCTAACATCTGACAATCAGAGGCTGACTTCGTAAGCCAGAATTTCAGCCATTTTTTCGGTTAGCAATTCGACTAGTAATGCAAACGACTAGTAATGGTTCCCTGGTTCCCTAAAAAAAAACGAAATGATGCCTCTGCAGAAGAGCACCTGCAGTACTACTAGTAAGTCCAACTTCACCGCTTCCTGGGAATTTCTTCGGGAATTGCAAAGTTCGAAGAGGGCGAATGGTGAGCCTCCTGTGCCGTTATAAACAGGTTGGTCTGTGGCCTAGCGGTACGGACGGATACTTTGTTGACGACCAATGTCTATCGACCACGAACAACGATTAGATTCTGGAACGTTAAGACCCTCCTTGACAACAAAAAAGAAGGTCCCCAAAACTCCAGATTCCTCCAAACAGAGCAAAAATTCATGTGGTACGAACTGGACACTCCTTGGAGTAAGTGAAATTAGATGGTTAGAACACGGCATCCAATCTTCCAAAACTGGCAAAAGCTTCCTGGTCTACTCTAGGAAATCAACGAACACTACTCACGAATATGGAGTAGGGCTCTTGCTTACCCCTAAAGTTAGTGACAGCTTTATGTCCTATTCACCTTATGGTGGCAGGATAATGACGGCGAGGCTCAAGGGTAAGGTCGAGAACATAACCATTATCCAGTGCTACACTCCGCCAAACTATGCGGATGTGGATGACAAGAATGATTTCTACAGCAAACTAGGCGCAGCCACCAACTCAATGCCAAACGGAGATATCGTGATTGTGATGAAAGATTCTAACGCGAAGATAGGCAACGGCAATACCATGCTCAAACATGTGATGGGAACACAAAGAACGACAACGGCGAAAGGCTTGTTGACTTCTGCATCGTCAACCGCCTGGTCATTGGAGGCACACTGTTTGACCGCAAGAACTGTCATAAGATCAGCTGGGTCTCGATTGATACATATAACCAGATTGATCACGTTACCATTAGCCGATAATTTTGTAATTGAATCCAAGATGTCCGTAACAAACGTGGAGCTGACATCGGAATAGAAAGGGACCATCATCTAATGGAAGCCACTATACGTCAGCGCCATGTATGAGCTGACATGCATGCCATTCGATTCCTCAGCATCCACTCCGTTAATATTGAGTTTTTCAGGAGACAGAATTGGATTTTTGTCAGTTTTTCGCACCCCAATCGATGATTGCATCAATGTAAGAGTTGAGTTCGGTGGATATTTGCTATCGATCGCACTCAAAACCTGATGGCCTTAGTCTTGGGGTCCATAAAGAATAAGCGAAGTCAAGGGTGCGTTCATCAGCGAAGGAATAGACTGAATTGCTGCTGAGAGAAAGAAGGTCGTTGATAAATATACAGGAGAGAGAACTGAGCCCTGGGGTACTCCAGCATTAGTTGAGAAGGGGATACAAGTGTATCCATCTACTACAACCTGTATTGTACGCAAAATTCCCTTTATTTCTGAACGTTTTTATATCCATTTTCTTAAAGGTTGTTCACCTAGTATTTTTCCAACAGATCCAGTGTCACATATATCCAGCTAAAAACTAGGAAGGAATTCCAAAAAAACAATGTTGCCATGTCTTTTGGTTAGCTACTGTTTCTCTAGACCTTTGATGTAGTAAGTGCTTCATCATTCTTTCATCGTCCCCACACCAAAAACAGATGAACCGAGGCAGTCGATGGCTCGGTCAAATGTCAAAGACTAAACTAATACTCCGATACGACCCGATGTATCTTTCTTTGTTCAAATTTAAGGTGTTTGCCAATATCAAGGGAGCTTAACCGCGATTAACTTTCGCTCTTCACTGGAGATAATAAGGGCGCCCTTTTATAGTTTACCAAGCGGCATTTCTTCGAATTTGTTTATCTTATGCCATTCACTTCCCCCTGTCGACGTTCACGTGCCTGCCTTGATACATAAAAGAAATTTCTAATCTCGTTCACGCGTTACAGATCCTTTCATCTTCTGTCAAAGAAAAACAAAGTTTAACTACACCAACAAACAAACAACACTCCCACCAGTAATCTTCGAAACAAAAACCAACAACTGCTGCACTAAATCCCAATTTAAACGATATCTCGTCGAAGCCATCATAAAGCAGAGTTCTTCAAGTTATCATCTATCGACACTCTATCAGCGGAATCCAGTATTGCTGCCAAATTACCTAATGGGCTCCCATTACGTGTAGGGAGTGCCAAAATGTTAACAGATACGTTTGGGGGGTGAATTTTATATGTACACGCGGGTACAGCAAATGAACATAACCATAAATTATGCTCCCCTCTACCTTGGATATCTTTAGAGGGTGCTTCTTCTTGTTCATCTTCTTTCCATTATTTTGGTTGGTTTTTATATAGGTACATGTCCTTTGAGTGAATTTCGTAGGTGTAGGGGTGGTATTCTTTGTGAACTTGTTACCCTTCTTCAAGTTTGCATTGCATATTCATGCCTTAGTGAAGAGAAGTTAAGCCAAAGCCGTGTGAGCAATTTATGTGAAGTGCATTCGAACAATAAATTTTCTTTAATGGGACGAAAGGTTATTTATCCTGTCTGAGCACAATTCAGGTGGTAATTTAATATTGTCCTCGAAGTACATGGGTGCAAATTGAATTCGACAGAAGAATGTGCCAAAAGTTCTATTGTTGGGGGTGACATGCATGCATGTTCAACTGAAGATGATACCCGGAGTTGCCAGGATGTAACTGATTAAAAGTTTGGAGAACTGCATATGCGGCGGAATGAAAGGATTGAGGACGAGTCTCGAAGTCGAAATGAACGTCCTGAACTCAATAATTGCCCACAGACAGACTAATATATTTTGGCAATAAGGCTGCAAGTAGCTTTTATCTGGATGCGTCTGTTGATATTCCGAATTAAGGCAAAATTCAAAAATATCAGCCTAATATGCGTAAACGTATGGCCAAAGACTGCTTTTATGAGCTCCTCGACAGGACTTACGACCAATGTCTTTGTTATGACGTTAAAATCGTGCTTAGCTATTTTAACTCAAAAATTCACAAACACCGTCGGAAAATACAGCCTGCACGCAAGACCTCAGGAAACGGGGACGCTGTTATTTATAAGGGTACCTGGCGATCTTCAGATCAACTAACTGTCAACCTAATTGATCACGTCGCGATTGATGCAAGGCACTCTACCAGTATTTTGAATATTCACACCTTCTGCTCATTGACACGAAGCACTAGCTTGTTGCTGCCAAGATACGTATGCGGATATCCGAAACACTTCAACACCAAAGAAGTACTGTGAGAAAATTTAACATCCAATGGATACAATCGCAAGAAACTGCCGGAACCTTCGCCGATCAAGTATCCCTGAACCTCTAAAGAAGTCCAATGCTGCCAACGTTAAGCGCAGATGAGCTGGGTTAATGTGCTGGGTTTCTCGCATCCATCACAAAGAAACCCCTGGTTTGATGAAGAGTACTGCCAATCGCACGCAGCAAAGTAAGAGCCAAAGTGTGAGATACTAATATATCTCGGTATGTTATAAGTAAACCGTAGACAGTCATTGAATGCTATATTTATTTTACGTTTGCATGCGCAGTCTTCATATCTGATAGAAGGAGACTAGCAGAGCATCTCAAGCTGCGTAATCCATAGTAGATTCTCCCAATCGTGATCGAAATGGCATCACAGCAGCGTAACTTGTTATTTAACGTAAAGCCAATATACGAGTACTTTACTTTTTTAACATATGGAATAACTTCGCCATTGAGAACAACGGGGGGAAATTCCAAAGCACTAATTTCTCTCCTTGAGCATAACATAGCAAGGGTTTTAGATGGGTTTAGTTTAAGTTTATTTAAATTAGACCAGAGTTCAATTCTTATTATATCTTCATTCATCCTTGCCACTAAGTCCTCCATCAAGCCTATTGGACGGCAAAGGTAGATCAGGTCATTAATAATTAGCGAAAATAATAACGGCCCCAGCACAGAGCCCTGTAGTACTCCAGTATTTACAATAAGTGGTCTAGAAGTTCCACTATCAGTATTGACTGTTTGAATCATGTCCTTGAGATAACTGCACAGTAGGCGAATAGCAGTATTAGAAAAATTGAATTTATTTCTTAGTTTAGACATTAAAATCGAGTGATCAATGCAATGAAAAGCCTTTAAAAAGTCTAAAAATAGCAAAAGACCAATTTTATCTGAATCCAATTCCATACGCAAATCTGTAGTGTTGCGCCTTTTTAGGAATGGGTATTACTTTATTACTGGCTTCCAGTGTAAAGGAAAAGTACTACTATAGATGTATGCAAAAGCACGCCTTAGAATCAGGGTTATCCGAAGCAACGTCAGTATTGGAAGAACTGATGAAATTTGGAAGAAAGTGCGAAACCATTTCGTCGGGGCTAAACGAACACTTTGACATGTTTTTAGTGCCAATTATGCCCTCGTCTTTTATATTCTTCCACAGTTGCTTCAAGCTAAGTGTTGGATCAAGTTTTTCTAGAAGATATGACATCTTAGATGAGCGGATAAGATAGAAGAAGAAGGAGAACGAAGTGTCCGCGTACGCGAATCACTTTGTTCAGAACAAGTCCCTGCTATACAGAAAGTCTTGGTATTGTCGTGGTTTGTATATAGTGATGAACTCGCAGTGCCTCTACAGTCCGTTGAATCTTTAATCAATACTAATTTAACGAAACGAACTGTATTACAAACGATCGCTAGGATCTTCGATTCGAGTCGTTATTAAAATGAAAATTATTTTTCAGTCTATTTGGAAGGCCAAGTTACTCTGGGATGAGCTCCTTACATCTGATCTTTTGGCGGATTGGCAAGACTGCATTAACAGTCTGTTGGAATTAAGGAAGTATTGCGTTCCTCGTGCCGTCATAACGTTACCTCCGCCATATATCATCCAGGTGCATGTATTTGCAGATGCGAGCCTGAAAGCATATGGAACAGTGGCTTACCTCAAATATATTAGCGCCACAGGTAAGAGCACTGTTTCATTGATGGAACTTGAGAACTTACGTTGCCCAAGTTAGAACTAACCGCCGCTAGATGGTGTTTCTACATCCAAATCTGCCTGTGGATGGATTCAAAGATCGCACTAAGTTGGATTCAAGGAGAGGCTGCCCGATGGAAGCCCATATGCAAAGTCGCCGCCTTACGTCGGTTGCAGTTTGAATGTATTGCAGTGGCAAAGAGAATTTGCTGCTCAAAACTTTCAAACTTCTGTGTGGATTCACAGACCGTTTTGGCTCAAGCAGAAGAAAAGCTATTCAGAGGTAGATTTCCTGGATGTGGCTTTTTCGAGTGACAGCTTTTGTCTTCCGCTTCATTAGGTTATGCAAACGAGGGAGTGATCCAGTTTTCACCAATAGTTTGTCCGCTGAAGAGCTCAAGATCGCCGAATTATATTGGCTGAGGTACATACAATATGATTCATTTTGTAACGAGATTTGTATTTTACAGAACAAAGATGCGTCGTATGCAAGAAACTGTGGGGCCAGCCAGTCTTCCAGCTATTTGGCCCTCAACCAGTTGAAAGATTGATATTGTTGAGACCCTCGATTGTGGGGCGTTGACTTCGCCAGCCCGCTTTACTATCTGGACAGTTCAACGAGTGAGATGTGCAAAAATTATTTTATGGTTTTTACGTGTGCCTCTATTCGATCTGTGCATTTGGAGCTGGTCACGAGCTTGTCTACAGACAGCTGCCTTATGGGGCTTAGGCGATCTATAGTTTGAAGAGGTGCTCTGTCTACAATCTACTCCAATAATGCACGGACATTTCGCAGAGCTGCTTTAGAGATGGCTGGTATTGATCGTATTCTCGAAGATGAGACTCTCCAAGGGTTTTTGGCAAATAAACTAATGAAGTGGAAGTTTGGGAGCGGCTCATTCACACGGTAAAGAACGTTTTGAAGGAAGAGCAAAAATTGCCAACCGGACACGCGAAGTAATACCTGACGATAGTCTCGCGGGGAGAGTGATTGAACAACATCCTGGTTAGTACGTACTTAGGCGTATTCCTGACATCGATTATTCAGGTCTGCAAATTGTGCATGCTAGTATATTTAGAAAACCGCTACTAGATTGGATTGTGACATTTTTTTTTTTATTCAAATTCTTATTTTAGCTCTCATCAAAGAGTTGCATGCTTTTTAGTGCTGGTTTATGTGTATCAAAATTAAGAAGATTCACGGATATGTTACAGATTCAATAAAATAATAAACTTCAAGCGAAAGAAGACTAGTAACAACAACAAATACGCTAGATTTTAATTTATGTCGCCGACACATAACATTTCACGCTAGAAGCTGGACTAACAATAATATCGTGGCTTCAGTTGAATTAGAAAAAAATCCACAAAATAATTGCCTTATCAAATCAACCAGCTTAATGCATACATATGTACATATCCAGCGATAGGAAGACAACCATACACAAACCAAAGCTAACGAACTTCGTCATAATATCGACACAAGTTATTGACCTGAAATTCGATATCCATGAGACATCGTCTCGAATTGTCATTTCTTTTCAAATTCCGAGTATTCATCATTTTTTTTTTGTTCTAATTACTAATAATTTTTCATGATATTCAATTCCAATAAATTAGCCCAACAACAACCATACAACAGGTGCAGCAGCAAGTGGAATGTGTGCTAGTGCTGTGTCCTCATAGTTCGAGAGCGTTCGTCGCTCCGCTTCTTCAAAGGAAAAACAAATAGCGTCTAATCATCACTTTCGATTAATTGTATCGGGGATGATCCAACACTGAGAAAGCACTCTCCGTTGCGTTGGTCGGTTGGTTTGGTTTGGTTGCTTATTATCTCACCTGCTTTGGTCGGTTTTGTTTCTTTTAATTTTATTTTTTTTTTTTTTCTAACACTACGCACCTGATGACTGACTGACTGACTGAGTGACTGAGTGACTGGCTGGCTGAGTAGTGACAAACCTAATTACGAACAACTTTGTTGTCCACCTTGTGTGTGCATTATCTATCAGATGCACTTACAAAAGAAGTGCCGCCAATTGCCGAGCAAAGAGCCGATAAGCACTGGCGTCCGCTGCGTCCATTGCACTGAAGAACATATGTTTACAACCCTTGTTGACTGCCTCTCACACTTGTGAACATAGCCGATGGTGTGGTGGTTGGGGTTTTTATGGAAAATAGCCACGTTTTCACCTGATAAGGCGGTTAAACCCTTTCACTGTCACACACAAACCGAATGTATCGAAGATCGGGGCAATAATGTATTCTGGCGGATGATTCATCCGTCCGTCCATAGAAAGAAATTCCTCAAGCATGATTGGACCGTAACGTAAACACTTATGGTGTGCGCTGCATGCCATCGACGACAGCCGATAAGAATGGGAATCAATGCAATATTGCATTAGCAACGGACTTTAGAAGAGCCACTTAGCGGTTAACCGGTCAGTGGTGGTGGCTATGCTGACCGATAAAGTTTTGCGGTAATGCAGCGTGTTCCATGGAATTCGTTCAACTGAATGTTGTTACATCATGGGGTTATTCTAAGAATTTAGAGGAATCTGTAGGTATTCGAGGGTATGACGATCGAATTTTCGTGGACAATGGTCGAAATAATTTGTAACATTTGTCATCAGCAAGAGTAGTAGTTTATACTACCCAAAGGCAAGAAGATGGGGGATTTTGTTCCCTTTGGAAGGTAATCAATCAGCAAAACATCTTCACTGTTCCAAAAAACAGTCGCGGCCTCTCCCCTTTTTCAATCCACTGAATAGACTCCGGATCGTATTGGCGAACGCTGGTCTCATATACAGTTACTCTTCGGTTGCAAATTTCGTCGAGATTGTCCCCGGCTAACTCAAAAAAATCTTTGCAGCACTCTAGTCGTCGTTGCTTGTTGAACGGCGCGTGAGTACTTTCGGTACCCAGAGCACAAATTTTTGTTTGATGTTTAAATGCTCGTGCAAAACTTCTCCGATCCGTTCTTTGCTCATCCGGTATCTGCCACATTTTTATTCTTCTGTCGGCCAGAACTAATTTTTCAACTTTTCCCACTCTTTCATCAGTGACCACTGACACAGGACGCCCTGGGCGGGGGTCGTCTTCACAGCTCTATCGCCCTTGTTGAAATAAGAGAGCTCATTTTTTGACCATGGTAGGACGAAGGCCCAGAATCCTGGAGAGTCGATGACATGTCTTCGAAATTTTTTTTTTTATGACATTATTATTAAAACGAGGTGATATTTATAAATGATAAAGAGTACCGCAGTCAGTGTTATCAGTAATTTGAAGATGACTAGTTGTTCAGTATCTCAGGCAGCGAACTTATCAGCCGTTTCTCGTAATGTAAAGGGATTCGATAACTCTTTGGACCACCGTTTGACAAAACCAAGTTATGGGTTAGTTTTAAGGATTATCTCATCGATATTCGAACAAAAATTTAGCGCCCTGTTGTATAATATGCCAAGATCGCGAAGAGAAAGAGGGATATAGGGTGACCTTTGGAAAAGGTAAACTCAGGTAAGGATCTTGTTGCACTAACGAGACAAGGTAATAGATTGGCATTTGGCAATGTTGAGCTCTAAGCAATCTTTGAGGCACCAAATCGAAAAATAATCGAGGTCTTGTTGAGGAAGACTAGAGTCTTAGGGTGAATAAATGACTTTGACAAATTTGGTTTTCGTCAACGTAGAGGGAGAGGGAGGAGTATTTAATGAACCTCTCAAGATCGTTTATATTTTTGGGCCTAAGGAGATTCTGCCTTTGAAGAAAAAATGATGACACTCGGAATAGGGTTCGTGAGAACAAAAGTCAAAAGAGAACATGTCTACAGCTGTTATGCATCTCCAAATAGCACCTTCGCGGAGTTCTAGGGTATGCTGGAGAGGCTAGTGAAAGATGCCAGAGGTCGTAGCTCTATAATTGTAGCTGGGGACTTCAACGTAGAATACGGACTAATAGAAGATGCGAGGCTCCTTGAGAAGCCGTATCGTCACTAGACGAAATACTGCTTAATACAGGAAGCGAGTACAGTTTGTAACTAGTTCCCTAGCGAGAGGTGCATGGTGGAGAGTCAGTAATCTGACTCCTACAGCCTACAGCAGCCACCAGGCCATCCTGTTCGAAGTGCAGTCGAGGAGAACGACTCAGGAATGCCCTCCAAAGAAAGCTCAACGAATGGGGTGGAAAATAAGCACACTAGACGAACACATTTTTACCCTGATTTTTCGAGAGTCTACAATAAACCCAAGTTACTAAACATGTAACTAGGGCTTGAGACGCATCCATGGTACGGAAGACGTCAACAAATCAACGGCCACCAGTCTACTGGTGGAACCAAGAGACAGCAGAGGTACGCAGCAAGTAGTATAGAGCGAAGAGATTATTCCAGTGATCCAAAGCTTTACCCTCCCATCAGGACCTACAAGTGTAAAACAAAAATAGGCATAGGGACCTAAAACTAGCCATTCGGAGAAGCAAGAGCAACAGCTTTAAGGAACTCTGCGAGCAGGAGGCAATTGATGAAGCCGGGGGACTCTCAAACCAACTAATTCAGGATCCCCAAGCTTCAAGGAAGACTTATACTGAATATCCAAAAATGGATGAACCGGCAGCATGGAGAATTAGATTTCTACTTCAGCCAGCTCCTAACCAGACATGGCTGCTTTCGAGCGTATCTGAAGCGGTTCAGAGTCAATCAACGTCCTACTTGTTTCAATTGAGAAGAGGCCAGAGAAAATGCGCTACGTTATGATATAGAGCGCAGAGAACTAGAGGAAAGAATTCGAGAAATACCAACTCTAGAGAATATTTTAAACTTCATGCTGGCATAGAGCACAATATGTGATGCTGTGCAGCAGGTTACAGCAATAATCGTGGAGGAACTTGAGGAAAAGCAACAGTAAAAATGAAGCCCAGACGACATCTCTCATGGAGCAAAGAACGGCAATTGCTGAACCCATTTTTGAGGCAGTAAACTGGGATAGAAGAACATAAATTGCTAACCAGCCCCGCGAAGTAATACCTAGCAGTAGTCCCGCGGGGTGAGTGGTTGAAAATTCACGGATTGCCGTAATTTCCCCTTGAAAAACACTATAGTGATCCGGTAGTCGTCTGGTAATGATTACATCAGATGCCCTGGTACAATACGGTGTCTTAGATCCATCTGTGTATATCACTATTGCAAAATCGGTCAAGATTTCTCCAGATTCCCAAGCGCTTCTGGTAGGAATTCTAGTCTTATATCTGACATCAAAGTCAATGTGAGGGACAATATAGTCCGTCTTGCTAGGAATAGTATTCTTGCCGATCAGAATCCTGGAGTTCTGGTAAACAGATCTCAACTGTCCACATAATCATTTCATTAAGTTCAATCGGACCACACATACAATTGTATAAACAAATAGCGTTCTTTCGTTTTTGCAGATTAAACACTTTTATCCGCACTCGGACCACAAAGCCACTTGCATAAACAGAAGCTGTCCTCTTTTCGTTCTTTATCTACCGAGGTATAATTTAAGAAGGAAGATGTATAGTTTTTAGTTGGGAGTGAACTCGTGAAGAAGAAGGAAGCATTAATAAATACTCGTACTTATATATCCTTTACTTGGGGTGTTTTATTTTTATTGAAGAAAAATAATAAATATTTTATTATTGGAGTATTGTCTCTAGCGCAGCGGTAGAAGTTGATTTCATGCTGTTGGTTCCATTCTGATAATCATTTAATACTTTTGCCAAATGCTTCTTCCTTTGCAAGCCGCTTCGTAACATTCATTCCTGCTAAATTTTCTTCCTGCCATAGACCTTCTTTGTTTTTCAAAATCTACTAAAAATTCTGAATGACTTCCCACGGTAACCACCGTCACCTTTTCCCCATTCCATTCACAACCAGCCCTGGAAATCGTCATCTCCTCACCAGGAAACCCTAACAACACCCCGATTGAAACCGTATCTTGTCAGAACTACCGCATAGCAATAAAAACCAAATTCTATTGCCCCATAAACTATTTCGAACTATAATCGAAACAACATTTCGATCAAACTGGCATTCATCCATCGATGATTCGGCTTCACCATATCACAGTGATGTGCCTCACCTGGCGGGATCCCATAGTCTTTGCGGGACACAACCAAAACTCACAAAAAAAGGAACTCCACGACCCCGTGTGCACTTGTCGCGACGCGTTGAAGGGGCAATAAAAGTACACAAAAGTGCCCCGTTTGTCCATTATCAACATGAGATCGTCATTATCCGGCATAGTAATGATTATAATTTTGTTATCTATGGCCGCATCTCAATTCGGATACGCGGCTGCTGGTGCACTCCTTTCGGCGCGGTCTATCCTTGTGGGGGAATGTTAATCTTAATGCATTTTATTTGTTGGCGCAATATCGGTGTTCGGTCGAGCACGATCTGATCACGGATCGTAAAAAAATGGAAATTGAAGATGAAGAAAGGAATGTTTTCCCTAGTTAGCTTCGAAGATCCTGAGGTTTTATTTGTTTTGGGTGGTTAGAGCAGTTTGACATTTATTTTCACTGGTTTTGACAGATTTTTATGGGAATTTGAGATTATGGACATCATTTTTTAATTAGGTAGATAATTTATGAAGAAAAACAAATCAAGGGGTTTTACGTGGAGACTAGGAAGGAGAGATCCTCTAAATCCTACCACAAGACGTCATAGATTCTGAAATAGCATAGCGGTTTCAAAATGATGGCTGGAGATTGAGATAAGAAACTTTCAAGCCTGTAGTATTGCGAAGATACTCTGTTTTGTCACATTTCGTTATAAATCACCAAAATTCCAACTGTCTACCTCTTGATATAATTTCCCTATAAAAGTTGAAAAAAAAAAATACTCGAGTCATCTCCTAATTGAATTTCGAAATCCTCCCTAAGGCAGCACATAAACATTTCATTTTAATTTGATAACATTTCTATATCACGATCCCGTGCCTGACCCGCATAATAAATCATAAAAAAAAGATACATGATAGGCACAAGAATTTAAACACGTCCTGGAATTTTTATTTTTTAAAGACCACCAATGATTCAAAACGCAAAGAGTCCTTAATGTCGTAAATTTAAGGGTCAGTTGGATAAGATCTCGAAAAATAAAGAGGAGAGTTGAAAAAAAAAACGATATTAACACCAAATTAACAAGTTTATCAATGAATTCGTGCAGCTGGAAGCAGTTCTTTAACTTTCTAATTACATTCAATCATAAATTATATTGTCAGGTATTCTATTTTGTTAATTAACTTATGACAAGGGACATTTTGTGATAACGTAGATACTGGTACACGTGGATTCTACGCAGGAGCCGTTTGGGTTATTTAGGATACCTGTAATGGGGTTTAAGGTTCCATAGAATAATGTCCTTTATTTACTTTCAAAAGTGCAATAAGGTCCATATAGCTACTTTTCGCAGTTTTTCAGATCCTGCCTGACCTATGTCCCAAAGAGTATCGGCTCAGTTAGATATTCTTAACTTCCCTGTGGAAGGATACCCTTGTGAACTTGGCTGTCTTTAAGTATAGGGTGACCAGATAAGAACGATAGGAAAATAAATTCAAATAGAACAACAACGGTGTGAGATTTCAAATTAATTCTGACTTTATTTTGAAGCTACACTCATGCCATTATGTATGGAATAGCACATCATTTAAATAGCCGTCTCGGCTTTGTTGGCAATGCTTCTAGCGGACGGTCCAATTTTTGATTACTCGGTCCAATATGTGCGGCGTTATTCCGGCAAAAGCGGCTCTTCCAAAGTGGTTGGCTTGTTAGCGTGTCGAGTCGCATGATCGCGGCGGCCAATTGATGAACGCTCGTCGTGAGATGGTCCAGTAGCCAAATTCCACCTTCACTACTTCGAGCGTTGCATCGCTTGTATGGCAAGTAGCTCCGTCTTGTTGGAACCACAACTCGGATATATCGATGTTGTCGAGCTCTGGCCACAGAAAGTCGGTTAACATCGCTCTATACCGAGGACCATTGACGGTAACGGTGTCTCCTTCCTCATTTCGAAAGAAATAAGTTCCGCTGATGCAGCCGTGCCATAAACCGCACCAAACAGTCAATCTTTGTGGATGCATTGATGCTTGGTCGAAAACTTGTAGATTGTGGTCGCTCCAATAACGTCAATTATGCTTGCTGAGCCAAAAATGGGCCTAGTCCGAGAAGGTGATTTTTTTTGCCAAAATCCGGATCTCCGGCCAACATTTCAAGAGCCCAATTAGTGAACTCACGGCATTGTCTTTGGTCGTTCGGCTTCAATTCTTGCGTCAGCACAATTTTATACGGATGTAGGCCTTGTTGACTCTCTGGCGATGCCCAATAGTTCCGGCTGATAGCCGCCGAATCGACATTTCTGGGTCTTCTTCGATACTGGCCGCTACGGCGGATTTGTTTTCTTCACTTCGCACCGATTTCTGTCTGGTTGGTGCTTTAAGGTCCAAAAGAGTGTACTCACGCTCAAACTTTTCCACAATGCGACGAATTGCCTGTGTACTGAAGCCATGATTGCGACCGACCTTACGACGAAATTCACGTTGCGTATTACAACTGAGCCGGAATTTCGATAATATTTTTTAATAATTTCCACACATTCAGGAAGTGCCAAACGTTGCACGATAAAATGGCAAACCTTACTGAATATTTTAACAGCCAGATATTATTGGTAGCTTTGACAGCTGCTGAAACATAACAATCGGAAAAACTATCATTGCTATCTGGTCACCCTTTAATATCAATTACTAATCTATTTATAGTCATTCACTGTAGGATGTCTAGGTAGCCCTCCTTCTTCAAGATTCCTTCGATTTTTAATAGTGGACCGACATGCCACCAAGTGAAGCAATCCCACATCATTTAGCTACCTCCACCAATTTTGACAGTTTGTTTAACTTGATGCCTTTGGATAGTTTCTTGTGGTCGGTGCCAATAGTATTCCTTTCCATCAGACTGGAATCGACTGATTTTTGTTTCGCTGGACCAAATAACGCGTATCCAGTCTTTCAGAGTCCAATTCTTATGTATTTTGTAGAACTCAAGTCTAGCCTTTATATTTTTTTCTGACAAAGAAGTGCTCTCCTAGCAGTCCACCTACTAACATCTTTGTTGATGTGTTTTGCTGTCGATTTGGGTGTTTTGGTGTCTTTATTTTTCATTAGTCCCTCGATTAAACGGGCGTCAGAGATGGTCGTCTCCTACAGAAGGTGTTTCTTCTATGCCAGCATCTTCTTCACCGCTCAGTTGTACGAGTATATGGTTATGCAGTATTAAACTGCAGCATACGATTTTATTTGCCAGCTCTGGCTTATCCCGTGTCTATGTACTTAAGTCTCCTAAATCTACATTTTAGGATCCCAAAAGCACATTCTATTGCGACCCTCGCTCTGCTCTGACTAACGTTGAACCGTATTTGGGTTTCATTCAGTTGGTTATTATTGCGAAGAGGAGTCACCAGGATCTGGATAAGCGAGGTCTCAGAGAAACTAAACTAGCTGTCCAACACTTTCAAAAAGCAGTTGATATCCTAAAATATAGCAGAAATGACATAAGAAGGCTTGTGAGCTTCCTTACTAGTCCCTGTCAATTAATTTACCACCTTAATAAAATGAGAATTTCAGAGGATATCACCTGCTGCTTCTGTCTAGAAGAGGACGAAATCGCATAACACTTTCTATGTGAGTGTGTAGCTCTGTGTAGAATTAGAAGAAGCTTCTTCCTTAAGGAGATCCTATCTCTAGACTTACGAAATTCCTCCTCAGCCGTAATTATAGCTTTCATAAGGAAAACAGAAGTACGACTACTGGTCGCAGTGCCTATACGCCATTTGGGAGTGTTACAGAAATAAAAGGTCTGCACACTCTTTAGAAAACATAAAACTTGTATCTTGTATCCATCTTAAGGCATAAACTAAAAAGTTACTAAGATAAGCAAAGCATTTAAGGACTGCCTTTTGTTTCAAGTATACTAATTAACTCCCAGGACAATGCTTGTCGTTTATCCTTTTAATAATCTGTCATTATTGGTACTATTGTGGGTGCCAGCCCTATGTTCGAGTTACTTATTGTGTAACACAGTTGAGTCTCAAGACTTCGCGGGATTCTCGAAGAAATTGTTTTAAAATGCAAAAATAACCCGCAATATTCGCAAAAGGTAGCAAATTTCAGCAGTACCTACCTAGTTTTGATAATCTAAAGAGACTCGAACTTATGAATAAATTCCGTTTGCCAATTTCTAAAGGGAAATGCGCAACCGGATGCAATGTTAAGTACGATTTGAGCAGATGGTCATCTTTTTCAATTGCGCTTTTGTGGCCTGTCCAAGGAGTATTTCCTTTCATCGTTCATAAGGCCGATGAATGGATAATTTCACAGAATACAAAATGATAAAAGGAAGGTACATTTCATTTTAAATTTTCCACCTTTTTGATGGAAATTGAATTCGAATTGTACTCGTATGTCCGTCTCTATTCACTGGCTATAAGCAATATCGACCCACCATTCTCCATGAATCTATTTCTGTGTAAAAAATTGCATCACGACGATGATATCATTCTAAAATCTTTACTGAAATTAAAGTTTGCATTTCGTAAAGTAACCCTCTTAAGTTATCCTACCTTCACCTTTTCTCAAGCAATAATTTCTCATTACCATTCCAATTACCTCCAACCTTTTGATAACCCAAAGTGAACCGGAAAAGAACCCGCCCCATCAACCATCAATTCCCAAGAGAACCGAACCGAAAATCAATTCCCTCTCCTTAGAGGCCAATAAAAAACACTCTTCCGACCTCGTGACCTACATTGGCTCAAAGTGGCTACACTCTGCGCCGTAATTTATGCATTATCCTTTAAAAGGATACACTACACTGAAGTTGCTCTTCAGTCGATAACTTTAACTGAACTTTATCCACTCCCAGAATTTTCTTTTTCGGTACACCAATTCCCCGAGTGAAACGAATGACTCAACACTTGATGTGGGATGTGAGGAGAATCCTCATTAAATAGGGACACCATCCCTGTTCGTTGGATGTTCGCCATTTATATTCATCTGACGTAGGCTTGCAGAACATACAAATAAAATACTTGCTGGCGTTATTTGCACCCAAACTACCTTATTCTTGTTGGTTTGAATTTTTTTTTTTTTTTTTTGTTCTTCTCTTGGAACTCACCAAGGATGTATTGGACTTAGCAGCAAGGATCCTAATCACCCACTGGGGAGTGAGTTCAAAAGGGGGGCGAGAAAACTTTTCGTCTTTACGAGTATTGCATTGCATAAGAAAATACGGCCCAAACCGAACAGAGAGGTGAAGGTAAGAGAAGAAGAAGAAGAAGAAGAAAAAATTGTGTAACATGGAAAAAACTATTAGAAGCTGCCACAATTTTGTCCCGTTTGGAATTTTTCTATTTTTTTTTTTTTTTCATTTGACAATCGGATTCTTCTTTAAATTTCTTCTCCGACATTGTGTTCCCTGAAAATTAAAGAAAGGAGTAGGGAGGACTTTTTGGGATTTCCATTATGAAAATCTCTCAACTAAAAGTTCCTAGAAATTTTGCTCCTTCGTTTGCTCTGTATCCAAGGAGAGACATGGCGTCTGGGTGTCGCGTTGAGATAACTTTTTGTGGCACAACATAAAATGTTCTATCAGAGATTTTTGCGTTAAGGAGGAGGATTGCTGGATGTTGGGTTATTTTAAGATACTCGTACATTTTTTAAAGAAACCAGAAGTTCAGGGTGAACTTAGTGTGCTGAGTGTCCTTTTGAGTAGATGAGGCATTATCCCTCATTAGGATGAAAAGTTTTTACATTTTTCGCAAAATGTTTATCCGTCAAGTGGGGAATTTATTGTTAATTTAAAATCAGAAGGAGATGATGTTTCATTTATTTTGTAAGTATGGATTGTGGAGATAAACATGACACTGAGTGGGGTTGGTCTGTTTGTTTGGACATTGATATGAATTGAATGGCAGTTTTGAACATATTACGGCTGGACATGTTTTCTTCAAAAGCTCTCTGTACGAGGAACTTCTTGACCGACTTTCATTTAACCTTTACCAAAATGTTGGCTTAATATTCAACTGTCACTCCGTTGTTCGTGCATCTGTCACATTTTTCACATGCTTTTGGTTAACAGTGGAGTACTTGTGTGTCTGGCGATATGCACATATATTTACGTTACGCCTTTATGTGGATGGCTGGTTGTTGTAGAAATAGGGTAGACTCGGTGTCAACCAGTGTTGTAACTGTTACTATAGGTATACATCAATTGTGCTTATTTTACCTCCACGCGGTAGCCATCGGATACTGGTTGTTGTCCAACCGGACTCAACTTGCTAAATTTATAAGCGCGAGTGTTGACCAGAAGACAAAAATAGCAGCACTACAAACACGACAGCGGACATGTTCCCCAGATGGAACCAACAGTGGCGTGATAAAACTCCGGAGCAGAGATAGCTCCTTATTCGGGTTTCTTCGACATGTTTAGAGGTTGGGGTCTTGAAAAAGAGATGGTGGCGAATGAGCCCTAAAGGGGCCAACAACAGCGTTCACACTCCCGAAGTGGGTTACTGTCATCGGTATAACCGACCACTCGTCCTAGGCGTTTCTAAAATGGAACTTGTCCTCTAGATTAGGGTTGTGCCATCAAAAACGGGTTCTGCCCCGCCATGGGGAAAAAAAAAAACATTGACAAAGCAACAACAAGCCTCGGAAACGGACAGATTTACTGATGACGAACCATGCTAACGAAACAAGGACAACGAACTTCGGGTCTGTACGTGGAATGTTAGGTCCGTTAATAGACCACGTGCAGCCGAACAATTAGCGGAGGCCCTAAACTGCAGCAAAGCAGATATCACCGCCATCCAAGAAGTGTGATGGGATGGGCTGGCAAAAGAGGATGAAAAACTGCGATATCTATAACAGCGATTGTTACCGGCAACAAAAGTAGCGCCTATTTTAATGTAGATTCGTTGACTTTGCAAGAAGTGTTAAGTTTCAGATATGTGGATGAACGCCTCACGACAACAATATGCGCGCATGCCCCCACAGAGGAGAAAGACGACGACTCCAAAGACTGGTTCTACGAGCTTTTGGACAAAACTTACGAGCAGTGCCCTAGGTATGACATTAAAATTGTCCTAGACGATTTTAATCAAAGCTAGGAGGAGAGGGCATCTTTGGTAGTGTAGTCGGAAAGTACAGCCTGCACGACACCACCTCCGATAACGGATTCAGGCTGATCGACTTTGCCGCGAGGCGAAATATTGTCGTAACTAGTATACGATTCCTGCATCTCGATATTCACAAGGGAACTTCGAGATCTCCTGATCAATCAACTGTCAACCAGATTGACCACATTGCGATCGACCCAAGGAACTCGTCCAGTATTATGGATGTCCGAGCTTCTCGAGGAGCCAACATGGACTCGAACCACTACCTTGTTGTAGCCAAGGTACGGTTGCGGATATCCCGAACACCGCCAATGCAAGGAGGAAGTTTGACGTCGGACTGCTACAATCGCAAGAGATCGCTAAATCCTTTTTCGATCGAATCTCCCTTAATCTCTTAGGAGGTCCAGGAGGAAAAAGAAGCGCGCGATCGAGGAAATAAAGAGATGCTACTGCAGGAATAAGGTTCGGAAATTTTAGCAAAGGGTAAAAAGAACTTGTCAAGGTTACAAGGCCCGAACCGAAGCCTGCAAAGACGATCAAGGGAACATTGTACTGAAACGCAGTCGATGCTGAGGATAAGGAAGAACCATTTCTGCAGACTGTATAACGGCGACGACGAATTGAATCCCGCTATAAGGCAGAATGAACCATTCAACCTAGATGATGTCGATCAACAATTGCGTCCACCCGATCTAGTCGAAGTGATAACCATATCCAAACTTAAGTCCAACAGCTGGAGCTGACGGCCTAGTTGCTGAACTATTCAAAGCGGCGGGAAGGAGCGCATGCATACTGAATGAAATCTCAGTATTGTTTGAGCAATCCACAAACAAGGAGACCCTCTGAACTGCGCCAACTACAGAGGCATCAGTCTCCTCAACATCGCTTAACTGCTGTGTTGTTTGAACACCTGAAGCCGTTTGTCCACAACATTATTGTTCCATATCAGTGTGATTTTAGGCCAGAAAAGTCCGCCATCGATCACTACGGCAGATCTTGGAAAAAAACCCAGGAGCTTCAGATCGATACCCACCACCTTTTCATCGATTTTAAGGCCACATATGACAGCATTTATAAAGGCGAGCTTAGACAGATATAACTTTGAGGTAGTTAGGGTCTTTGTCTACCTAAACTCAGACAACGACACGAGCATTGAGATCAAACGAAGAATAACTCTTGCCAACCGCTGCTTCTTTGGGCTAAGAAGTCAATTGAGTAGCAAAGCCTTCTCCCGAACAACTAAAGTGACCCTTTACAAAACCCTAATCATCCCAGTCCTACTCTATGGCACAGAGGCATGGACTTTTTCAAAAGTGGATGAGGTTGCTCTTGGCTGTTTGAGAGGTCCATAGATGGTGAATGGAAGAGGAGATACAACGACGAACAGTACGGGGCGTACAGCGCCATAACCAGGAGAGTGTAGGTCCAACGACTAGGTGGCTGGGTGTGCATAGACACTACGGGCCGAAAAATTTTCGAATCAACTTCCGAGGGAAGGCGCAGTAGAGGAAGACCGAGACTCAGGTAGCGCACCTTCTTTTTGGAAGAAGACCTCAACCAAATTGCGAAATTGGAGGCAGTCGCTTGTTGGTTGAGGCCTAGGTCCATCCCGGACTGTAGCGCCACCTTAAGTAAGTAAGTAAGTTTTATGTGGAAAGCAATTGTGCACAAAAAATGTGTGCTCAAATGATTCTCGCTTGAGCTAAGAAAAATTGCAGGAATTTTGACATTCCGATATATCAAGTTGAAAAAAGGGGCTGTGGTCGAAATAATTCAAGAAGTTTTGATTGCTTGTTAATTTATGTGGATTGGTTGTTGTACGCATCCACGATCGGGACATTTTGAAAATTTTTAAGGACTCAAAATGTTTTCCATTCTTCCTTAAAAAAATGTTTTAATTCTCATTTACTATAAGTACTTAACACAAGAAATGAAAAGATACACTGTGATAGTTGCCATATGTGTAGGCCACATTGATCAGGAAATATCGGAAGTCGCCCGATCGTTCATTCGCAAAGTTCGCATCGAATTGGAGACTTCTGGTGACGATATTTTCCCTGTTTCGAAACATAAAAAAGCATTCAACACGTTTGTACATCACGAAAAGCTCTGAACTTATTCAACAATTGCAACATTGTATTCACAGGGACTCCGGAACGTCGATGGGGTCAATTGCAAGGGACCTTCAAGTGCCTGGACGACTAATTCGCTATGTGGTTCATGGAAACCTTCGATATAAGTCTTATGTCATGAGAAGTGGTCATTTTATCTCGAAGGAAACGATGCACACAAAGCTTCCTGCCAGTGTGATGGTTCGTGGAGTATTGAGTAGTGTAGGTCATGTTTGCCTCCTTACTTTTTCCCACAAGGTCTTCACGTGAATGCTGCCAGGTACATCGAGGAGCTGGAGGTAGTTGTTAAGCACTGGATAGATAGTGTGAGTGAAGAAAGACTGTACGTTTTCCGAGATGACTCAGGAATGGATAGCGATCAATTTCCATGATCACAAACTTATGGCCACCTACTTTGTGTGGGATGTAGTTGAATATAAAACCCAGAATACCATCCAAGCTCTAAGTGATGCCATTGTCCGAGTGATGGCCAACATGAACAAGGACCATTTAATTCCGTCATGCTCACATTTTCGGTTACGAATTAAAGCTGTTATCGATGCTCAAGGTGGTTTTATTGAATAATTATTTAATAAACGATTTTATTTGCATAAATTACGAGCATTTCCGTTTTTATTTTTCATATAGTTACTATTTCAGAACTACGAAAGTAGGCCTAAGAGGAACAGGGATCCACAACGTAGAGTTTGTTTGCCTTCAAATGCATACTTAAGCAAAAATTCTTGAGGCGTCCTCGTGCAAGCGACCGAGTGAAAGCGCCAAAGATTGTGTTTATTCGATATTTGAGAAAACTTACAATAAATGCCAAATCATGTTTCCGGTTACGAATTGAGGCTGTTATCGATGCTGAAGGTAGTTTTATTGAATAAATATTGGCAAATTATATTCAAATAAACATTCTTTTGCATAATTTATGAGCATTTCCGTATTTTTTCCGCACCCTATAGAAGAAAACAAAAACACAGATGAAGACCACAGGAAACAACAAGATAAGTCACTTTTTTTTCCAGAATGCAGATTGAAATGGTTATAAACAGAGTTGTAGGGAATGGAGGAATGTATTGATTTTAGGATTATGAACTAAATTTAAACTTCCAAAATATTTTCTTCTGCAAGTGGTCCTGTGGTCTTCTCAACAGTATCCATTCCCACATAAAAAAAATGTAAGTTTGGTTCATATCCTTAAAACGAGAAACATTCAAAAACTTTCAAGGTTACCATATAAATGATCTCTCTTAAAACCTTAGATATCTCCGCAGCTGTTAAAATTTAGACTCTATTTAATAAATGTAGATGATCCTGATTTATATAAAAATAAAATAAAATGTCCGACAATTTTTTAGAGGGTTATTCATTTCCAGGTTGAGATTTCACATCCCTGTCATATGGCATCTGTCTTCCATAGTGACAGTTGGATTTGACAGATGTACTTGCCTTGTCATTTTACAATATGGATCGTTTAACCACCACTCAACGCTTTAAAATTGTAAAATCTTACCACAAAAATAACAGAAATATATGTAATCGCGATTGATTATGGTTGTCATAATCGCCCAGGGTAGGTAGGTAGGTAAGAGTGACAGTTCTGTTAGGAAGAACCCAATTACCACCTAGGTGCCATTTTGTTACCACAACTCATGTATCCTGGGTGTTACGGTGTGTTGGTGTGGAGTCTCTAGACCCAACCTGTGGAACTCAAGAAAGTACTAAGTTCTTTGATGTTTTCTCTGAGGGGGAATTGAAGATGGGTTTTCCTAATGCACGTTGGCTGGCCATAGCTAGTGCCGGACAGGTGCATACACGTAAATAGTGTATAAGAGTTTCTCTTTCAGTTGCAACATTGCAACTGCGACAGTGTGTGTTGTGTGGGATACCTAGTTTGAATGCCTGGTCTCCTTTAGGCCAGTGACACGTAGTCTGGTGACGTTTTTACGCATCCTATTGACGAAGTCGGTTGTTTTAACGGAGCCTTGCCTGGTCAGCTCATCAGCAAGTTCGTTTCCATAAACGTTACTATGCCCGGGAACCCAGATCAGAGTTACCTTGAATTGTCCATCTAGCTCATTTCGGCATTCTAATACTAGTTTAGAGGATACAGTGACCAAGGAGATGGCGTGTCTTCGTGGATAGCGAGTAGTTCCATCTGGAAAACACTGGCATTATCTGGGAGTCTATAAGATTTTGAAATTTTTAAGTATTCGGAAAACACACCTTCACAAACTCCGCAGTCCATCTTTGAACCGTCTGTGTAGATTGTCAAAGTCCTTCATCACCTGCACATCTTTCTATTCTGATCTTGTGGGGAATTGTACGTCAATATGCTTTTTGAAATTTATTTTGGGGATAATGTAATCTGTTGAGGGTGATACGAATCCTCTCGGTAGAGAGTTCAGTATATTATTATGCCTGTAGGGCCTCGCAGTCCAGCACCCAGACTCTCTGAGTCTGATCGCGCTATGTGCTGTAATGTTTGTTACACGTAGGTCTAGAGGTAAAAAATGCAGAAGGACTGCTAGAGCGTCTGGAAGGATATACCGTAGAGGACATGTGGTGCCTATGCATGCTGTTCTTTGTACCTTGTCAAGTTTAGTTATGTATATTATAGGCCTTTCTTATTTCATTACTATTGACCCATACGTGACAATAGGTCGTACTGCGGCTGTGTACATCCATAGCGTCAGTTTTGGCTGCAGGCCCCATTTTTTGTTGAATGTTTTGTTATAGGCGTAGAAGGCTATACATACCTTCTTTACCCCTTGTTCTGTATTTAGTTTCCAGTTGAGTTTAGGGTCTAGGATAACTCCTTAATACATAGCACTGGACAATAGCGAGAGCGTTTGACCATTTAGCCGAAGAAGTGCGAAGTTTTAGGGATGAAGAGCATCAGTTCAGTTTTGCACGAGTTAACACCAAGACCATACTTTTTGGTCCAGGTGCTTACCTTACTCAGAGCATTTTGCATAATTTCACTAATCACAGAGGGGAACATATCTGACATTAGTATTACCATGTCGTCCGCATACCCGACTACCTTAATTTTTTCTCTGTATAATGCTACAAGGATTTTATTCATGGCTATAAGTCACAGTAGAGTTGAAATGACACCGCCTTGAGGTGTTCCACTGCTGGCAAATTTTGTTATACTCGTATTGCTATTACCTAATATTACCTGGATAATTCTAGTGCTATGCATAGAAACAATCCAATGACTTAGATAACTTTCCATTCCCAGCTCCGTTAGGGACTCTAAAATTGCTTCAGTGTGTACATTATTAAAAGCTCCTTCAATATCTACGAAGGTAGCTAAAGTGTATTCTTTGTAGTGTATAGATTTTTTAACAGTTCGCATCACTGAGTAAACAATTCGAAACAAAATCATCAAATTCAGACAAATCGGCAGTTTTTGTGATGTCAAAAGACCTCTGTATCATCAGCTGAAAACATAGCCGCTGCGAGTGCCCCAGTGGCCGAAAACCCGTGTAGGCATTTTCTACAGCTCTGGATTTGCACCTTCATCCATATAAGGCACAGCTTACACAACAACTTTAGCCTGCTGACAATAGAATGTTCGGAACATAGGCCTATTTGTTGCTGGAAAATCAAGAACTTGACTCCTATTGCATGAAAACTTCCCGAAGGTTTTTAAATATGCAAATTCCCCCGAGTTGGGAAAAATCCCACGATATACCAACACTGCTTCCAATGGGGATTACGGTGAAGTGACGAAAATGTTGCTCACTAAATACTGCAAGCCACACTTCATTTGCGGGAAATCAAAGATCTTAGTTTTTGATTCCTTGACTGCCTAAAATTGGAGACTTATTTCACCATGAAACTGATCCCGAATTTTTAGTATGAAAAAGGTCTCCAAAACCAATTAAATAAATCCCCAATTTTAGAGAATTATATTACGTCAAAAAACTCCCTAAATTGCGGAGTTGGGGGAGTTTGTCCGAACGTACTATTACAATTACAGTAGGACGCGTTGGACTCGCTTCTCCAGAACTTTGACAAGAGCACTCTCCTCGAACTCGCTCTACCCACACTCCAATAGGAATCTGTCAAACGAGGAGATTGACTGGTACCTAAAATAAATTGACGAGGCAATTAAACGACCTACGGACAGTAGGATACCTCGGTATCAACATATTGACAATGCAGACATATTCCGCAAAACAACAATTGACGCACTACACCAATGCAAAAGTACTCTGCTGTCGAGACTAAAACCATGTACAGACAGTTTACTGACAGACAAAACTCGGAGATTAGGACGCTGAAGTGATTGATTCAAAACCTACAGACTTACTGTAAATTTGCATTGGAACAACAAAATTGGGGTTGTAAAAGCCAATAACCCGAGTGTGTTCCCGAAAATAAATAAAATATTTCGGAGGAAGAATCAAAACGACCTTCCTTCCGTGTCTTAAGACCCGCCGAACGATGAGCAATAGAAGAATACTGATAACAGCAGGTATAGATCCAGATAACGCAGTAGAGGATGACAACTTCTTTGTGATCGAAGATCCACAGGAAAAGGTAGAGGCTATAGGAGCGACTTTCCAGGAAGTGTACAAGGTTAGTGATACCATTTGCGCGAACCACGACCTGGATAATCGCGTCCTTGTGCACAACTTCTACCTTCGAAATGGTATAGAGCACTGACGATCCGAGAATATAGGTTTTACCGAGTTCAATGACGATACCATGGCAAATAATATCATCGCCGATGAAAGGGTACATCACCCGTTCATATCGAAGGAGGAGCTCCAAGCGATCTTCGACTCATTGAGGAGGAAGAAATCTATAGGAATCGACGGAGTATCAAACATTGTGCTTCGACATGTCCCTCTAGAAGCGGTGGACATTTACACCACTCTGTTTAACAATGTACTGATTAATACTAATTATCCAGCGCATTAGAAAACAGCAGTGATACTCGTACAATACGCGTCTAAACTGGTATCGGATATCCAATTGAACAAAAGCAAGAACCAATGCACGGGTGCCTTCCTGATTGACTTGAAGAAGGCCTTCGACACCGTATGGTTAGAGGGACTCTTCCACAAGCTGAGCATGCTACAGCAAACCATTGCTGTACATACTTTATAACATACTCAACAGTAGACAATCCATTGTGAAAAAAGGTGCGGTAAATTCGCCGATCCTTTTCAACATTTACAAGAGCAATCTCAGAGGATCACTTCACCATGCCATTGCGTACGCAGACGATTTGATTACGTACAGATCAAGCTGACAATCAACTTCCAAAAATGGGAAACCATTATTTTTAGGACGCCATTGTCTGAGGCCTCTAGGGATACCAGAAAGAATTGGTGTAAGTTCGCAATTGTGGGACCGCACGAACAGTCACTTGCATGTTGAAGTGTAGTCAGATACCTGGGGCTCTGGTTAGATCAGTACCTATATTTTAACAAACATGTAGATGCTGCTTTGACAGAGCCGAAGGTGCATTTTCCCTTACAAAGAGACTTTTTTATAGCAAGCAACACAATGCAAGGTAAAGATAATCTGCTACATGACACTCATCCGGCCCATGCTCGTATTTGGATGTCCCGTCTGGTGCAAAGTGGGAGCAAGCTTGTTGTAAAATATTCGGGTCCCTGTACAACAAGGCTAACCTAATAAGAGTGGATAATTTGGTGATCAAGCTGATTCGAAGCAAATTTCAAGAGTAATGAGCTCGATGAACAACCTGATCTCCGGGGCTTATTACTCCAATTACAGATACCATGAGAGAGTACGCCTTAACGGCTTTGTTCCCAAAGAGATGTTCCTCTATTTGAATGAGAAAGGTCTGACCGGGACAGATTGGCGGTGGCGCTAATCTTACATGTTCCTCGGACAACTGTGGATAGGCGACTCAACTACGACAGAGACGTCGCACAGAGCAGCGTTGAGCGTAGCTTAGAGCACCAGTAAGCTAGAATAACATAGATAAGTTAGTTAAGCGCTAGTTTTAATCTTTTTTTTTTTGTCTAGCAAGTAAGTAAGTGAATTGAGAATTAATGAAAATGCATTAAAAATGAAGTGAAATGGCTTTGTGCTTTTTTTTTTTTTTTTTTTTATAATTTGCACGTGTGAAAGGGGTTATGAATACCCTTATACTACTTTTTAGGACACGGGCGTTTTTGAGGAAAGGGGGAAGAGACAGAGAGAAAGACAGATTGGTGCAATTGGTTTGAAACTCAGCTGATATTAAGTTTCAGTGAACTCCAAGGGTGGCTGTCCAGATAACTGGGGAGTTTGTTTGTTTTTGCTTTTGTCGTTGCTCATGATTCACAGTATTTTTTTCCGTGCTTGATTACTTATCTCGATTTCCGTTGCAAATGCCCCTCTATAAACTACTTTCAAAATTTTGCGTGATCGTACCGAATGTACGTTTCAAATAGACATCACAATACGACGAACAAAAAGTGGCAAATGGATTCCTCTTTCTTTACAATTCCGTTGCAAAATATGTCATAGAGGGGACAAATGAACCCCATTTTGATTTTACACCGACCCTCATTATGGTTCACATTTAAAGCTGTAAGCAACTCGTACATTGATTTTTTTGTGATTTGTGCTAAGATTCTCAACTCCTTGGCCTCCAATTTCATTCGATTTATTCTCATAGTTTATTTAACTTTTTTTACTACTTAACTGACCTTATTAGAAAACATCGACACAATCCTCAGGGAAATTAATGTATTCTGACTCAGATACACGGAGGACATAAAAGGAGGTGACATTATAAACAACAGTTCATGATGCAGATACGTGACTAATAAATTGTCATTTTTGGATATTCTTGCTCGTAAAGATTCCTTTGGAAATTTCTCTATGAACATAAACAACTAACGCGTGGCTAATAAACCATAAATTCTAGATTAAAACTTGCACGTGCTAATAAAGCTTTCAACAGAGGATGTGATGGAATGAAGAGTAAACTTGTGTACATACATTTGTATATCCTGTAAGCTAAGTATCATTATATTAATAGGTGCCACGTGATGTATCCTACAGGTATCTAGTATTAAAAAAAAAATTTTCTCTTGACCTCTTAACGCGTTTAAGCGCAAAAAAACTACTGACTTGGTACTTTAGGCAAAGGGGAAATCAACTAAAACTAAACGCTTTGCTGGCAGACTTTTGGTATGAGGCCCAACATAGTGCACGCTAGGCATACGAAGAAATATGAGTTATGGTCACTTTTGCGTTCACAGAACTTTAGAAAAATGTGTGTACTGGAAATAACATTAATATTGGGCCGGGCAAAATGAGAATGAAAAACTGTGACATTTATTACAGTGATTGCTACAGATAGCAGAGGAGGCGCTTATTCGGGTGTGGATTTGTTATAAGCAAGAAGTCTTGAGCTTCCGGCACGTGAGTGACCGTCTTATGACAATCCGCATCAAGGCTAAATTCATTAACCTAAGAAGCGCTCATGTCCCCATAGAGGACAAGATCGACGCCACCAAAGAGTATTTCTACGAGCTCCTCGACAAAACATACGAGCAATGTCCTATGCCAAGATAGGAAAGGAGGACATCTTTGGTAGGATAGTTGTTAAGCACAGCCTATACGATACCACGTCTGGCAACGGACGTCTGGCTTATTGACTTTGCTGCGGGGCAAAACGTCACTATAGCAAGCACACGGTTTCCTCATCTCAACACCCACAAGGGGATATGGCGAATCATGAAACGGTCAACCAAATTGATCACATTGCGATCGATGCAAGGCATGCCGTCAGCATAGACTGGATAAGTCGAAAACATAGGGAATGCAACTATCATCTTACACAGTTCCTGTCTGGTCAAGGAGATTAAAAAGTGCTGAAAAAAACTTTTTCTGTAGACTCTATAACTGCGACGAAGACCAACATTCCGCTGTCAGTAAAAATGTCATAATAGTCAAAACTTCGGTCCACCTGACCAAATCGAAGTGAAGATAGCAATATCCAAGCTTAAGTCCAATAAGAATGCTGGATCTGACTTGGTAGAGAGCATACACCAACTTATTTCTAAGATTTATGCCTGACGAATGGAATTTCACCATTGTTTGCCCGGTTCACAAGAGAGAAGACCCCTTCGACTGCACCAATTACAGAGGTATCACTCTCCTCAACATCGTGTACAAGATCTCATCTGCCATATTGTGTGAACGCCTGAAACCCTTCGTCAACGATCTGACCCATATCAGTGCGATTTCATACTTCGACCGTCCAAATCGAGAGCCACCATCTTTTTATCGATTTTAAGGCCGTACATGACCAGCATTTATAGAGACGAGCTATAGAGAGCCATGCCCAGTTTTGGCATCCATGCCAAACTTGTCCGTTTGTGCAAAATGACGATGGTGAACGCTCGTTGCTCCATCGATGTCGGTAAAAATCTCACCGAGACCTTTGATGTCAGAAAAGGATTTAGACAAGGTAATGCGCTGTTATGTGACTTCTCTCACATCATACTTGAAAGAATTGCCAATATGGGTTTAGTGGTAAATGAGAGCAAAACCAAGTATATGCTGTCAACAAGAAGGCACACACAACATCGGCGAATTGGACAGAACGTCACAGTCGACAGATAAAGCTTTGAGGTAGTAAGGACTTTATCTACCTTGGCTCTGCTATAAATTCTGACAATGACACCTCAACTGTTACTGTGTAACTATTGCCAATCACTGTTTCTTTGAGCTGAAAGGGCAATTGAGTAGTAAGGCTTTATCCTGAACTACTAATAATATTATTATCATTCCTGCTTTATTTTGCAGAAGTATGGACTCTGTCAAAAGTGGATGAAGATACCAGTATCCTCGGTAGTTTCGAGAGAAAAATTCGAGAGGAAAATTGTTGGTCCCCTTTGCGTTGACCGGCTTTAGAGGAGAAGATTCAAAGACGAACTTTATGAGCTGTACACATCAACCTGGTCAAAAAACTGCGCATCAGTCACCTAAGATGGCTAGGACATTTAGAGAGAATGGACTCTAATGCTCCAGTCTGCAGAATCTTAGAACCTAACACGGAGGGACAACGCAGTGGAGAACGAAGGGGACCTCAACCAACTTGGAGTGCGCAACTGGAGGATATTAGCTAAGGAACAGGCTAACTGGAGAGGCTTGTTGGTTGAGGCCCAGGTTCACCCCGAACTGTAGCGCCACCTAAGTAAGTAAGTAAGACAATATCCTTTAATGAGACATAAAGGCTGATCGGCAAACAATTATACCTACCTGAGTTCAAATGGAGTGACTTACGTGAAAAAAAAAAAACATTATTTACAAATCCGTAAACTTTGTAGTGAGTTACTACAAAGTCCATGACATTGCAATTTATTCAATCACATTTCAAATCTATCCCTTGTAGTTCTGAATTTTTACTGCCTTAAACATCTGTCAACTGTCGATTTCACCGCCTATTTTATTACTCTGTTTTAACTCATTGGGTACTTCCCTAGATGTTTGCTTACACAGACCTATTTGTTACGGCCATTTAATTTATACTTTCACACAACAAGTTCCATTTAATAGCCATGCCTTTCCACTAACCCACTGACACCTTACCTGAATGCTTTAAGGCGGACAGTTAAATACAAAAAAAAAAAAAAAAAAATACAAAATCTCTGTGAGCACCTTTAAAACGAAGCCACACAATAACTTCCTAATCACACGTTTAACACCTTAAAACAGTCGTAATTATTCAAATGACGCCATTGCCAGAGCACAACAATAGCCCATAAGCTATCCTAAATGTCAAAACTCAAATTTACTCACTTGTCAAATCGGCGTCATTCTGTTTTGTTGTTATATTTCCGCTTCCATAATTTTATAAAGATCGTCAAACATATTAAATCGATCGTTGATCGCGTAGTAGAAATGATCTTTTACGACCGAAAAAAAAAAAAAAATAATAAATACAAAAAAATTCCGCAAAACAAAAAAGTATTAAACGTCAACTCGAGGCGTTAAATGTGTCTATATACGTGGATTCTGTCGTAATTTGTGTTAGTCTGTCTACCACCCCTCTAGCCGTCATATAACAAGATCAGTTAATTTATTGCAATTCAGTTTACTACGATCTTACGATCTCCCCGAAAAATGTTAATTGCACCTGCAAATGTTTGGCATTCCCTTCGTCATCGTACCCAAAAAATGAGACGAGAAGAAAAATTTCAAAAATTTTATCGATCGATCTTTGATTTGATTGATTTAAAATAAAAAAGATAAATCGATCAGATTACGATCACGATCGGCTTGCAACCTTTTATCATCCCTAATTGTTGTATCCCCCCACCCTATTTGAGTGCTATCAAAGGATGCGCGCGCACGATCACTAACTAACCTCCCTGAAAGTAAGGAACACCGTTCAGCAGAAGCAACCACAGCCACCACCAAGTGATTGATGTTAATGAGCCGATATACAAACCCAATCACTATCACATGGGGATTTTGTTTTTTTTTTTTTCTTCCCTTTTTTAAATGTAAGTAAGACCTACGGCAAGATCGCAAGGAACTCGTTTCGTATAAAAGGATTCACTCCTGCGTCATGTTATAAATTGATTTTTTTAATTACGGCATACCGATCGTTATCAATTGATCAACTGTACAAGATAACAATGTAAGATAAACTGGGCGCGATCAATTGATCCTCTCATACCATGTCGAGTCGGGTCGAATATGTGGAACGTGATTAGCATACTGTGGCGGGTATTAAAGGAGCTGAGGTCTTTTTTTTTTGGTTTTATGTGGCAAATTGCCTATGGGATATCTTAATTAAAATATGTTTTTCGAACAGATATATATTTTATCCAGTCATTGCGAAATCATTGGTAAGTGCATTGTTATTATTTTAAGGCGGTAGGGAGTACAGTGCGAACTGGGGAATTTTGAGCTAAATAGATATTTTGAAGTAGGGCTCTTGCTTACCCCTAAAACTAGAGATGGTAACAGGATAACGACAGCAAGGTTCAAGGGTAAGG
This sequence comes from Pocota personata, assembly GCA_963082735.1. Taxonomy (NCBI): domain Eukaryota; kingdom Metazoa; phylum Arthropoda; class Insecta; order Diptera; family Syrphidae; genus Pocota; species Pocota personata. The sequence continues at coordinate 10,329,715 of OY720432.1, read as the reverse complement.
TCAGGAATATAAACGTTATCCAGTTCTACAGCAAACTCGGCGCAGCCACCAACTCAACGTCTAACGGAGATATACGAGTAGTGATCTTGATGGGAGATTTCTATGCAAAGTTAGCCAACGACAACACTCAAACATGTGATGGATCACATGTCCTCGGGAACACAAAGAACAACAACGGCGAAAGGCTTGTTGACTTCTACAACATCAACCGCCTGGTCATTGGAGGCACACTGTTTGACCACAAGCACTGTCATAAGATCAGCTGAGTTTCGATTGATACATCTATCCAGATTGATCACTTTACCATTAGCCGACGCTTTAGTAATTGCATTCAAGATGTCCGTAACAAACGTGGAGCTGACATCGGAATAGAGAGGGACCACCAACTAATGGTAGCTACTATACGTCTACGTACTGCATCTGTCAATAGCGACCGATTCAACTTGCTAAGAATATCCAGGTATAATACCGACAGTCCGCCAACAGATAAGAGACTACTTTGCAGCTTCGCTACTGAGAGCACTTGAACGACCACTTGAACGCTGTGAAAAGTGTGTTTACTTCTGGGGCAGACACCATTGTCGGGAGAAGACGAAAAACCTAAAGCACATGGCTGACAGCAGACACCTGGAGCTCAGATTTCAGCTCCAGTGTAAGGCGACACAAGCGTGACTACATCAACGCTCTAGCCAACAAGGCTGAAGAAGCAGCAAATAGGTGCGACGGCAGGACCGTCTATAGTATTACTAAGGAATTCGCTGGTGGTCAAAGTTCCAAGCTACATCTTGCAAAAGGACCTGACGGAAATCTGCTGACTTCGGATGAGGAATAGCTGTCCAGATGGCGGGAACATTTTACAGCAGTGCTTAACCACTTGGGCTACGGTGATTTGGACCCAAACGCAAGTGAGCCTTTCGCAACAACAAATTCCCGTATTCGCACCTATCCCCAATAATTGAGATATCGGGCTGAAATTTATTCCAGGTTTAGTACACATATTATGTTTAAGTATGGACTTCGATCACGTTCATATGACCACCGCGAGCACGTTTGCAGCAATCGATTCTTTGGAGCCAATTTTCCACCACACATATCGGCCGTAATGTTGGCAATTTCGCGTTCGATATTTTTCCTGGGCACCTATAAAGTTGCTGGCATGTTGGCATAAACCAACGACAAGACCGTTTCCCAAGATTACACAATTATCGAACTTTCCCTTCAATAGTTCAATTGTTAGAACAGCTAGTCTTCCAACATGGCACGATAGCGAACTCCATTGACTGTAACTTGGCGATCATTTAGTTGCGCTCTTAAAGTTGCAATCATCGAGTAGTAATTTTTAACAAGGAGAGCTTATGCAAAACACCCTACGAATCATAACGAAATGGGCGGAGGAAAGTGGATTAAAAATAAATCCAAATGAAACGGATTCGGCGCCGATCAGCTGAATTAGGCATCACCAGAGAGTAAACCAGGCTTATTTTGCGGTTGGATTTCGGCCTACATCCGTATAAGATTGTGCTGACGCAAGAATTGAAGCCGGATGATCATAGACAACGTGAGTTCGATAATATGGGCGCTGGAAATGTTGGCCGGAGGTCCGGATTTTGACCAAAAAATCATCTTCTCGGACAAGGCCTTTTTTTGGCTCAACGGCTATGTGAACAAGCAAAATTGCCATTATACGAGTAGGAATGACCACAATCCACAAGTGTTCGACCAAGCATCAATGCATCCACAAAGATTGACTATTTGGTGCGGTTTATGGCACGGCGGCATCATCGGACCTTATTTCTTTCGAAATGAGGAAGGAGACATCCTTTACTGTCAATGGTCCCCGGTATAGAGCGATGGTCCTCGGCCAGAGCTCGACAACATCGATATATCCGAACTGAGGTTCCAACAAGACGGCGCTACATGTCATACAAGCGATCATCAATGCATCCACAAAGATTGACTATTTGGTGCGGTTTATGGCACGGCGGCATCATCGGACCTTATTTCTTTCGAAATGAGGAAGGAGACATCCTTTACTGTCAATGGTCCCCGGTATAGAGCGATGGTCCTCGGCCAGAGCTCGACAACATCGATATATCCGAACTGAGGTTCCAACAAGACGGCGCTACATGTCATACAAGCTCGAAGTGGTGAAGAAGAAATTTGGCGAATGGGTCATCTCACGGTGAGCGTCATCAAAAATTGGACCGATCGCTTGTAGCACTGCCAGCGGAGTTGATGCCATACAAAATGGCATGAATGTAGCTTCAAAATAAAGCCAGAATCAATTTGATATCTCACACCGTTGTTGTTTTATTTGAATTTCTTTTCCTATCGTTCTTATCTGGTCACCCTGCTCCAATAGAGTGTACTCGCCCTGACAAAAAAGAAAAAAACCCATGTCGAAATCACGACTAGTAAGGGAGTGCAAAACGAAATTGAACTTACTTGCCACGTGCAATAGAGTCCGTCTCACATGGGTACCGGAGCATGAAGGTGTGGGAAACGAAAAGGCAAGGAAAGGAGCGAGTGACACAGAACTGAATCCTGTAAAGACTATAGGGATCCCTCTGATAACTATTAAAACGATAATCAAAGAAAAGATAAGACAGGAGTTCAGTAACTACTGGACGAATCTAGATACATGTAACGTGGCCAGATCCATGGTAGTAGAACCGAGTAACAACAGAACAAAAAGAGCGTTCAACTCAAGCAGAACACAGTTAAAAGTAATGGTGGGACTTTTAACAGGGCACATCAATCTCAATAAACATTCGTTCAGACTCGAGCTAGCTGATACAGCAATCTGCACCTACTGTGAGGAGGAAGATATAGAACACTTCCTCTGCTACCGCCCTGCAACAGCGAGGAAAAAACTGAAGATACTGGGATCCCTAAGAATACCGGATCAAACACTCCTCAGTATGAAAGCAATCGGTGATATATTGGAGTTCGCTAGACGAACAAGACGATTTCCCGGTCACTATATGATATAGTCTTCTTTTAGTACTTCCCCTGAACCCAATGCCTACATCCACTCTCAACACATAACTCCCACATCACAGTGTGTACTACTCCTACAGTTCGACAGACGAGGGAGGCCTAAGCGAAGAGTATAAGCTCACCCTCTTAAACCAACCAACCAACATCGGTTTATGCCTTAATTCCGCTAAATTTTCTTAAAACCCTTCGCATGTTTTGAGATGTAATAAATGTCTACTATCGACCCTAACAGGGTTTGAAAGAATTTTGTTCATTTGAGTCCTTCACAGATAGATAAACAAATAATTGTGCAAAAAAATGGTTTGTCCGAAACTGGCAGTATATCTCTAATGGCTTTCAATATTTAATAAAACTTTCTGACACTATCTTAGAGTGATGAAACTCTAATCTTCAATAACGTTAACACTGACGCGATTCCTTTAGTTCTAAATCTCGCACTACAACTAGTGAATAATTGGGTCAGCAGCAAAGGGCTGGGAGTGAACTCATCAAAGACGGAGGTAGTTCTTTTCATTAAGAAGAGATCAATTCCTACCTTCAGTTCAGTATTGAACTAAGCATCTCAAGTTCAGCTCGATACCTGGACGTAATTTCAGATTGAAAGGATAACACTGCCGAACGCATCAAAAAAGCTAGCGTAGCTTTCTATTCTTGCAAAAATGCATTCAGCAACACATGGGGCTTCAAAACAGCTGTGGTATACTGGACATACACAGCGGTCGTAAGACCCATTCTCACATATGGTTGACTAGTATGGTGGATCAGCTTTCAAACCTCACCAAAATTCAGAGAGCAGCGTGTATCGGAGTCATGGAGGCAATAAGAACAACACCTACAGCGGCAATGGAAACCATGCTCAGTTTCACTCCGCTTGATATGTACTGTAGCAGTCTGGCGGCTAAAACTGCTGTAAGACTGAGAGAAGGCCGATTGTGGTCATCGAGCCTTTACGACCATGGTTCCATTTTATCCCGATGGGGAACTACCAGCAAATCGGCGAAAACTGATTTCATGACCCCTACGCTAGCATTTGAAAGGAGATTCAACATAAGAATTCCTGACAGAACGCACTGGAGGAACCTAAGAACCATGAAGAAAAAGGAACTGGCGTTCTATACTGTTCTATACTGACGGTTCTAAGATGGACGTTGGCCGGAGTATATTCTGAGGCCCTAGGAATAAACAACTCATTCAGAATAAGCGACGACTGCAGCGTCTTTCAGGCCAAAATCACAGCCATCATACAGGTTGCGGAAATTATACGCGAGAGTAAAACGATAACTGTCTATATAGACAGCCAGGTAGCCATTAAGGGTCTGGACTCTGCTGTAATTGGATCAAGGTTTGTGAGAACCTGCAAATCGGTCTTAAATGGAATATCCAGAGCCAATGTGGCAACCCTCTGCTCGGTTCCAGGGCATATGGATATCGAAGGAAATGAAAGGGCTGACGAGCTTGCTAGGAAAGGGTCGGCGCTGCACTTATCGCGGGCCCTCCCTTTTGTAGTAGCCCTAATCAGTTCGCTACGGAAGAAAATAGAAGATGAAACCACCGATCGAGCAAGCAGACAATGGATTCATCTGGAAACATGCGCAACGGCCAGGGTGCTATGGCCGGCCTTTAGCAAGAAGAGATCAACTTTCCTGGTGAAACTTAGTCGTTATAATACTCGGGTCTTTTCTGGAATAACTACTGGTCATTGTGCCATTGGAGTTCACGCGGAGCAACTCAGTGTGCTGCATAACGACTGTTGTAGAAGCTGCAGGGATGAAGAAGAAATTGACTCAGTTCGTCACCTGAAGTGTGATTGTCCTGCCCTATCCGTTAGAAGAATGAGGACTCTCGGAAGTTACTTTTTCTCGGAATTTGAGGAGTTAGGAAATATAGAGCTTTCGGACCTCCTGAGATTTATATCATTATTTGGGTGGTTCAGCAGCAGCGGACTTGTAACGTTTCCAGGGTTAAATGATTGGCCACAATGGACTCGAATTTGTTGGTCTAAGTGAGCAGTGACTCTATTTGTCACAAGGCACCCATCTACCTAACCTAACCTATAGCCGTATCTTTCAGCAGGTACAAGTATGCTTGGGAAATTTATTTTTAAAATTTTAAAATTATCACCAAATCACTGCGTGTGGTACTGATTTTTGTGTATGTATCCCCGCAACGTTTTGTTTTCTTGGAATTTTATTTAAAATGCAATGCAAAACCCAAAACGCACAAAATGTTAGCACATGCAATCGGTGCATAATTCATTGGCGTATATTGGCAATTAAAACGTCATGCGATGATGTGATGGCGCCGATTTTCGGCAAAATATATTTCAGATACTGATCAGCGGTACTTTTGCATGGTTCTTCTGATCCCAATGATAAATATATCCGTGCGCGTACATTGAATACCATATAACACTCTTTTGGCAGTTGCACGCGGTGAACATCATCTCTCTTTGGCTCAGCAGGACGTCGTCGACGAAAAATCATGTCAACATTTTATCGACATTCATTGTCGAATCATGAATGAAATATTTCGAAGAAGACTAAACGAAGCCGACTCGATGGGAAGGAAACTTTCTTTTACACTTTGCACCTTTGTGTAGCTCTGTAAGCCAAATGGGGGGGGTTTGACCTCAGTAAAAACAATGTGTACTGTCTGGGAATACTACTTCTGTTAAAAAAAATCACCGCACATCATAGAAAACGCAATATCCAATTCTCTACCGGGAAATTACCAGAAATCCCCTTATCAGCACATTATACGCCTCACCTCACTTAAGACGAAAACAATTCTTTATGCATTTGTCACTTCCAATTAGCAATTGAATTTTACGGATGTCAGCAAACCTGTGAAGCAATAAGCTATATGGCTGTGCCCCCCCGTAATATGCCCGGCAACAGCTGCACTATATCGCGCACCGATAACAGCTAATCTAGCCTAGCTTAGCTATTTGTTATGAAACGTTTTTCTTTATTTTTTGGTTATAGGGTTATTTATGTACCCGCTTGGCTAATTTAATGACACCACTCGATTTCTAAGATATGACGCAATTACCACATAATTTACTCACCCAAATAAATCGAGTTGACCACCCCAATCAGTGTTACGTCAAACAATAGAAAAATATACTCGTACACTAGGTCAGGGACCGAAAAGAATAGAAAGTGAATATCATACCATACTCGTAGCCATATCCAGAAAGTCTTGTTGCCAAGGCCCAGAAAAAAAATATCGATGATTTCATTAGAAAGTGTGTACTACTACGGGATTACATCATCAGGATATTAATGTCCTCGGCACGCACACGAACTGAACTCATGACATTTCGATAGAAAAACTCATTAACAGGCCAAAAATAAAGAACACAAATGTCCAAATAATTTGTTTGACTGATTCCCGATGGGTTATGGGGGTGACCTTCAGTTTTACCCCGAAGAACCTACAATATCACCGCGCAACAGTAAGTACTGTAGATACTGTTCTGCTCAGTTGTAAATTAATTTATGGAACACAAAAATAACAAGAGCCTGATAAAATTGGAATTTTGAATGTTATTAGTGGATACTTTTATTTTCGAGCGATGATGGCCTTATACTCGTAAGTCCTAATTTTCGTTAAGAATTTCCAACACAATTATAATTTATGAACGATGATGGGATAGTATTATTCTGTTTGATTGTGTCAGATACGAAATGACATCAAGCAGACAAATGACCGCTGACGGGGTACTGATATGATGATATTTGTATTTCGTTTTTCTAAAGTTGGATAACTCAGACTTGCTGTCTCATCAACCCCCTAATCTAAGCCCACGATGGTGGTAATCTTATCAAATTGAATTGGAACGATTGTGAATTACACGTGAAAGTGCAGTAAAATTGAGTCGCCATTCGGAAAGGTCGTGTGGAATTTGTTTAGTAGCATATGTATGTGTGATTACAGAGTTGTATGCGATGTAACTGTGTAACTAAAGCACTGCTGAACCGATTTCTATATCGTTTGCTTTGTTCACAGAGAAAAACCTCTTAGAAAGTGTATGGGTAGTTAAATATTACGATCTGTTTTGCAATACATAAGCTACACACAAATGATCACTAAGGCTTATCTGATATGGATTAGGGCACGAATCAAGGAACTTTTAAAGCTATACATCATCCCGAAGCTGAATAGTAAGCATACTAAGAGTGATTTCTTAATTTATTTACAATCCCAACAGCGCTGCACCAGTGGATGGGTTCGTGTGTGCTCGGAACAGATTTTTAATTAGATACGAGTAATTTTTGGTGAAAGATATTTGTTTATTTTTGTGTGAGGAGTGAACGGATTTTGAATGAGATTTGTGGAAGTGATGTAAAATTAAATATCCACAACGAGTGATGATTGATATAGAACAAACTGTTGCTTAAATAGGCGTAGGTAGATTTAGATTAGATTCAAAATTAGATTAGATTTCATTCCTCTCAATACAATTTGTTGGTACATTTTTCATTTTTGGCTTCCAGAATAAAACGCGGCATGACATAACTGTCATCTGCCCGAGTGACAACATTATTACCTATCGTTACAAATTTTAGTGCCCAAAATTAATTCATTTACTTTACTTTAGATGGAGCTACAACCGGCGGTGAAACTTGGCCTCAATTATTAGCGTCTCCAATGTTTGCTGTTCTTTCTTCTCCTCCATTTCGCGTCGATAAAAACGAGACCAAAAATCACTCGAAGAATTTTTCAAAACCACAAAAAAAGGTGTTTTTTACTTACAACAGGACTGGAATGATGAGGGTCTTGGTTACCCGTGAGAGGGCTTTGCTGCTCAGTTGAATTTTTAGTCGTTGATAAGAGTGATTCTTCGCTTGATCTCTGCACTGATGTCATTGTTTGAATTTACAGCGGAGGCTAGGTAGACAAAGTCCTATACTATCTCAAAGTTGCAGCTATCTATTGTGATGTTCTGTCCAAGTCTGTTGACTGTTCTTTTTTGATAACAGGATAAATTTTGCTTTTCACTTCTTAACTCATTTTCGCCGCTAGTGTTTCAATACTCACGAAAGCACCACTGGACAGCCCGCTGAGTTCTCCAATTATGTCAATGTCATCACATATGCGAGTAGTTATATAGACTCTTGAAAGATCGTATCCCTGATGTCTGCTTCAGAATTTTGTGCAATCCTTTCAAGTATACCCATCATTGGTAGAGCAGCGTGCATACCCAAACGTCATCATGCACAGACGGATGAGTTTAGGAGGGATGCTAAATCACTACATGGTTCTGTATAACTCGTCTTTATAGAAACTATCCTAGGCGACTTTAAAATCGATGGCATGGTGGTGAGTATCGATTTGGAGTTTCTATTAATTTTTCCAAGAACTGTCGTAATATGAATGTGGACTTTCCTGGCCTAAAACTACACTGATACGGAATAATCAGTTGAAGAAAGTTTTAAAGTGTTCACAGAATATGGCAGATAAGATCTTATATGCACGGTACAAAGAGTCTTCTTTCTTGAGGTTCGGGGAATAGATGCTGAGGTTCCATTCATCGGGCATACTTTCGATCGGCCATATTATGCAGGAGAGTCGATGTATGCTCCTTACCAAATCTTCCCCAGCTGCTTTAAGTAGCTCGGCAGCTAGTCCGTAGGCTTCAGCAGCGTTGTTGTATTTAAGCTTAAATCTTAAATTCACTTTGGTCGGTTGACCAGAATTGTTGATCGCCACCATCTGGGTTGAATGGAGAATTCTGCCTGACAGCGATGTTTTGATCGTCATCACCGTTCAACATGCCATATTCTGTGACTCTAATACTTTCTGTCTTTATAGCCTTGGCAAGCTTTTGGCAAAACTTTCGAACACCATTCCTTCTATAACACCTCTCTATTGAGTCGATCTCGTGATTTTCATATTCTTTCTTAGAAGCTTGTTCTTCCCTTTTCTTCTGCTCGCAGATGTCATAAGCTCTTCTTTTGACCATATGCAGCATCGTTTCATAAGCGTCTTCCTTTGTAGCGTGAGCTTAGTGATACTCTTCACCAAACTAAACACTAAATAGTTCATCCTAACTGGAACTGTGGAAGCTACCGTTGACTCCATCTCGAGAATTCTTCAGCAGTCGCCTGGAACAAGACTAAAGTCTTTTGTGGGGACACTCCCCCTCTCGCTAGCAGCCACCAACGATCACCAAAGGGGTTGGAACCTAATCTTCAGCAGCTGTACTATTCGCCCGGTATTCAAAGTTCGGCGGTGAGAGCAGGAGTTGGTAGACAGAGCTCAGTTTTGTGGAAACCTATAGACGCTTTTGATTTCCTGAATGAACGTATCTATCAATTGAACACCCAATACATAGTGATGTCAATACATAATAATGTTTTGACATCGGTGTTAGATTCGAGAATTTCACGCGTTTGATATGATCCTCTCTAGGTATCCAAACTCAGTTTCGCACAGTGGTCGTGGCTGTGAATGCTCAAAGAAGTCGAATTGCAATCATTAACTGTCTTGGTGGGGGGCGACAATGAAGGCAACATTAGCCGACATCAGTTGGCGTTTCATTAATTTTTCTTGATTTGAATTGCGATTACGAGTACAATCTACTTTTTTTGACTCAGAAAAACAAACCAGTCCAATAAACTGCGAATTTTAAGACATGAGGAATACACCGTCTACCTAGCACCAAACCATCAAATTGATGTGCGTATACTCATGTTTTGCATGATAAACATGATCGTTTATGGTTTGTTATCCAAATGCAAGATAGTTCGAGAGCTGAATGATTCTCTGCGGAATCCTTACGCATTTATGTCCTTTTATTTCGAGGAATGGAAATGTAGACGTTTGACGATCATCACTCTGTCATTCTTAGCACTTTATCAAATGATTTCGTATGCCTTCTGTTGAATGAAACGAGCATTTTTTCCCAATAAACCGGACCATTTCTTCATCAAACCAAGAACGCTTTATTAAATTATGTACTTCGAAACAAGCCCCTTGGGACGCTTCCTTGTTCAAAACCCCATCCACACATTTTCTCCTCTCATAGTTAACAACACAATTTTCAAAAAGTCATCATTTCCAAACAAAAGATACCCACACAACAGTTCATTCGAATCATTATGATCCTTTTATATACGTGTAAATTCTCTTTGTTCCATTATTCCACTACCGGTCTGCTGGTGAAAGGTGAGGGCGTTTCCAAATGTTCATCGGTAATTTAAATATTTTTATTGCATCTTTGACAAATGTGTTTCTCACCTGGGCCTACCTCAATGTCAGCGGCTCTAGCGCAGCTGATTGATTGATCTACCACATGCGCCTCCGATTGGCTTGGTTGATTCTGTGCGTACACTTCATCTACTTGTATTCATCCCCATCGGAGATGGACTCACAACGATAGAATCATTAAATAGACGATGTAGCATTGCCTTGAAAAATGTTTAGTGATTTTTCTCGTTTCTTGAAAGTTTTTAATCGATTTCCTTCATTTCGTCGGCGTGGGTAGGTACAATTTGGTGGACATTGAATAATCACCACCAGCAGGACATGACTATATGAGAGGAAATTCACCAGAATTGATTTTTTATATCGTGGAGGTCGTCCGTATGCGGATACGGCGATGTCCTACTGAGGTAGCTCTGCATGCTACATTTGTTACAAATTGAAAATTTATTGCATCACAGGCGCCACACTCGCCAACTGAACATCTTGTTACATTGTTCTACCTACCATCAAAGGGTATCCGCAAAAAGGTGTTCGTTGCAATTTCAGGTATCTACTAGTATACCGTTGTATAGGGGTGATCCGAAGATTACACGCAAATCAATCGAATTGAAGGAGAACATGATCTTGCAATTTGGGTGACAATTTTCCAGGTAACACGCCGGATAATTGTTGTGTAACTATCGTTGGAGATACGAGTATCTGACGGAGGTAGAGTAGGTCAATAAGTATTCTCGGATGATATTGCAAGATCCAGATTGGTTAGAAATATATTTAATTGATGTCTTTGTCGTTTGCTCGGCTGATTTGATTTCTATTTTCTTATCTTGGTCAAATTCGTTGCGGTCTTACGATAGGCGATTGACTGAATGATGTGTCAACTTTAATTCGATGCCGATTAACGTTTGGGATTGTTGGAGTTTTTGTGTATCTATCAGTTTGGGTCATTCACAAATGCAATGTCTTGCTAGACGCTGTTCTCCAGCAAGTAGAGTGGCTGGTAGAGTAGCGCATGTCGAATTTAACCAGCAAAAACAACGAAGCCCTAGTATGAGCAACATTGTACCAGAATAAGCAATATCAGACGGGAATCTGGTCTGACTGCATTTTACGTGACAAGAGATTTACAGATGTAGATATTTCCCTTGCATAGTGGCTTCGGCTTCAAACTGCAAAAGTAAGATATTGTAGCCTTTATACTGATTTCTAGTTTGGTTGTAACTGAATTAAAAATATTTAATTCGTGGGGAGTATCAAAAGGAGACTATGTCATATAGTGATCGGGAAATCGTCTTGTTCGTCTAGCGAAACTCCAATATATCACCGACTCCTTTCTTACTGAGGTGTGTTAGATCTGGTATCCTTGGGGATCCCAGTATCTTGAGCTTTAACCTCACTGTTGCAGGGCAGTATAGAGGAAATGTATTATCATATATCTTCCCACTCCTACTCACAGTTGGCACAGATTGTTGTATCAGCTAGCCCGAGTCTGAACGAAAGATTATTGAGATTGATGTGCCCTGTTAACAGTCCCACCATCACTTTTAACTGTATTCTGATTGAGTTGAAAACTCTTTTGTTGTGTTGTTACTCGGTTCTAAATATTACCACGGATCTGGCCACTTTACATATGTCTAGATTCGTCCAGTAGTTATTGAACTCCTTTCGTATCTTCACATTGATTATCGTTTGTCAGGGGGACCCCTATTGTCTTTTCAAGATTCAGGACTCACTCCCTTCCTGGCCAGTTAATCTGCCTTTTCGTTACCCGATACACTTTCATGCCCCTGTACCTACAAGTATGTAAGGCGGCCTCTATTGCGCCTGGAAAGTAAGTTCAAATTATGTCTATGGAAACTCGCTATTTTACTAAAATTTACGTAATTATGGTCGATAATTTTATTAATTGGCTTTCACTTAATAATGTATCTATGAGCAGTTGGAGCCATTTAAAAATTCGTCATCTGGCAACTCTATAACTTTCTGATCTGTTTTCAGATCGACTTATGATAGCCCGCGTTCGAAGCTTCAGTCCAAGTGAATTTGTGCCATGGAACAGTACTCGTACACGCCACTACTACGCGCTGTTATCGTGCAGTTTTACATTCAAAACACGCAACGTGCGTACCGTGCAAAATATCGAGTGAGAAAAATGCCCTCAGACCACACCATCACCGTAAATAAACAAAGTTATCGGTTCTACGCCAATGAAAACCCTCAATTGATTCACGAAGAACTTCCCCAAAAATAAAGCGTGACTTTTTGGGCTGGAATTTGTGCGGAAGGGATCACTGGATCCTTCTTCTTCGAAGACGATGCTGGAGCAGCCGTAACCATCAATGGAGAGTGTTATCGGGCACCGATAACGGATTTTTTGATGCCAATTCTGAGTGATAACGCGATGGATAACTTTTGATTTCAACAGGACGGCGCCACAGGACATACTTTGTTCCTCGGATGCCTAATTTCGAAAAATTGTGATTTTGACTGTCATCCGCGATTACCCGGCTTCTTCCTGTGCGGCCGTAAATAGAAGAACTCCTCAGGGTGGAGTTATCTCTCCTCTACTATGGCTATTAGTCATGAACAAAGTGTTGGTGCGACTAGACAGGAAGAGGTTCAAGGTGGTTACGTACGCGGACGATTTTGGTTATTTTAGTGTCAGGAAAATTTACGTCGGTGATTAGCCAGATCACTCTGAACAAAGTTCACTAATGTACCACGAGATGTGTTCTCGTGGTAAACCCAGAAAAAAAACTAATGATTTTTACCAAAAAAACTAAAGTGCAAGACTAAACAGTCATGTAAATCATTTATATAAAGAGAGAACAGTAGCGGTGACAAGAGACATCCTTGTTTAACACCAGAAATTGTATCGAAGTTTGTAGATAACACTTCTCCTGTCTATAGTGATGACTTAGTGCTTACATAGATGTTCTCCAGCAGTCTGACTCTACTTGGTTAATAGTTTTCGCTGTATTTTATCGAACGCCGCTTTAAAGTCTACGAAGATTGCGTAAACCTTCTGTTTTTTCTCGAAACTTTAAATGCGCAATAGAAGCTGGGTTGTAGATGCAGTCCAACGTCGTGAATTTTTTCCTGAAGCCAGCCCGGTTTTTCGACCCAAGTAGATAGCCGTTCGTTTAGGATACCCATCATGACTTTCACAATGAGGTTCATAAGAGATTATTTGGCACATTGTCATCTCCTTTCTTGAATATTGAAAAAATTACACTTTTTTGTAATTCCAACTCTCTCTTTTTGTAATTCCAACTCCTTTGGAATATGTGATTACTCATGTCATTTCAACTAGAAACACATTGGGAGCGTTCTTAAGAAACTCATACGGAATCCTGTCTTCACGCGGGGCGTTATTCACCTTTGTATGGCAGATGATGGTAATCGGTATTGACTGCGAATGTGTCAAAAACGGTTCTACTAACAAAAGTACGAGTATTATGGACTAAATTTTGAAATTCTCTACAAGACGGTTGTCGAATTTTTTTAAAAAAAATTTTTAAATTGTTTTACGTCCTATGAAACGAATTGATATCATCAAAAATTTAGGTTTTGAAAGCTTTACAAGTCAGTTGCCGGTATTACAATACATTTCAAAATCCTTTAATGGTTCCAGTATTTTCGATTTTTGGGATGCATTCCCTGTCAGAGTGTAATTTTAAAAAATTGATGGAAGTTTTCATTTTTCATTTTCTGTTTGCACATTGTGAACCCAGAAAACCATGTCATAAGCCGCCCATAGTAGGGAGATGAAAGGGGACCCAGCAAAGGCACAATACAATTACGAAAAATATAATACCTGCACCAACTTTTAAGGTTATATTGAGTAGTAGTGCTGCTCTATTGAGTGGGCGGGTAATGAACCGCTTAAGGTAAAAACTTCGAAATGTTTTTTTTTTATATTGGGTCAGGGAGCGTAACTGGTCCATTGTACTGCCAAGAAGCAAAACCATGTTTTACCCATTTTAATGGAATTTTTCCGTCTTCCGGAGAAAGTCCAGTAAACGCTTCCATGATGAGGAGCTTACAGTATCGTCACTCACCACATCAGGGCCGAAAATCTGCCACCTGATACGAGAAAAAGCAGGACAATAACAAAGGAAATGTTCCACAGTGTCGCCGCCCTCCTCACAAGTGTCGCAAACTGTTGTATCACTTAAGCCTACCACATAGAAGTGTTTAGCAAAAGCAAAGTGCCCCGCAGTCTTTTCTGCTGAGGGACAGCAAGAATGTCCCAGATTTCTTACAGACGTCCGCGAGCATTTGTTTAGTTTGCCCGCATCCTGGAAAACCAAGCCACACACAATTATGTTCATAAGAAACCCAATTGTCAATGGAGGCAATGACCAAGGACGCAGGAAGACCCAACGCAGGTACGGGTACGATAATATATCATTCCCCATGGTCTGGGACCCAGACGAGAATCACACAGCACAGCCTTGTGACCGAATTCAGAGCGTTCTTGCATTCTAAAGGATGTCACAAAATTCACACAAGAAGTAATATTGACAGAAATTTTAAATTGTAAATGTTTTATTAATTCATAAAGTATACAGTATAGGGTTATGTATGGAATAGCATATCGGGTAAATAGCCTCCACGGCTTTGCTGGCACATAAGCACTCTTTTTGTCGAAGTTTTCCATGACCGTTTTGCATAAATGTGGCTGAATTTCGTTGATACAGCGCTCAATTTGCTCCTTCAAGACGTGGATGGTCATGGGCTTGTCGGCACAAACCTCAGACTTCAAAAAACACCAAAGGAAAAAGTCCATCGGCGTTAAATTGCATGATCTTGGCCGCCAATTCTGATCACCAAAACGGGAAATTACACGACCAGGAAATGACTCATGCAGTAATTGAATTGTTTCTCGGCCTGTATGGCATCCGGCACCGTCTTGTTGAAGCCACATGTCGTCAACATCCATATCTTCCAATTTAGGCACAAAAAACTGGATTATCATGTAACGATAGCGAGCACCATTAACTGTTACTGCCTGACCAGCCGCATTTTCAACGAAAAACGGTCCGATGATGCGTCCAGTTCAAAATCCGCACCAAACGGTGACATTTCTGAACACCAAATTTGACAATTTTGTTTGAGAAATCAGCATCCACTTGTTCTTGTTCCATAATCCATTCAATTCTTGAGTCAATTACACTTTGTATGCGTGAAGATGCAAATCTTTCGTGAGAATACGATGTAGAGAGCTTTTCGAAATGTCCACGATGCCGAATTGATGTTCCAGGACGCTCAACAACATCTTACGAACTGTTTCGATGTTTTGTGTTGAACGACTTGTTGAAGGACGGCCAAAGTATCTAAGATCACCAATTGATCCAGACTCCCTGAAATCACTATTTCGACCATATTTTGTACGAAAATTGTGAATTGTAGCTGCCGAAACTACATTATTTCTAAAATATTGCTCAACAATGAAAACGGTCTTTCGTGTAGCGTTCAATTTTTAATAGTCCTGAACTGTCAGATGCCACGTTGAGTTAATTTTTGGACTCTTTGGGATTATCCTAGGGCCAGTTTTAAGTGTGCTGGATTCTCATATTGACCTTCTAAGTTAGTTCTATCTCTGATACTTACAACTACAAGTCCTTCAGTTCGCACCAGTCATCAGGCCCCCTTTAAGCTTACCTTTCTCCGTTTTGCTGTGGAACCGATTTTTTTTAAAGAAAGCCTTCCCTTCTAAAAAAAAAAGGAAACAATTAGCAAACAAATCGGTGGAACAAAAATTATCCGCCGAAATAAAAGAAACCGCATATCTGTATTGTACTATATTTTTAATTTTATTTTTGTTGTTGTTTTTTATCGCTTCAAATAAGTTTTTTCGATTGGCATTATCCTTATCTTTAGTAGTATTTAAATAGTCCTTAAAATTATTGTCAATATTGTAGTTGTTGTTGTTGTTGTTAATTTTTATCTCTTTGCTATGGCTAACACTATAACTACTACTTCTACTAATATTATCGTTATTATTATTATTATTAAAATTAGAATTATTATTAACATTAGTACTACCACTATAAACGTATTCAGTCATTCTAGTATTATTATACAAGTTTTTTGGCAAGGCAGGTATTGCAAGATAATTATTATTATTATTATTAAAATTTATATTATTAGTATTACTATTTTTATTTGAGTATTCGTTTGGAAATTGTATGAGGCCACTTGTGGCAGTTAATTTTCGTTGTTCACCCTCGTCTGGATTGAAATCACCACCACCACCACCATCAGCAGCGGCATTGTCATCGTAATCGTCGAGTGGCGGGTGATGATCTTCTATTTCCTGATGCTGATGGTGATGATGATGCAGGTGATGGTGATGTCGATGACGATGTTCTGGGTTTTTTGGCGACAGATACATTGGGGCTGATGGTTCGATTGTTGATGAAGTGCTGACTTTTCTTTGCTTTTCAGCCTCATCATCGTCCTCGTCCTCTTCTTCCTCCTCGCGGAGTTCATCATTTTTCCGACGACCACGGGTCCGCCGACTGGCTGCCAATGTTGCAACAATATTTAACACTGATGGCGCCAACATTGTCGATGATGATTTGGCCGACAAATTTGTCGATGATGACGCAGTATCTTGGTTTTGAATGTATTTGCGACGTTGGCGGATTTTCTGTTCGCGCTGATGTTGACGCCGACGCGCAACAATACTGCTATTGTCATGATGGTGTCGCACCAGGATCTTGGGTTGAAGGGATTTACTATTGTTATTATTGTTGTTGTTTGTTTGACTTAAGTTACTATTGTTGTTAATACTAG
This sequence comes from Pocota personata, assembly GCA_963082735.1. Lineage (NCBI taxonomy): Eukaryota > Metazoa > Arthropoda > Insecta > Diptera > Syrphidae > Pocota > Pocota personata. The sequence continues at coordinate 10,312,702 of OY720432.1, read as the reverse complement.
TACCGTGGTTGCTTAAAGTACCGTTATGGCCATTATTTATAACATTATTATTAGTTTTATTAATTCGTTGATTGTTGCGACGATTTTGTGTAGCTGTTGCCGTCACTGTTGCCGCCGATGATTTTCTTCCAGCTGCTGGAAAGTCATTCTGATTGAAGTTCTCCGCTTCGATCTTCATGAAATGAAAACAGGCATCGGCGAGATCCTGTCGTCGTTGCGGTCCAATCGGTCTAAAGCGTCGTGTGAAACCGACACGACGTGATCGATTTACGGCCGAACGGAATTCGAAGTAACCGCGATCTAGCGATTCGATAAAGTGACAGCTTTCTTTTAGATTTTTCTGTAAAGAGAATAAGGAAAGGAGAAAGATGTAAGTATATTGTTGTGAAAGAGGGGCACTTTGAGAAACATAATGAGAAAACCACAAGTTAGAATACTCTAAAGCTGCTTATGCCACCCCACGGTGACGTGTTAATACGTTAAGTAACAATCAAGTGCCAAAAGAAATAACCAATTGGTAAAATTTGACAACGTAACACAAAAATCTGGCAAACATTTCTCTGACGGGTGTTACCCGATAACTCGCTATAACATGAAACATTAGAGCTGATCTAACACCCAAAACAATTGATCTGACTTGTGTTGCATTCTGTGACATGTTAACATAAGAGTAATGCAAACTATCGAATCTGACACTGAAAACACTTGGATCAACGCGTGTTCGTTCTATCACACGATAACACGCTCTAACTCGTGTTAACTTGTTACATCAGAGCAGCACAAGGCTCTAACAGTTTTTCATGTCATTTTCTGCGACACTTACAAACCTTTTAGCGAAGGTTTGCAGATAATTAACATCATATTCCGTTTATTCTTGTCGTAAAAAAATATATATTTTCTGTACACGTGGGGAGAACCACGTTGGGCGCCATTATTTCGAACCACTGAGGTTCCTCCGTTGGTCTTTTCGACCCACAACAGACAGTTTTCTCACCAGCAAAGATCGCAATCAAGTTCTGGCTTCCCCTTCATGAAATCTCAACCGAAAAAGTGATAAAATACACAAACATAGTCCACCTAAAGACCTAAAAATCTACTAGGGATTTTTTTTTGAGATTTCTCATATATATGGACGCGATCTTAACCATACAATATCACATGGGGTGTATCAGGACAGGAAAGTGACTATCAGACAGGTCCTACCACCTCATTGACAAAAACGGATTCGATATTGCTTTCTTTGAGGGTTCAATATGCGAGTTGCCACTGAATAGGGGTCGCTTTCTTTCGTATCTTTGAAGCTGCAAGTTTGTTCTGTAAGAACTTTTTCCCAACTTAGAGACTGTCTACCAAAGGTTTCCACAACCTTTTCGTAATTGAAATTGGTTAGACGTCATCTTTCCAGGGTTTCTCTATCCATTTCAAGAGTTTTGAGCACCTAGAAGACATGGTCATAAAGCTTAAAGTAGCCAATACTGATTTTAGTTATTCCGTTGATCAGTTGAATTCAGCTGGTAGATGGAGCTAAGATTGATCAGACCTCCATCTCTATACGAGAAGCTAGAGAAGGGAAAAGTTCATCCACACAGAGATTTTGAAGAAAACACGATTGGCAAAGCATATGGCATCTTACAGACGCTGAAAATTGTTGTGTTCAGTGGTACCTAGTGCCGTCAAAATATATAAGAAGTCTGTCACCAATACAGCCTCGAATAGATAAAAATTTAATTATGTTGACTAGATTGTTGAATATGCAAAGAACGGTCTCTTTCCAAGGCAATTACAACAGCCGGAAACTAGAGGAATCACAGACAGCTATGGAGCAGACATCACTGCTATATAGGAATAGATCAGGCACAACTTTGTTATGTCAAAGCGTTTGGCTAAGTTGAAGGTTACTGTTTTAAGTTGCGGTTAACCAACACACCGCTAATGCAATTTATATAAATCGTATTGGAAATTGCAATCAAATGCTAAAGAAATTGTAACAATTCTCTACAATTAGTGCGGACAGCAACCCTATATATAGTACAAAGGCGAGCAACATCTAAGTCTCAAACCAATAAACCAAGAATCGCCCTCTCTCTGTCGCCGTCTTTCTTATGCAAAATGCATCTGAACTCGAATTATAGTTTGCATTTTGATTAGCTCGGACGTCAGGGACACACATAACTTAAGTTCCCAACGCAAAGGGATATCCATACAAGCCGACTTACGAATGTATAGATAGAAGCGTAGGACTTAACCCTGCTTCTTAAAGGCGTTATTGTCCTTAAGCCTTCCTATGAAAGGTCTTCTAACTTGTGATTCAGCTTTCACACTAATTTTAAAACGATTTGAAAACATCAACTTACCATTCCAACAAGTTTCCAATGTTTGTTGAAGCAAAGATATCTGCCGGCTTCCTTTGAATAGAGTGTTATTTTGAAAATGCCTGTTGTTAGGAAATCTCCGGTGCTGCCAATTGTAATGTTTTCTAAAAAATAAAAAATAAAGAAAAATTAGATTAAAACAACATCTCTACAAAAGATAGTCAATCTAAAATGCCACTTGACCACATTGACTATATTATACTACACACGGCACCTCATCATTTATATCAAGTTGAAATTGCTTAGATAACCCACTTTGATAGATAATTTAAGTTTTTTTTTTTTCTCTTTTTTTTAATAATACAAACAAGACATACAAAAGACATACTACAATATTATAGATGGGTGTTGTATTGTACCCTATAATGAAAGTATTTTCGTACATAAGAATTTATATGTAGAAAGTATCCATAGCAAGTACTGATTTGCTATGGATGGTATAGTCAATACCCTGGATGCTCCTGCTGGCATGTGTCTGTAAGGAACACTCGTAGGCTATACAAATATCTCGAGAACAGATGCAATAATTTTTAAAAAACTTTTACAGAAATATTATAAATGAATATATATCTCGGCTGTATAGCATACCATTTTAATAGTTATGGCATACCATTGGCATGCCTTTCAATATACTGTTTCACACTTTCAAACAGATTAGTATTTTGTATTAAATCTATTCAGACTACATTTTGAAGTGCCTATTTTCCGGTAATCAATTAAAACTGTCTGCCCATCACGTGTAATCAACCCTATAGCCCTGTCGATAATCACACTTAAAAAAAAATGATTTCCGTCCTTCATTCTCTGTCTGATAAAATTCCATAAATTCAATGACACTTTCCACGTTTTAGGTATATTACTACGTTTTACATTTCTATTTATTTAATTAATCATTAAAGAAATTTTACCTAGTCTTACGAGTACATAATAGGTACATTAGATTGTTAAAACTGGGCTTAATAATAATTTTTTTTTTTTATTTTGTTCGATTAATAAACAGTCGTGTGGCAAGTTTGATGTTTTTATTTTCTTAATGGACACTTGAGTTTGTTAAATTGATAAGCGGTGTTAAAAAAATAATATGACGGGCGGTAAAATAAAGAAAAAAATAATAATAATTTGATTGGGGTCATAGGGGGCCATTTAGTTGCGGGGGTAGACTACTTTTCTGGAAGGTTGAGGGCGATAAGAACCGGAGGTTTTGATGAGTATTTTAAATTTTTTGTAGATTCGTTGCCAATATTAAATGGGGATTAGTGTAGAATTTTTTGTGGGGCAATTCGTCGCACCGTGGAAAAGTTTGAGCGTGAATACACTCTTTGGACCTTAATCCACCAACCAGACAGAGATCGGTGCGAAGTGAAGAAAACATAGCCGCCTTAGCGGCCAGTATGTCGATTCGGCGCCGATCAGCTGACTTGGGCATCGCCAGTGAGTCAACAAGGCTCATTTTGCAGTTGGATTTGGGCATACATCCGTATAAGATTGTGCTGACACGATAATTGGAGCCGGACGATCATAGACAATGCCGTGAGTTCGCTAAGTGGGCGCTGGAAATGTTGACCGGAGATTCGGATTTTGACCAAAAAGTCACCTTCTCGGACGAGGCCCATTTTTGGCTGAGTGGCTATGTGAACAAGCAAAATTGCCATTAAAGGAGCGACCACAATCCACAAGTGTTCGACCAAGCATCAATGCATCCACAAAGATTGACTGTTTGGTGCGGTTTATGGCACGGCGGCATCATCGGACCTTATTTCTTTCGAAATGAGGAAGGAGACACCGTTACTGTCAATGGTCCCCGGTATAGAGCGATGGTCCTCGGCCAGAGCTCGACAACATCGATATATCCGAACTGAGGTTCCAACAAGACGGCGCTACATGCCATACAAGCGACGCAACGCTCGAAGTGGTGAAGGAGAAATTTGGCGACTGGGTCATCTCACGGCGAGCGTTCATCAATTGACCGCCGCGATCATGCGACTTGACACCCCTCGATTATTTTCTCTGGGGCTACGTCAAGTCTTTAGTCTACGCTAACAAGCCAACCCACTTTGGACAAGCTCGAGGCCAACATTCGAGACGCTATTGCTGGAATAATGCCGCACATATTAGACCGAGTCATCAAAAATTGGACCGATCGCTTGGAGCACTGCTAGTGAAGTAGAGGCGGCCATTTAAATGATATGCTATTCCATAAACTAAATTTAGCTTCAAAATAAAGCCAGAATCAATTTGATATCTCACACCGTCGTTGTTTTATTTAAATTTATTTTCGTATCGTTCTATCTGGTCACCCTTTACAACTTAAATAAAAGCGTATGCAATTATACCATACCCACTGTTGAAAGGTCCTACATACAACTAAAAGTTTATAGACAGTCGTCGATAAATGAATCTATAATCTTTACCAGTTGAACGCTAGAGACTATTAGTTTGTCCAATTTTGACTTTAGGGTTGGAAGTTTTGGTATTTGGGTATGACATACCCAAAAAACACTGAATATATCTTACAGTTTAAAAATCAGTTTCAAATGGATGATCAAATACCCACTAATATTATTCTAGTCACAAACTTTACAATCTCTTATGACATAATTTGTAAAACATACAACTAAGCTTGTTAGTTTAATAAAAAAATATCCTTATCCTCAACTCGTCGTAAATTCTAAATTTCGCCATGACGTCCCAAATTTCATTTTATGATGAAATCTTTCTATATTTATATCCTTATTTGCAATCTAAAGAATTTTTTTTTGTTCATTGTTATTTACATAAAAAAAAAAGTAAGAAATCGCGACTCTAACTAATAATTTATACAAGTTATCTCAATAATGTAATAAATAATCAATGCCCAGTTGAAGGCTGAACAAATTACTTTCAAAACAAATTATCACACTTAACAAAAAAAAAAAAAAAATACTTAAAGCAAATAATTAAACAAAAAAGATAGAATTTTCACTCAAGATAACTCCGTTTAATAGACACTATGGAATCATTCAATGCCATGATGATAGCTCATATTTCGATGGTATTTCCAAAAATGTCCGGGTATCAAGGGTGTCTTTTTAAAATTTAACTTTGGACTCTTACAAAAAGAAAAAAGTTTTTTTTTTTTTTTTTATCAAATTGTTTAATATTTGTGGATAAACATTTCTTCTACTTTTTTTTGTTAGTTTGGATTGGATTTGGCTGTACTTTCGATTTGCAAAATAAACAAATAAAAAACAGCAAGTGTCTACTAAACTGATAAGCAAGTTTTGATAGTTCACTGTTGTTTATTTGTAAATAAAGCAACCTGTTATCAGTAGCCGGAGGGGGAAGATGGGGGAGTTTAATGTGATTGGTTATACCATAGTGTAGATCAGAATTTATCGTATTCATGACACGGGGATAGCATGCTTAGAAGACATGCAAAACCGTTTAGATAGAATTTCAAAAATCGTCGTTAAAAACCCTATACCTGAGGGGGAAGAAAACTTATGGCTATTTATAGATTTTCGAAACTCCTGCCGCTATTTTAGTATTTTTGCTGAATTTTGCCTGATTCCATGAACACCTGTTCAGTGTTTATTTATTAAAAACGAAACTACAAGCAGATTTGCTAATAGATATGTTTAGCTTTAATAGTTCGTGAGACAAATATAATTTAATATCCCTCAAGGGCGGTAAATAATAAACCTTTCAAACAATTTTTAATTTTTAAAAAGTTTAAATAAAAATCAATCATAAAGTAAAAATCAATTAATAATTTCTTTTTTTTGAATCACAAATACAAATTTATGGTACACCAACCCCACATCACACCACCACACATTATTATAAGACTTTTTGATCGAAAAAATAAAAATTAATAATAAAAATCATAATTTGATCTTTTCTTTAGATTTTTAAAAGTAAAAATCACGCTGTGATTAATTTCTTTTTTTTTTAAATCGTGACTAATTTTTTCTTTGAATTTTTAAAAATAAAAATCATGATTTGATTTATAATATTGACTAGCGGATAACCGGCATGCGTTGCTGCGCAGTTGTGGGCAAACTGCTGGACCGATTTTGACCAAATTCTCGGGTCAATACCGAAGATTGCCTGATTGCAATTTCGGAGTCTACAGCATACATACAAACAAACATAGGTGCAGTTTTTTATATTATTGATTTATAAAAATAGAAAAAAACAAGTAAATAATTATTGTCCCAAAAAAAAGTAAATCTCATCACCCCCGCAGGATCAGGCTCAAGAAGAGCCTGTTTTAGTCACGTACGATGTGACTAAAATCCATCTAGAGGAAGTAACCTTAATGATGATATGTTCATCATCATTCTGTATAGTTAAAGGCGAAGCTGGGTCGTCTGTTACACACACACGTGATAGATAGGGGCCCCCTTTTGTCGCCCGGTGGCATAGCACCACATCTTGCTATAAATTCGGTGAAGTAGTTATGATTACGTTTCGTAGCTTGGCAGATTGGACGGTACAACAGGCATCTCGGGGCGTTGTCACTGTGGGGGCGACGAAATATGTAACAAAACAGGCTCGCGAAACTATAATCGAGGAATGGGCGAACTGTTGCTGCTACAATTCTGCAACTATTGACATGGGATCAAAACAATGGCTGCAGATGAAAATTATAGCTGAAGGAAAATAGAACCAGATTTCTATTCAACTTAAGAAGTAATAAATAGAGAACTCGTCAAGAGCTTCATTCTTTAAAACGAGCATCTGAAGACCATCAAACTTCGTCTTCACCCAAATCAGAAAGTTCATCTTAAGAGAATTAATTTTACATAATAAGGAAAGAAAGGAACATTGCTCATATCCTAGAATTTACAAACGGAACGGCCAGGTTGTGGTAAATCTCCTTATTTCAGCAAAAAGTTCAGCTTATAACCGGAACACAGTGGACCAATAGGTCTATGTGTTTGTTTTCCACGTATGGGATTGTTTTTTAGCGCACATTTTTTTTTTTTGCCATGTATAATTCATTTTCACGTCACGTGATTTTATTTCACGGCACGTCATTTTACATTTCCGTTCCGTACTAAAATATATATTTACACATGAATGTCCTGAAGCTAAGTTAAACTGCCCTGAAGCTGAAAATTGGCATAAGAGAGTGGTTGCCCGACATTTAACATGATTTTCGTAGTTTTTCAAAAAAATCGAACACTATTAAATCTATACCAAGTTTGATGTGTCTAGTCTAAGGTTTAAGGACTCAAAACCTGTTACATATGGATAGGCGGACGGGCGAACGTTATCATTCGTTTCGTATCGTTGATCATATTTTATACACATGTATACTTCAGAGGGTGTATCTGTATTATTAAAGACTAAAATATGTATCGCTAACTGGGTGGGGTATAAAAATGCTGTACATATACTTTCTTTTTGTTTTCCAAGTAATAGTTGTAAGCTTTTACAATCATAATAATCAATTAAAATAATTAAATTCTTTTTTTGATCCTGAATAAACCTAGTAATTTCCATTCAGTTATCTTTGCAATGATTCTAAGTAGGTTTCTTTTACAATTTCTAAATCACATGTACCAACTTGTGAGAGGTAGCTTAACTATATATGCATGCACATTTCGATAAGAGCCAGGAATGTCTACAGGCGTATTGAAAGGTAGTACATAGTACAAATCGGATACCAATGAAACCTCAATATCGTAGCTTTTCTTTTACTTAACTGCGGGCTCTCACCTATTTTCCTATGTAAATACATCTCTGACTGAACATTTTCCAAACAATTGCATATTAAATTCATTGTCCTTCATTCCAGCTCTAATAGTATCTAACTATGTAACTTTGTAAGTACATAGAGAGGAGCTTAAAAAAAAAAAAAAAAACTATCGATTTTATACAGTTCCACGTTCTTTTGCATTTCTTTTGAGCCACGTGAATGTCGCACCTAAAACACCCAAGGCTGGTTGGTATTGCAAACAAACTAGCTAAGTGATAGTGTGATATATACCGTAGCCAACCGTGTGCCAATATATTTAGAACTGTCCCGATCGATCATCTATTTTGTCGTCGATTCTTCTTCTATAAACAGAAAGTTGAGGCTTTTATGCAATCAATTTGAATATATCTTTTTTGTCTTCTTCTTCTTTTAAATTTCTTATCTGCATTTAACGTTTCTAACAACAAGAAGATTAATCACTTAATTTATGAAATCGAAATTCCATGTTATTAAATAACATGGCGCCAACAAACTTATAACCCATGCAGATCATAAAAAAAAAAAAAAAAGCTAAGAAGAAGAAAACAGACACAAAAGTGCATTTCGAAATCGAAAGAAGACACAAAATTTTCTATCTACAGTGCTTAGCGGTATTAGGGCTTGACAGACAACACACAAAAAAAAGAGAAATAACACAAAAGATAAACTCTTTAGTTATCGACAAGTGAATTAACCCAAATTGCGTAGGTTGATGCATAATTTTTTGAATACCAGACAACGAAAAAAAAAACAGATACAAAAGATGACCCTGTTGTTATTTTGGAGAGACATTTTTGTTTTTTAAATTAAAACTTGATATAGAGACACATTTTTTTTTTTGGATGCCGCATCAGTTTAATTTTATGGTATTGCATTTTTTTCTTAACAGAAAATACTTTTGTTTAATGTAAAGATACTTACGTGCTATTGATATATCTGCTGCAGATACTTTGCCACCGGTTGTAATATGTAGAGCTTTGTTGTGGGCGCTTTTTAACATTATCACATAGTCTCGTGTTGAACATAGTGCATTGGCAAACATTACCTAAAAGATATTAGAAAAAAAATTCAGTTATTAAAATAAGTCATAAAAAAAGAATTCGTCATCTTTAGAGAGCAATGAGATGTAATTGGGGTTTGTTATTAGAAAATTCTTTAGAGTCTTTTGTTTCTAAGAAATGACTAATGTAGAGCTATGGTTATTTATCATAATAAAATTCTGAGAAATTACGCCAAAATTAATTAAAAAGATAGCGTAATGAGTCGCCTAGATGGATGGATAGTCTGGATATTTATTAAGCTAGCGTCACTCGAAATAATAGAAGTCTGTAGTAGGGATTCATTTGGATTCTAGCCATTTGCCCCTCGCAATCAAGTTGTGATCCATCTCTGAGGTGACTTTTCCGATCCTAATATTCATATATGAATTGTTTTTTATTCCTCAGATACTTATTTAAAAGGAATCCCCTGATGTGTCCAAGAATGTTACTTAAGTTCAACAGAATTTGAGTTCTGCTTTCCTTTAGCCCGTCTGCTAACATTTTTGTCTGTCAACATTGCTTAGCATATGCGTAGAGTTGGAATCACAACAATTTAAACACTTCATACTTACATCGATAATAATAAAATGCAGTCTGTCTGTTGCTGAGGTCTCTTATTATGCTCAGAGACCTCATGCGTGCTTATAACCCCAGACCAAGTTACATTGCCTATCTTCGACTATCTTCTGAATAGGTTCTGAGTCCAGAACTCTTCCATAAAAGACAGTATCTCCTGCTAAGAAACCATTCCTCTATATCGCATAAAATACTAAAACTTACGCCCAAAGTTTAACTTTGACCCAGAGTGTCGAGAACGTCGGGCAGAATAGAAAACATCTTCCCTTTCTTCCCCTCTAGAGCCCTCATTAAAACCTACTATCCGTTCCAGTTTCAGTAGCTTTCTACCAATAAGTAGTCGCAGTGCATTAACTTTTGATTGTCTTGAATCTTCTAACCTCAAGATGTTCTGGAAAAATTTACTTTGGGTCCAGAAGGATACCCAAATTTTGTCCACCTCACTACAGACAGCTTCCACCTTGTTTTAGACAGCAACATCTCAGTCTTTGGGGAATTAACAGACAACATCTGCGCACAACTGAAAGATTGCATTCGCTCACAAGGTGAAGAAAAGTTGGTTTCGAATCAAACCAATACCCAATATGTCCTTAGCCCTTGAGCCTATACAGCGAGTCGGCTAATAAGTTCCACAAGATGATGCTCTTTATGTAAAGCCTTTTACAGACTGAACTGTCCTTACGAAGCTACCCAAAGCAGTAGTTGTTGACGTGATTTAATTTCAATACTGTCAAAGATAGGGTTGTTAAAACCTACCTCAATCTCCATGAAAACAATAAGTGTGTATTTCTTAAAGTCGAGTGCTCTCATCCTACCTTATTAGCTTGACTAATGCCGTCTCCGTTGAGCAGTCCTTCACTCCATACTTCAGAGGCTTTTTAACAGAAGGAATGGCTTGATAAAAACAAAAGTACTGCTACTTCAACCCTCCGCCAAGGTAGGTAAATATAGACCAAAGTCTAGCGGATGGCTTTGTTGGGTACAGAGTAAAATACTGAAATCGGTTAAGACCATTCTGGGATATAGTTAAATGCCATTTTGTAGCCTGCATTCAAACTAACTAAAATACTAAACTTGGTCAAAATCGTTATAGGCGTCTTCGAGGAAGTAAGCATTTCATCTTTCGTTACATCCAAAGCGTTACACCATTTCGTTACACCGGAGCAAATTTACTCTTCCGCGGCTAAGGTTTCACTTTAAAAGGGAAGTTCTAAGTATGAGTGTTCCAGCCTATCTAAATGCTTAGCTTAGTATACAATTGAAGTATTTCTTCGATTCTTCTTCGAGAAAGTAAGCGTTTCGCCTTTTGTTACATCAAAAGCGTTACGCCATTTCGTTACACCAGCGCAAATTTAGCCTTCCGTGGCCAAGGTTGCACTTCAAGGGGGTTCTGAGTATCAGTGTTCAAGTCTATCTAAATGCTCAGGTTGTAGGCAGTTGGATTGATTTTGTCGATTCTCTTCTTTTTTTTGTTTGAGTGTAACAAAACTTGCAGTATTCCAGAGCTCTTGCAATGACCCAGTGTTCTTGTGCTTTCAGAAATATATTCAAAATACTTATTTAATCTATTTCTATTTAATTTGTAAAACCTCGGCACGAGCCATTCAATCGATCGTCACTAGATTATATTTTGTCTCTAAGACAGATAACTAAATCCTCAAAAACAAAATGTGCTAAATCATACACAAACTTTGTCTCTGATCGATCAATCTTGATATTAAATACTGTAAATACTTTTAAAATTGATTATTATCATGACAAAATATGTGTGACGTTAAATTTTTTAGGCGCGCTAAAGGTTCGCTACATTTGTATAGAAATAGTATAATCAGACAGATAGATGGCTAGTCGTCAATAGAAATATAGTAGTAGTGGCATGGGAAAACCCAAGACTTTGACCTCATTTTTTCTTATTCATTTAGATAGGGTGTAACAAGTGGATGAATAGGGGTTTTAATTCTGATTTCATTTAAATGTAAACTTAAGTGTCATAAGGCTGCATGTAACGGTATGATATTATTGGTGGTATGCTAGTGTATGACGTGGTATGTTATAATATTTTTATAAATTACTAGATGACCTGTCCGCCTAGCAGCACAAATTATTATACTTGTTACGTTAGTTCATGTTTTGTACATTCCCCAAGTGCATAAAACAGAAAATCCTCAAACCATTTGAATGAATTTTACAAACAAAAACAAAAATCTTCGTTCACAGATTGTGCAACTTTGCTGAACAGAGCTTCATGTTTAACTCTCAGTAAACCTTTTCTAAGATATTTCCTTGTAAACGAAGCAAACTGTGTTACAGCGTTGTAACGCATGAAATAGAATTGAACCATTTTAATTTACATTTTGCCAAACGCAGCACTATGTTTAGCTATCCGTACATTTTCGCTAAGATATTCCCTAACGAACAAAGTAAATGCTATGGAAATCGATTCAGCCGTTCCTTAAATTACAGGGTTGCAAAGCACAAAATAGAAATGAATCACATAAATTTTATGTGATATGTAACTATCCGTAATAATTAACAAAGCAGGTGGTATATATACAAATATCTTTTGACACACCCTGTTCATAGAATATTATAATTTCTTGCCAAACTTTTACTGATACAGACGTAGTCTAACTGACTTCTTTTCTATAGTGGACAACTAGTGTTGTTTTGATTTATTCTTACACTTCAAATGCATGACCACTAAAAATACCTCAGATAAAGTTCTAGGAAACCAATCGATTGTGAAGGCCGCAAAAGCAAAAGTGAAATCTGGTCTATTCCTTTTTTTTAACAAAAATATAAACTAAATAAATTTTAGATGATAAGAGGTATAAAAATTAATCAGAATGATACTATCAAATTAATGTTGTAGTAAAAAAAAAGAACTCGATACGAGTATGTGCGCTTGAACTCAAACGATCATGCTCAATAGGAGCTTTTATGATGAAACAGATGTTTTATCTGTCAAAGTGGGGACGTCCCTTTTTTAACTCATAATAGGCGTTTTTTTTTTGTGAAATGTTTCTAGAGCTGCACTAATGATTCACAGTCAAACAAGCTATCAAACGTTGAAAGAAACGCAACAACAAAAACACCCGCCATAAAAAGCAAAAATGGTGCTTGGAAAATCGGCTAAGCCGTTTTTAATTTAATAAAGTATCGTTATATGATTTGTTTTCAAAAAACCTTGAATGCAATTTTGTAGCATATATCCAAACTACCTAAAATACTGAATTTAGTCAAGAACGAAACAGCCCTTTTTTTGAAAAAAATAAGCGTTTCACCTTTCGTTACACCCGAAACGTTACACGTTTTTTGTTACATCCAAGCAAATTTCTTCCTTCTAATCATGTATTCGAATAATGTATCCAGAACAGTCCTCTGCGGCAAATTGTGCTGTATAAAAAGTTATATTACACAAAAACACATACGTATAATATGAAAGGAAGTGTGGCAATGTCTACGTCCATACTTATATAAGAAGACTGGAAACGCAAAATAGAAGAAGCTAAAGGTCACCCTGAGGTGTAGCACTACATGATGGTGATGATTTACGGAGCCTAGTACCACCGATCTAAGTATGTACATGGACTATGAAAACCTTTTAAAAACCGCGCTTGGGAAGATTCCACAGCCTCACTTAATTGTAAAAAAAAAAAAAAAACCTTTCACGAAATTTTCCATGCAATGAACATACTCTGCCAGCCCGGAAAACAAATCTAGGAACCTCTTCAAAACAAACCCGGAAGACCTCACTTCAAATCAGTGATGTTTAAAAAAAAAAAAAAAAAAACTAATTAGAAGCACACACCTTCGCGGTACTTTATTTTATTTGTAGTTCTATCCAATCGTAAACAATCACAGTTTGAACTCGAAATTTGTGTGTTTTTTATTTTTTACTCAAATTCATTTGCATAAAACATGCATCATAAACACAATTGACCTCCATCTTTTCACAGAGTCTAGAGGCTGTACGAGTATATGTTCTGGTGCTGGTGCCGTGCCGCGCCTGTCAACAATTCTATTTAACATGATGATAGATTTCATCTATCAATCAATCAAAAGGTAGATAACCTTCTCACTCAACAGACAAAACTTAAAATAACCAACAATCTCATCAGGTTGAGTCATTAAAGATCATGAACCGCAAAACATGAATTAACTTTAACTTCAATTAGACACTGATTAATTGATGAATCACTTTCGAGAAGGAATCTTCGATGAGGTTGGCTGTGGAATGTGTGATGGTGGTGATGGTGGGGAGTCGTCTTAAACGGATTACTAGGAAAATTGTAGGATACTAACCTTATTCTACATATTTTCTGCAGGTATCTATAACCTATTGTGCATAGCGCGTCCCCCTTATGAGCACAACAAGGCGATTTCAAAAGAATCTTTCTCTTTGCTGAAATTGGATACCTGGTCTCTATGGAGGGGTTGCTGTTACTCACTTCTTTTTTCTTTTGCGAAAGCTCCTTTTAATATTTCAAAGAAACAGGGGTTAGCACCCTCCTGTCAAGTGGTAATCCAATCAGAGAAAGACATAGTAGGTAGTTTTAATGACAAAGAATAACCCATTGAAGGTGGCTGCATTCAAGATGGAAAATTTGTTTTGCTTTGTTTGCACCAAAAAATATGGCATTAGCCTCGTTGACCAATCGTTGGGAAGGAGACATAAGAAATGAGTTCAGAAGTAATTTTGTATTTGGAATTGAATGATGTCACGAATGTTTTTATGAACTCTCTGTCACAAATGTACTTATGGACTCGCTGGAGTCCCCACCCCTAGAAGGTAAATAATAGGGCCAGCCAAGCTTATTTAAATAACAGGCAGTTGTGCGCGCTGCTTGAAATATTTGTTAATTTGTGAAACTTTTGTGTTCAAATTACGAGTAAGCTGCTGTTGCCCTATTGTATGTATCTAAGCATTACTCTGCTGACCCTAAAAGAGCACAAAGTTCCATGGTCTAACATTGCTTTAAAATCTGTCTAAATAGCGTGATACATAAGGAAAACCGCTGTACAGGTTTTGCTCGTTAATCGCAACTATGTCTGCAGGGAAGGAATTCGGTGGAGTTTGTGCGAACATAACATTTTGGTCCTTCAAGCCGGGTGATTTCTAAGGAATATCTGTTTAATTTAGGCGCTCGCTAATTAAGTTGGTCTCCTCAAAAGCCGCTGAGTACATCCGGCTCAAAGGACCAGTTTGAAACGAGGCTTTGTTTTTGCCACGCGTGGAAATATGTGACAGAATTTCTACGCCTAGGGAATATTTGATTGTATGATAGTCGTTAATTTAGCTAAGAGTATATCCTGCTAATATCTCTTTAACTTGGACGGTCGCAAATTAAGCTAGTCCCCCGAAAAGTCGCTGCGTATATCCGGCTCGAAGGACCAATTTGGAACGATACTTTGTTTTCGCCACGCGTGGAAGGATGTGACAGAATTTCTACGCCTTGGGAATATTTGTTTGTATGATAGTCGTTAATTTAGCTAAGAGTATATCCTGTTCGAAATAGCAGTTTTGAAAGAGGTTTTGATCTCGTTTCGCGTGGAAAGATAGACGACTATGACGGTTGCAGGACCAGACTAAGGTTTTTGTCTAAATAAATATCATAGACGGTCGTCAATTTACGAAAGGCGCCAGAACAGTAATATCCGGCTCGAAGGACCAATTTGAATTCTTGTAAAATTACTCTAAGTAGCGGAAAAATATATATTATCGAAGTTTAGAAGTGCTAGTATCTAAACCGAATTTTCCATAAAGATGAGGGAAAGAAGACCGACTACATGCTAGTGATCCACTCGATCATATCTGATGTAGTTATGGAGATCTTAGTAAATCCCCTGGTAACAATGACCCGAAAAATTCCACACATTCTTTCTATCAAATTTCATTTACAAATGAGCACCTGCCTCGTAAACTCATAGCACATTACACTCAAATCAGGTTTCCTCGGATCCCCATTGCAACATGAAGTACCCAGTAGCCGTATAATTTCCATTTTCAGCTCGGCTTCACTTTAATAAATTGCTATTAATTCAATATTAATACCTGAGATTCTCTGTCCCCTCACTTCCAGGAATAATTTACATAAATTCCTAAAGGACATTATCACAGGAAGCCACCGACCGCAGCTAATAATAAAAAAAAAAACACAAAAATCAAAAACTTAAACCTTCAAAACTGACAAAATAATCCGACACCATACACATGTCCGATGCTGCAGTGGCAGCCGGCAACTGGTCAATTGAAATGATCCAATATCCATGGAATTATATCGCGCGCAAGTGTGCATATCAATGTCACGAAGGATTTTGAAAAATAAAATAAAAACAACCTCCACAGGTTGCAGCACAGGTATACCTCCGAAATCTGATATCCCTATACACCAAGATTATATCTCAAATCAAATGTGCAATTAGCTTGTAAATTTTAATTAAATTCGAATCCATTAACTGTGGTATAGTGTGTTCGATGTAAAGCGCCAGTAGCCACACCAACAATATCCGGGCAGGTGATGCACACCAATCGTGGGTTAGTTAAAAGGGATTAAATGATGTGGAATGAAAGGAAAAGGATTGCAAAATATTTTATATTTACTTACCATCAGTAGAAAAATAATCTTGGCATTGGGCATAAACTGTGGTAACCTATAAAGATACAAAAATAAAACAAAAATTGGAATTAGTTTGAATTCATTAAAAAAATATGCTTATGCATCTAAACCACTCTAGATGCATTCAAAAGTCTACTTATAGATCTATAATAACAAAACTATAAGAAATTTTAATTTACATTTGAAAGGATTTAAATTAATGCTCGCCCATTAAAATTACACGCATGCAAGAGGAGTGTGAGACTCTAAGAAGCTTTGACGATTACTGTCATCATCATCAAACTCTTCCATCTGTTCGTACTCGTATGTATCGCTGTGTGCCAAAAAGGTATTCAAGCGCACGAATTGTTGGAAGTCATATCTTAAGACTTTTGATAAATGATGTGAAGTTTGTTCATGCTGTAAGGGGGCGGATGCCACTTTAACAGCTTAAGTGATGAATCTCCAAACATTTGAACTATTCCGAACCCTTTGCTCTTGAAAGATGTGTTTTTGATTGGAATTTTTTGAGAGCATAATTGGAGATCATTACGTGCTTATAATTTAATTTAGATACTTTGCGAAGTGATGGGAGATGTGGGGAACAGATTTTGAAGCACGTGCGGTAGTTCTAGGATTTTTCTAAAAACACTGAAAGCAATAGCACGTGTTTAGTTGAGGAGACTCTAAATCATTAGCTGGTAATCCATTTAATAACCTGTCATCAAACTTCTTACGAATCACTTAATTTGTCGGTCTTCTGTTTATAGAAAACCTAACACACCGCTTGGAATTGGTAGAAATGAAGTACAGAGAAACCCAAAGACGGCTGAAACCAATAGGAAATCACTATTCCACAGCAAAGTAATTAATTCCAAATCTCATACCTTACGTATCTATATTTCAAGATGATTCAGGGATTCCAATTTATTAATAGTGTCAGAAGTGGGGCCTTTTACACACTTTCTTCTTAGTTTATTATAAGGAAGCATTAAGGAGAAGCAGTATTGCAGATTCAAGCCCACATCAGTAACAGACTATGCAGGAATTCCAAATAATTTAAGAGTGTTAAAACGCACTACATTTGAAATCTTTTAACTAGCTACTATAGGTGACACATTTGCAAAATAATAATCCACGGATTCTTATATTTGTTTGCAAGTGTCAGAAGTGGAAAACGCTCTAATATTTCCTATTTACACAGAATTATTCGGAATCTTTGAAGTAGAAATCATATGTAAACAGTTATTCAGGATTCGCAATATTTTAAAAGTGTCAGAAGTGCTGACCTCCGAACTAGAAACCATCTCTTTATAGAAGCATTTAAATTCTTTGAAATATTCCTCTTTATACTGAATCATTCGGAATTCTCGAAGTATTTCAGGAATTCCAAATACTTCAAGAGTGTTAGAAGTGGCGACCTTCTTTACACAAATGAAAGCATTTCAATTTTTTCAAATAGATGCTTTAGGGCTATTAAAGGCGCTTTAGTTTCATTTGATCCATGGCTTCTAAATATTTTGATCAAAGAGAGGACTGCATTATGAGAGATTCAGAAGAACTGATTAAGAGATCGCAACAGTGTCAGAAGTGTCGAATGACCTTCTACTTTCAGTTTTTAGATTTTAAAGGAGCTGTCAAAATGATTGAACTAGGTGCTATATGAGTGACCAAAAACAGTTCCGTTTTGTCTATTCTGCTCCACAATTTGGCATAGAAAAAGAGAAGATACTTACTTAATTTAAGATATTTGTTCAAGAGGTCGTGGTACAAGGCGTAATCTTTAGGAAACTACTACACGGAGAAGTTTTTCCAAGATCAGAATCTCGAATCCGTATTCCAAAGAAAATCAGAAATTATAAAGTAGGGTGTCAGAAGTGACAGTATCCACTTTCAGTTCCACACTGTCTTCCATCGTAAAGACCTTTGTCGAGTAGCATGTCAATTGAAAGGAAATGCTACTCTCATTGGGGATACAGCTTGAAACTTCTAAAATGTATTAAAGTCTACCTGCTATTCAAAAAACTACATTTCAGATCTTTAATCCAGTGTGTCCTTCAAATTAATGTTTCATATACAAGCTTATGCGAGGGAATCTTTTATACGAGTTGACAGTTTTTTTTAATATTTCGAAACGGTCCTTAAAACATGTCTGCCAAAAAAATCCAATCACCCATCCATTTCATATCATATTTTGACAGCCCGACAGAAGATAAATCCATCTGTTCTAAACTTTGACAATAGTACAACCCCTTGGTTTAGGAAAGCAAATATTCACAGTATTTGGGTCAGCATATCCGTCTTATTTGACACTTTTCGACACACTCAAGAGGTTTGGTTTGAAATCTTGCTTCCTTCGCAAAGTTCATAATCCCATTCTTCTTGACAGTTTTTTCATAAGGAAAAGATATCACGTGACAAAATCACCCCACTTACAAAAATTTACTCACTCACTCTATCGAAACATGTGTGTGGGTAATCCTATAGCAATTCAAGTATCTCAACACACTCCTTGAATCGCTCAACTCAAGTGTAAGTTCGTTTTGTTGCTGAAATATTAGGTTTGTCGACCGTTATCAAATATTGACACTGTGTGTGCTATTCTCTTTCAATCCTTTTTTTTCTTTTCAGTCTACTACTTGGTACACATTTTACCCCTATACAGTGGTCCTGATTAACTTCCGATTGTTAGTAATGTGTTGTATGCGTGTATGGAGGACTATACATTTTTCTAAAGGATATTCAAACCACAGTATTTGACTGTAAAGAAAAATGAATGAAAAGAAAAAACCGACCGGAAGCAATGGAGAGTACAACGATTTACAGGGAAAATTGCACACGATTTGAATGTTCTTTTATCGTTTGGATGATGGAACGCGGTTGATGTAACTTAGAATGTAACGCACTTTTCAAACTGTTAATATGAATAGAAAATTGTTAAACTAAGTAACTCTGGTAGAATGAAAAAAATGGGTCGAATGTGCTGGACAATAGAATTGAATTTCTTAGAAAATATCTAGAAGGGTGTTCGAAGTGGAGGTTCTCATTCCACTTTAAAAACCTTTTTCTCTCGGTGGGGGACTTGAATTAGAAACTATTGTAACGCAGTTGCATTAGTCCTTTCTCAAAATCTATCCTCGCTTAGAGTATTTTGAAATATAGAGAGGGTGTTCGAAATGGGATGAGGAGGCATTTTGAAAGAACTTGATTTAGAAAATATTGTAGCCCAGTTTTGATTGTTATCGCAAAATGCCGTCGTACTGACAACAAAATATTAGTTTATTCAGAGTTTATCCTCACTCACAGGATTAGAAAAGGTGTTCGAACTGGTCTACTAAAAGAAATTGATTTTGAAACTATTGTAGTCAAGTTCTGTTCGTGTGTTTTAGAGAATGGCATATCTGATTTTCTCTGAAATTCTTTCTCGTTCAGGTCTTGAGATACAAGTCCTAGGGCTGAATGCAGGATGAATCTTGGCCAAGAGGTGAATGTCGGTAGGTCAGAAATCATTCAAAACTTTTTCTTCAACATCTTTCGCCTTTAGGCAAGCATAGTCCTTTAAACTTTCCATGGTTCAGAGTGGTTTAATCTATGTGAAACCATTTTTCAACCCTTTCTGAGATACCATAAAATTAATTCAAATGTCATTTGAAATTCAATCCTTTTTTCTAACCCTTTTATAATATCCAATCAATACCTATATTTTTTGTCCTTCTAAAGGTAAAAAGGATTTGATGATTCATCTATTGGGTTACTTGTAAACTAAAGTTAATTTAATCAAAATTGTGAATTCAGTGTCCGATTAGATTAGTCCTTCTTTTAAAAAGAAAATTACGCACTTTTTTGAAGTGTTGTTTGGTATCCAAATGAGTCACAGTTCCATCAGACGACAATAATACTTTTAAATTTGAACTTCTTCTCTTCAAACGGAACTACTGACCTTCTGATATCTAACTTACTGCACCCGGATAAGAAACTTGAAATTTCCAAAAAAAAAAAACGGACATACATTATTTTTTAATTTTATTGTTATGAATTAATAAATTAAATATTATAAGATAAAAATCCTGAAATTCTTGAACAAGTTTCTGGTATTTCTTGCCGTGACTTTGGAGAATCCCTCATAAATCATCAAACAGCTCCCTGAGAGGATTCTAAATTTATTTAAATTTAAACAAAAAAAAAAAATATAAAACTTGAAACTCACATTTGTTTTTTTAAGGTGGTTTACTTAAGTGTATAACAATTTATAAAAACCTGATAATATTCATTAATTATATTATGTCTAAACGAGTGTAGAATGTCTTTATTCTTAAACCAGTTCATCGTAAAATATGTGCTCTGAAAGTTTACTGCTTTAGGTTATCAACTCGAAATTATACGTACTGGCATTTAAATGAATCAATAAGATTGGAATTGTGTTACTAAAAAGAACTGTAGTCTTATTTTACAATGTATACTACATTACACTTTGGAATGCCCTTTTGACATCTGGTTTTCTTTATTCTCGTGGAATTTCTTCTTCCATTTTAATCGATGGTATATCGAAATCTTACCATACTCCTTGAGTATAGAAAGGCTGTTCGAAGTGGAAGGAGAAAATTGTGGTAAGGAATTCAACTTAGAGACTCAGTTACTGGTTATTTTCACAACATAACATTTTACATTTTAACGGAGCTATGCGAGCACCAAAGTGTGGGGTATTTATTTAAGTCGGATCCCAATATTTTAAGAGTGCCAGAAGTGGCTATAAATCTGCGACGAATGCATCCTATATTTTCACCTCCACTGTTTAACATCGTAAAGGAGCAAATTCTTAAAATAAGGAGAGCCTCGGATATGTATTTCAAAATTATTCACGGATTTCAAATATTTTAAGAGTGTCAGAAGTGGCTACAAATCTGCAGTTGGATTTCGACGAAGGCATCCTATTTTTTTCACCTCTACTATTTAACATCGTAAAGGAGAACCGTAGATACGTATTTCAAAATTATTCACGGACTCCAAATACTTTAAGAGTGTCAGAAGTGGCAAAAAACTATAGGAGTATCCATTGTCAGCACTTATGTTTGCCATTGTAAACTGTAATACTTAAGCCAAAACTTACGTGCAATACAAAAGTCTTGGGAAACAATTAGAGGAAGCTGTCACGGTTCATTCCCCGTCCTATTTTCCCAGGCTCGACGTTTTCTTTTGTGAAACTGTTTATCCTCTGAAACTTTTTGAATTCAATTTCGAGAGAATACAACTTTCCTAATTGTATCTAATCTGCTTATGACATTTTTTTACCCATTCAAGCAAATAAGTAACATGCAGCAAAATTATGCAGTCAAACTTGAAATAAATTGAGACGCTCACGGAAAAAATAAAAAATATAATATTGAAGAAAAAACAGCAAAATAAATAAAAAAATAAAAAAAGGACTACCCGAAAGGATGAGGAAATAAAAAGAATCTGGCACATTGCCCAGAGTATACAGGAACAGCAATTTCAAACTGAAGTTGATTAAAAACTTTTTTTTTTACCCCCCAGATGACACGAGAAAATTCACTCATTCTCTCTCAAAAATTCAAAGCACATCTCTAGGGCATTCGAGCCTCCAAAGGAATACTTTTTTTTTTTTTTTTTTACGCAACACCATACCCATTTTGTTTGCCAACACTGCCGCCTCAATTAAGTAGAATATCAGAGCGTGCCGAATGCATATCACACATAATTAATTGCACAAATCAATTGATATTCGCCTGAGGTCGTATCTCATATTAAAAGTGTATCTATAAACGTGTATTGACACCTGCACTAAATACCAATGATTGCACCGTTCAGTTTATAGACAGCCAGTTTGTAGATAACCCGTATCTAGATACTATCGCCTTTATCCTCCAATTGTCTTTATCTTTTGTTAAATTAGGCTAGAATTGTTTAGAATTGTACAAATTGTTTAATTCCCAAACGCCTTATCTAATAATAGACAATGAAATATGGAATTTCTTAAGAGAAATTCCAAACCATGGCAGAAGGGGAACCCTCAAATGTGAGATTTTTTTTTCTTTTTTTCTCAGAAAGATATCGCAAAATATTTTTTTGGAGGCGAAATTAATTGACACGATAAATGAATTTTAATTGTTATAATCATTTTTTAATTAATTAGTAAAATTAATATTTAATTTAATAAAAAAAAGAAGTTGTTTGTAAAGAAAAGTCATATGGATTACTATGGAATTTGAATTTACTATTTTTATGACTGGCTAAGCGTGTTATCTCTTTGTGGATTTCTTGGTAATTGGACGAGTATATCTTGGCTAATTATAGTTATTGCCAAATTTTTGGTAACCTACATACGTAGAATTTGTTTTGAGATTTTTTATTTGGTACTGAATCTAAAAAAAAAAGTGAATGTGACTAAGTTTATCTTTGCTGTTGTTGCTGTGACCGATGAAATGTCTGAGTCATTTGTGAGTTTTGGAAAGCAGTTCGAGGTAGTTAGAACACAGTTGATAACAATGTAACAGAAATACGAATATGACGTAGTTGATAGAGTTTTCGGAACGTTTAAAGTTGTAGGTTCCGGGTTCAAATACTATGGTGACATAGATGCTAATTGGCAGACATTCTCATGACGATACTTGGACAACTAGACTTAATAGCATATTCGATAGATATATGCAGGTTGTCAGTTTTTCTGTCATAGAAAAGAATAACATCAAACTTTCTTTTATCTCTGCTCTCTCTTTTCGCATTACATCATGCAAAATCGCAATAAAAGAGTTGAGTGTTAGACTTTTGAAGTGTTAAATTGAGTGCGTCTTACAGGCCCTTTATCGGGCTGCGATAGACTCTTAACAGTATTTTTGAACAAGTATAAACTGATACAAGACAGGGCCAAATAACTGAAAAGTTTTCTGAACTCCAGCCCAGTCAATTTAAATGTTGACCTAAAAATTTCAGCATATACTTTCTATGACAAACGGTACAGCGGTTCTTTCAGAATTATGAAAACGCTTTTTAGCTGCTCATATACTTTTAGTTAAGAATACACTACTCCCTAAGATTTTGGTTGAAAATCGGTTTCACTGCTTTCAGTTTACTGCTCCATTCGCTACAGCGTATCTCTTGATATAAAACTATAAATGGGCCTAGCGGATCTCCGGACATAAAAAATCAAATAGATAGATTTTTCAGTTTTCAGACGTACTCCCGTCTAACGAACTCGTAAAAATTCGGTTATGTGTTCGGCACAGCGGTTCTCTGGATATCCAACAAGCAAACCTGTCACTAATGTACTTTCAAATTATTTTGGATTGATACCTCTACTTTAATGACTTTAATGGTTTCAAATGAACGTTGGGAGTTTAGCGATAGGATTTTTCGAATTTAAAGTAGAACCTTAAAAATATTGAAGCGATGCCTTTCTTAAAACTATTATAGTGGAATGTTGTGTATCTTTTCTACCTATTCATTTGTCCCAACAAATTCCAAATAGGTAGCTAGATTGTAGGGGTGGCTGTAAAGCGACCGTGAACCTATGGAGTCAGTTGAAATCTTATGGAACACCACCTTGACAAATACGGTCCATAGCAAGACAATCAAAGGCTTTAAACAAAACGACCGAAACTGGGGAGGGTTCCAATTAGGAATTCCTCTATACTACTCAGTGTATAAGAAAACCACGAGAAAGTGTTCATTCGAATTTCAACCGTTCTTGGCGGTCCTATCGTCCACAATCCTGCAATACTGACGACATTAATAATTCGACTTATAAACAGAGATGAATGATATGCAGTTAAAAGCGATACATTATAAAACAAACGATTTGGGACGTTCTACTCAGTTCCATAGAATGTAGGTAGGGCCTACACTTTCGAAGACAAACCCAATCACAGAAGCCATTTAGCCCATCCCCAGAGTACGAGTATTATCCAATGGTTTTTCGTATAATTATGTGGACCCAAGATAAACTCAGTGATTATGGTGAGTTTAGTTGTCAGTCTCTTTTAGTATCAATGTTTCTTCATTTACCATGTGAAAAGTTGGATAGCAAGATCCCGACTTCCGATTTGGAGTGGCAAAAGAATCATTCGAACTTCAAGTTAACATTAACATCTATGAAGGATGTTATGCATTCTTTGTGTAGTTTACTTCATACTCTACCAACAATAGTTCGGCCTACAAAGTGTAGAGATGAACGGCTTTGTTTACTCATGTCCGCTCTATGACTTTGGCAAAAGATAATGTATAAGCATAAGTGTAACGCGTGTTACCCGTTACATTCAGTTGATACGTATGTTGAGTATGACAATCTTTACACAATATATTACCATTTCTTTGTTTTATGAGGAACGGGTTATGTATAAGCTACGATACTTAAAGATTATTTATTTAGAAAAGCATTTAACTTAGTGGTAACTCGCGTTACAAGTTTAAGCTTCTTTTACCAAGCTCTACTTAATTAACAAACTAACGAATTTTAAATGAACAAATATTGTCGCGTTAGAAACAGGGGACATTGTCAACTAATAAAAATAAAATATAATTCAGAATTTAAAAGAGAATAAACATTTTTCAATGTTGTAACCTGCGTTACATAAATTTAGTAACGCGTAACAATCATTATTCATACATGAAGATTGTAAATCGTATCAATGCAGCAGAATTGAACGTGCAATTCCGGCTTTAAACACTGGAACTTAATGGTTTGACGCCCTTTAAATGTAAAATGATACTATTTGTTTAAAAAATGACCCTATGTATCTATAGCGTTATCAATTGCGTCAAACATATTTTTAAATCAATTGTTGTATTCTTTGATGTTATCTCATTGAAAAAGTATCTAATTTTCACAGCTTGACAGACACAAACAGTTTGCTGCAATTAATTAAACATTAAATCAGTAACATTTCCGTGCAAGTCTATCTCGAAACGCGGCTTACTTGTCTGCATGTCTGCACACACGCAATGTGTAACACCAGGTGTGGCTTATTCAGCTCACGTTTTTAACTAATCTCTTGTATATCTATAGACTGTGTATGCAATTACATATTTTGTTGTTAAAATTAACATGAGCAGGTATAGTGACGAAAAATTTATTGGCAGTGCTACAGAAATGGATAGGATTTTTCGAATTTAAACATTTGATGGGACTTCTTCAATGTATAGTTCATAAATATACATTGAAGGTAGGTTATATTAGTTACATAGTTCAAAATGACGTCAAGGTCATGAACAGTAGAACCCATTAGATGAAAATAAGGAAAATGTATAATACTCCGCGACTTTATTCTTGAATGTACTGATGATAGTATTGAAATATTAAAATTCAGTTCAGGATTCATTCATTCGAACTATGGCTGATTACTATTTTCATTCATTCAGTTTTCTTTCATAGATCGATGAATGCGTTGAATATGCACGCATCCGCCAAGCGTTTTTCTGTGTGTATATCTCGAAAACGGTGCATCGTACGAAAAACATTATTTCGACCGAAATTTTAGGCTCTAAAATTCTTTACTAGATGGATGCAACATTTTTCAAACGCAATCCTCCAAAATGCCAGACTTTACTCTGAAGTTAATGGGAATCTATTATGAATATTTGTTTTTGAGTGCGAATATCCCGAATATGAATGAATGATTGAATGAATGAACGAATTCGATAGTTGAAATCATTCAGTTACTAACTATCGATAGTCGAATTCATTCGATAGTGCCCAACACTACTTGAATGTTTACAAATAGTTAAGAAGCCATAATGACAAGACCTCGAACAGCCTTCAGCGCCTTTTAGCTAATTGTTTTCAAATCATATTTCCAGATCACAAAAAAATACTACGTATTCGATAACCACCTATCGATACATTCCCCTGCACCCCCATTAATTGCACAAAAAAAAAAAAATAAAAAATCTTATCAACTGAACTTCCATTGATTTTATTCAGATTAATCGGTTTAAACCAGAAAAAATATATGTAAAACCACCTGATAGACCTGTCCAAATGTCAACCTAACATAATCAGTAATCGAAAATTTTTCTTTCCCCCTCTAGTTAATTTTTTATTCAAAAATAAATCAGCGCCAATCTTGCATTTGAAAGGTATTTGAATGATAAACGCACACAAAACAACCCCCACTCGTACTTGTACGTGCTGTATCTCTCCTCGAATAACAAAGCAAACGAATTTTAGTGCAAACATGTAAGACAAAATTTGATTTGTTACTGCAAAATTATTCTCAAAATGCTACGGCCCTGATCTAATCAAAGTAATCGAAAACCCGTCTGATCAAAGGTTGCAATAAATTTTCCTTATATTCTTTCTAGGGGCGCATATCTTAATATATTTCTAGCTCTCTCACTGAACAAAACACAAAACGATCGTACACTTAAAAAAAAATATCTTTTTGACGTAACCGTAAATTAAGCACGTGTTACAATTCGAAAAAAAAGCTGAAATAGAAATTTCAAAATGTATCTAAAGCAGCGCCACCCCATCACACAAGTGCAACTGATCTTGTCTCTGGTCGCTTGGGAATTTGCACTCGTATTACATATACATATACTCGTATGTATATGTAGATACAAGTTGCTTTTCAAAAAGATAAATCTTATCAAATGTTTATTCATGAAATGAAGGGGTTGAGTTTCGCCGATCATTGTTTCGATTTCAATTTCCAATTGGACTATACACACATACATGGATGTACAGACGTATGCACTTCAAAAGGAGCTTGTAAAAAGCCAGAAAGAGGTCATTGATTTTGCAAGGCTGTCTTGTTTGTTCTGTATATTTATTTTACTTAAAATTCAAAAGAAATACGATTTAGATTTGTTGTTTTTTCTAACTCAGTGGGTAACCAACCCCCTTTTTTTTCTGAATTTCACAATAACACAAGAAAAAGCAGAAACACAACAGCACAGAAGATGGTTTGAGTTTGAGGAATCCTTTTAGAGATTCCCCGACTGAAAAGCAAACACATTACACAGGGTATATACTGCATAAGAATGGAGAATAACAAAAAAAAATATTAAATAATAGGAGCAGAGCAGAGCAGAACAGAACCACCAACCAACCCAAGACACACAGGGTAAACCTTTCCATAGAAATATTTTGAAAACTAAATTATATGGTTAGGGTTAGGTTGTTTGGGTTGCCTTCTGCTCTATACCCGTCTGTTCTTAATGGCAGAGTAAAAACTTTGTACACAGATTTAAAGCTAAAGAATTAGGCAATTAATTACAGACCTATCAATAGATATCATGTTACCCGCATAGAGATAAAAGCTTCACTGACAAAAGGTTATAGAGGATAAAAGGACGACAGAATGCCTGAATGGGATATGTATCTGGCAAAGAGAAAATTGTATTTTAAACTTATTTTATGGTTCATTATCTCTGTGGATATATAGAGGTTGCCCTCATCGTTTGGAGTTCGTTTTTTTTGTTGCTTATCATTGGGAAATCCTTAACAGACAAATTATTGGGTTGAATGTGAGCATTTCTAGGGTAAAACAGGAGACCAATAATACTTCAAAGAAAAGGTCCTTAGTTGGGTGTATTAAATCTCGTAGCTGGCTGACATAAATGATAAGAAACCAAGGGAATCAGGCAAGTAGTGTATTCAAGGACATCTGACAGCATATAACTTTTCCAAACAATGTGGGGCTCATATCAGATATAAAGCACCATGGCAAGCCGCGGAAGATAAAAATCTTGTGCCAGACGTCACCAGTCCCATTTTGCGGGCATGCTTGTTCAGGTCGATGTACCCGGTATACAGACCTACCATCAATTTCAGGTAAGATTAGGAATATTCTTTGCTTGGAGAGCTTAGTAAGTTTACAATTTACATTTGGCAAACAAGCTGAAAACCTTTATGGCCGTACGTATGGTTTTTACTGCATAGCCAATTCATCTGCCCTTTCATTCCCTGGTATGCCATAAGAGAAGGTTGCCTGGATGCTGAGTTTCTCTTTAAATTCCTTCACCAGCTTCGAGTTAGTTCTTTGGTTTGCAAGTTCCATCAAGGCAGCCTGACTGACTGTCTGTGCAGATGTACGAGTATAGCAAAGACCTCTGTCTAAAAAACAGTCACGAACTATTCCAAATGAATTGCTAAATTGAACGATGGGGATTGGCAATAATACACTATACATCTTTATGCCTACTTACCTTACAGGTCGCTCAGACGTCGTACGTGTCCAGATGCTTCTGGAGCCTACTTCTTCTAGCGTGCAATAGACAACGCTGCGACCTTTACTGACCAATGCTATCGAGAGACTTTAGAATACTTTTTAGAAACCCAATTTAAAAAAAAGGGCTGATGAACATGTAGTGAACTACAATTTGAATTAATGTTTCCGATTCGTATTATCTCACTTTTGGGCGATGCAGCTTGGTTTTTATTTTAAGGTAAAGCCGGTATGCCCCAGAATCTCGAGCTATGAATGAGAAACAAAAGCAGACGCCATAATAAAAATACAGCAAGCGCGAGTCATCGGAGTGCTCTCTTCGAATTATGTATCCAAAGCAGTAATTTACTGCGGATAAAACCCACAACACGCCATTGATGCCTATACAGCAAATTGTTGTTTTATTTTAAACGTAGCTAACAGTTTGCCTAAAAAAAAACTTTTGGAGGCGTAGAACGATGGTCAATAGGCTGGAACGTTCTTTCGGAATCTAAGTATTTACGAAAAAAGTATTATGGGTGGATAAAGTTGCTTGCTTGTTGGAATAAAAACTTTGGGTTCAAGTACCCACTGGGGAAGTCTTGCGGACTGCCATTAGTTGCTCAGCACGTAGCCTAAGTCTTTCTAAGTACGTAAGTATAATTACATACATATGCATAAACTATGTAGCCAAACAAATTAACACCAACTCCGCATTTTATTTACGCGAAAAATATTATTTGACTACAAGATAATTGTTGACAAAAAAAACAGTAGGTAAACAATGTTTATTGCAAAGACGTAGTATAGTAGGCTTATGACTGAGTACATATTTTATTAGATTTTTTTTTTCTTAAACCAAAAAGTAAACAATTCAATCCACTTGAATTTTTTTACCTACCTATTATCTTTTATTACGTGTAACTATCAGTTGCTTCTAGGGGCTGTTTAGATTGTGTTAATATTAATCTTTAAATTATATAAAATTTTAAAAATAAATTAAGTGTTTGCGGATATTGATGTAATATATGTAGGTGTACAAATTTTAGATTAAACATAAAATTATAATCTCATTTAAGAACAACAAAGAAAATGAGTAATGTGTGTCTCATAAAATAAGTAAAACTCTTAGAATTTTAACTAATAACAATTTATGGAATTTTGCCGGCAAATGCCTTTTCTTAAACTTGATTTTGATCAATCTTGGAATTCTTAGAAAAATGAAAATAAAATTACGGAACTTGAAAATTCCAGAAATAAATAAATTTACTTTACGATTTGCGTGTACTCGTAGATACCTAATACCTAGTCATGTCATAAATACTGGTACACGTTTAAACGCACTCATCGTGAAACGAGTACTGGACACGCCCATTCTATACTGACAGATGGTTCAAATAAGTGACATTTATACTAAGTTAATGCCAAAAAGATTTACACAAAAGTCGTATGTAAATATGGAGTGCGCCGATATTGAACACCGTGTTGTGGCAATTGGTCTTCACAAGTGTAATACGGAAAGAGGCGACCTTTTTCGGACCTTATGACATGACCGCTTGGAATCACCCGGAATTTTGTGTAACGAATTGTTTGAGGAAACTGGTGGAGTAACTGAAGTCTTGGAGTAACTTGTTAAAGCCAGGATTAATCGGAAAACGCAGCGAAAATAGAAAATCTTCGCACGAGAAATGAATATGTCGCAGAAGTTTTGGGGCTCAACGCATATAACTTACAGCCCAATTAAAGCGAAAATGGAATGAAAGATTGAAAGGTAAACACCGCCGGTATGCACAAAATTGTAAGAGAAAAATATTGTTCACGGATGAAAAAATGTTAACGAATCGTTCAATAAGAAAATGGAACTCATTCCACGAGTTGAACGCACCAACTCATAAGGAAAGTTAGTCGTCAGGCAGTCCAGACCTCAATCTTTTGGATTATATTTTAGAGGCGATGACTTGTTCTACTCGACGCCCAAATATTGAGTTCCTCAAGTGCACACTTATCTGTGCAGTGGATAATTCTACAATAGATGAGGTGCGTACGGATATCGATGAGTGGCCAGAACAACACGCCTGCATAAATGCAAATGGCTTCCATTTCGAATAAATTGTTTAAATATTGTTTCCTAAATAACGCTGTAAACACCTTGCTTTTCTCAATTTTCCTAAAGTTTACTTTCATTTAGCAAGTAACGAGTGTACAACTCGCAACAGATCAGCCTAAAAATTAAAAATTTGGTTTCTAATTTGAAACTAATCAGAAAAATCATCAGATTCCTATGGAATCTTGGGCCTATGGCATGAAATTACAAGTCTGAGGGTACCAAGAGAAATCAATTTTCTATTTGAATTATTCTTTTCGAAGACATGATGCTATCCACATTCAGTTGCAGTTTTGTGCTCACTTGTAGTACAATTTGTACTTGTAGTCCCGTATTATGAAAACCTGGACGTATGAACAAATTTTGATCAGAAGCTCCAGTTAGACTTTAAATGAACGATTTTCTCAGACCTATGTCCCACAAAAACCACTTAACTTTATCCACGTTCTACTGCTACTCGTATCTTATACAAAAAATTGCACCTATAATTGTTGCTAGATATACATATGTACCTTCATATAGAATATTTTCCGTCATAAGGAATAGAAGATATAGATTTTTAGTGAAATTCTAAGAAAAGAAAAAACCATGTCAAGTTTTTATCACATTCAACCTGCGCTGCCTTGATAACGTAAGGAATTTCTAGGTATTAGCAGCTAAGAAAATGTACAAATCATTATTTGATACGCATCGTATGTATTTGTAACTATCTACCAGCCTACGAGATTTCATCACAGTACGGCTTCTTACAAAAATCCTCAGTATCAGGGCTACTAAAGACCTCTAATATTTTTCAATGTAATCTACCTAACCACCTGATCTATTCGTCTTCCTTCGTTCTTATGGCTAAAGCATTTTTTTGTTCCCATTTACGAAGTCTTTTGGACTATATCTATTTGGACATAACACATCGAACCGAGGAACTAATAAACTATTACGTAATGATTGGTCCCATTTCCATCTACATAGGTAGTCTTAGTCCTTGTAAGGTACAAGTATAATACAAAAGACTAACTAAAGTGGGTACATAATTACTGTCCCGCAAAATGAACAAAAACTGGACTTTGGTTCTAACGATTTGACAAATAAGTTATTTGCACAAGAATTTCTTGAAACTATTGAGTAATATACCGAAGAAAGCTCCTTTAGTTTGACTCAAATGCAATAGAAATTTATTACACACATTACTGCTTTCCTAAAATAAAACAAGTTTCAAATACCTACTGCAAAATTGTACAACCTTCTAACGGACAATAGACCACCTTTCACAGAAATCTAATAAAAAATTACAACCCCTTCATCTAGCATATCTTAATATATAATACTCTGCACTTTTGGAACAACAATCCACATGATTCCTTTACAATTTCCACCACTTTTCCACTCAATAAAAAAGAAACTTCATAAATAAGTTGTTGGTAAAAAAAAAAACAACCCTTTTTTTTATTCCCCCTTTATCCAACCCCTAGCTTAAGTCCTATTTCTAACTGATTGTCAAATATCTACTACGTGTTTCATAACATTTAACAAAACTCCCTAATTATCCATGACAGATGAATAATAAAAAAAAAAAAAAACTTACATATCCATAAAAATATCTAAATAAACAATTTTGTATCTACAACTTTTTTTTTAAAAGAAAAAACTCACATCGTATCTTTTTGACCTCATTGTACCCTCATTTAGGGTTTGGTATATTTATATTCCAATAGCTGGTTGATGTACCATTTGCAGTTATTCTCAGCCAATAAAAAGTTACAAAACAATTTTTTTCTTTTTTTCTTAAAATTGTTTTGGAGCACTTGCACTTAATTTTTTTAAAAAGAACAAAAAAATTTCCCTTCTTTATAATTTATATTTTATTTTTTACAAAAAAAAATTGCAAAAAATCAGGAACTTTAGATACCTTTTTTTGCAGGTAATTTTATCACTTCCACTGTGACTTTTTCACTTTCACTGTGACTTTTTCACTTTTTGAAACACAAACTGTATTTTTTGTTGTCCAAATAAAAAATTTATCTTTTTTTTTTTTAAAAATAAAAAAAAAAACATCACCAATTCACCTCACTTTATAAAAAAAAAAATAATTTCAAATTAAAAAAAAAGACAGAAAATCTTATAACGATCATCCCTTATAATCGACGATTATGTGTGGTGAGAGGATTGTATGAATAGTTTCTCCTGCGCGATGGTCTCAAAAAATTAACTGTATCTTTCCAGTATACTCAGTACTTTTTTTTTTTTCTTTAATTGGAACGATTCATTCACGACGATGTAAATCCAACGAAAGGCGCTGTGAAACTGAGTTGAATCGTCAACGGGAAAATGGTTTAAACTTCAGCAAAAAAAAAAAAAGACGAACGGAACGAAGATAAAGAAAAAAAAGCAATCAAACGGTCTAGAGACGGGGCAGTGTGTAACGATGAGTATAAAAACCAAAAGTATCTGCAGCCGAAGAGTCGAGCGCGCTTTGTTCTATCCTCCCTTACAGACGGACGGGTTATGGTAGAAATCGGGCATAGGTATCAACATTTTACCGCAGCACCAGCCGAACACCACGTAAAATGAGTGAGATCGGGCAGAGAGCAGCGGCGCAAACACACAATTGATATCTATCTAAAACCAACCCATAGAATACAATGCAAGTATATTTTCTGTTTTCTAGCGAAAGATACACGTTTTTCGAGGTGAGGTTTTTTTTTGAATCTCAATTTTGTCCTGACCGTGTGTCTGAATTTGGGGTAGAAAACGGAAGAATCCAGTAGGAATTCCATCATCCCTTGTCGCATACATAGGCATACACCGGCATCGTGAAGTGGCGAATATCTGTGAGTGAAAAAAAGGGGTACGTGCGCGCTGAACTTGTTTGAGTATGGGTTGATTAGAGTTGCGGTTTGAAAGGGTCATGTTGTGGTTGGCAGTTGGAGATGGATTTTCAATTGGTATTGAGTTTGAGATTGTAGTTGAAGAGAGTTTGATGTTGAGTGGAATGTGTGTGGTGGGTGGATGATGTGGTTGAGTTGAAATCGAGTCAATAGGTGGGTGAAGGATGGAGTTTTTCTTTTCCAAATGAGAGGAAATATTTAGATCACAATGGAAAGAAATTTTTTTTTTTAAAACGTTAAGTCGAGCTATATGAATTTGAATTGAAAACAAATTTGAAAAAATGTTTGTAGATGTGCGAAGGTTGAAGGTTCTCGCAAATTGGGCAGATCTGTTATGTTGAAAACACACGTAGAGAACAGAGCATTATGTGGAAGGGAAGTGAATACATGTGCTTACTGCAGGCCCATGCAGCAATGCAAGACGCCGCTATTTCTAATTTTGATGCAAACCCCCAGTAGTAAGACAGCAACATAGTACAATTTAGTACAATTTTCGTGATTTGATGTTTCAAATTGTCACTTACATGACAGCAAATAATTACCTCCACAGGAATAAAGACTGGCAGTCCGAAGAAAAAGTGGATATGGATGCTGAATACTACCTTGATAAAAAAGTTTCAGGAATTTATTCAGAAAATTTGTTATCTCTTCGACGACGCTGGGAATTCCCAGGTCCCGATGAATATCTTCGTTGCATACGTACCACGGTGCGGTAACGATCGTTCTAAGAACTTCATTTTCAAAAGTTTGTAAGATGTTTCTATTGCTTTTCCTGGTACAACCCCATAGTTGTAGACCATACGTCTACACTGGCTTTAGGACTTTTTTTTTTTTTTTTGTCGGGGCGGGTACGCCCTACTGGAGCACTCAGACTCAAAAACAGGTCCATTGTAAAACCAGGCAGAGAACCTCATTTAAATGTTTTTTTCTTTTGTAAAAAAAACGAGTAGACGCTTCAGTGATGAAGATCTTAGGTCGTCAGCACTCACCACATCAGCGTCGAAGATCTGCCACCTGATCCGAGTAAAGACAGGACAATCACATAGGAAGTGTTCCGCAGTGTCATCGCGCTCTCCACAGGAGTTGCAGACAGGGGTAGCGCTCAAACCTAGCACATGGAGGAGCTTGGCAAAGGCGAGGTGGCCCGTAAGAGCGCCAGTGAGTTGTCTGCAGTCTTTTCTGCTAAGGGATAGCAGGAAAGCCGCGGATTTCTTACAGACGACGGGGACCATTCGTTTAGTCTGTCTGCATCCTGGAGAGTCATGCCGCCTTCCATTGTGTTCACTGAAAACCCAGTCGTCAATGGAAGCCATAACCGAGGACGCTGGCAAACCCAACGTGGGTTCAGGTCCTGAGAAATTCTCTTCTGAGCCTTGTCTAGCAAGCTCGTCAGAGATCTCATTTCCTGTTATCCCTTTGTGCCCTGGGACCCAAACAAGATTCAGTGAGTTCAGACTTCCGACCGAATTCAAGGATGTTTTGCATTCCCGAACTATTTGGGAAGTGGTTAATGGATTGAGCAAGGCCTTAAGCGCAGTCTGACTGTCACTACAGACGCAGATACTTCGCCCCTTCCATCTGTTCTTTAGCACTTGCTTATAGATAAGCAGTTTGTTATGTAGGCTCAACTTCGAATGTTTTCCGAGTAGCCAGTACATTTGTCGGTATTTGTTTTCGAGCTCGTCGCGTTTCTTTTTTATGTGCGATTTCCATTTAAGCTTAACATCTAGAGTCATTCCTAGATATTTAGCTTCATTCGCGTATGGTATTTGAGCCGAGTTTAAATATACGGGTAATCTGTCCACTTTTTTGTAGGTAAAGTTGACGTGAGTAGATTTGCTTTCGTTCAGCACAATACGCCAAGAATTCGTCCAAGCGTGGACTTTATTAATGGCATGTTGCAGCTTTTCAGTTGCTGCTTCAATTATATCGCCCGTTGTCAATATCGCCGTATCGTCCGCAAATGTGACGACGAAGCAGTTTCTTTCCTGCGGGATATCACGCGTGTAGAGTACATATAGAAGTGGGCCAAGGACACTTCCTTGTGGGACACCGGGCGCAATCTCCTTGAAATCAGAGTAATCATTTCCGTGCTTAACACGAAAAAGTCTTTCGGTGAGGTACGATCGTAAAATTAGAAAGAGTTGCCATGGCAGTAGTCGTTGCAATTTATACTCCAAACCTTCGTGCCAAGCCTTATCGAAAGCTTGTGAGACGTCAAGAAATACGCCACAACAAATCTTTTTTTCTTCGAGAGTTTTCTCAATCACGTCAGTTGTTTTGTGGTCTTGGTCGATTGTAGAATGTTTGACTCTAAATTCAAACTGATGGTCAGGAATGAGACGTCTTTCGTTTATTACGGGTTGTAGTCGTTTTGAAAGTAGTTTTTCGTATATTTTAGAAATAACCGGCAATAGGGAAATAAGCCGATATGATTTCTTCTCATTCAAAGGTTTGCCTGGTTTCGGGACCATTATAATCTCTGCGACTTTCCATTATCTCGGAACGTAGAGCAATCTGAACCAAGAGCTTTATTTGGTAATTCCTTGAGCACCTGCGCCGTTATCAAGTCGTAACCCGGTGCTTTTTAGTCTTTAGATTTTTAATCACTTCCCTCAGTTCAATCAATGCAACTTTTTTTACTTTAAAGTTGTCAGATGTCGTGACTGGGGAGTCGGGCGTTATCAAAGAGCCGTCGAATGGCTTAAACGTTTCTTCTAAGTGCAAAGCAAAAAGTTTTACCTTTTCTTTGTCGCTCTTGACCCAAGTTCTATCGTTTTTCCGAATTGTTGGCGCTTGCATTTGAGGTTTCCGGGTGCCTTTCAGCGCTCTCCAAAGTGCATAATTTGATTCTCTTCCAGTGGAGAGATTTCCAAGGTAGGTCGCTATCTAATTGCTTTTAAATTCCCGAATACTATCTCTAAGGCGATTACATAGTCGGTTGAGGAGTTCACAAAGTGTTTTAAGTGATACATGTTTCGGCGATATTTGTTTCGCAATCATTTCTAAAGCCCTCCCAATTTGTTCTATTGCTAGTAAGTCTTGAAGGTCCTTCTTTCTTGATCAACGCTTCACCAAGTAATAAAATTACCGGAGAGTGGTCAGAAGAGAGATCAAAACTTTCTTCGACTGTAATACGAGAAAATCGATAAGATCGGGAATTTTTTCTGAGTCGGTTGGCCAATAGGTGGGTTTTCCTGTCGAATAAAAACAACAACCGAATTCATTTGCCACTTCGTAGAGAACTTTTTCTTTAGATGATTTACATCTTGAACACCAATAAGGAATTTTGAACCAAGGGCATTGAAGACACGAAAGTAGTCGTCTTTTTCAAGCGAGCATCGCGGCGGACAGTAAACAGACTGTAGCTCAGGTGTTTATTTTTAACCATTACCGCGCACAATTGAAGTTTTTCCGGCTCTATGTTTATATCGACCGAGTGTTCGATGTTAGTTTTAATGAATAAGGACGAACGGCCCCGCGCTCTGTCAGAAGGATGATAGGCGTGATAACCAACGTAGCCTCTTATCTTTATTTGCGATTCCCTTGTTAGATGGGTTTCGGAGATCAAAAATATGTATGTCGATACACTCTCATTAGATAAATTTCTAGCTCGTTAGATTTTTGTAAGAGTCCGTTTGCATTCCATGTTATAATTTTAAGCAAAGAGTCCATATCTACTTAGATTTAGATATAAGATTAGCCCTACAGAAGCTTTCGACGTTACTGAGACGTTCGAGAATTCGTTTGTTCGTTTCACATTGTTCCTCGAACTTAGCGTAAATGCAGTTCAGACTTTCTTTCAACGGATCAGAGGGTGACTGATCGTCGTCGTCTGGTTGCTTTGACTGCAGTCTGAGAATACGTCAGACAACTGGGATTCGCTGGCTTATCCGAGGTTATTTTTCGTTCAGTCTTTTTAGTGGACGACTTCGACGTACTTTTAATCAGAATGATTCGAGCGTCCTTTCAGCCGGCTTAGGAGTCTGTACAACTTGCTCACGAGCCCGCTCAGTTTGCTTAGCAACGCGCTCTACCGACTTAGGAGCCCGATCGACTGATTTCGTTCATTCAGAAAATTTAAAATACAAGTTTATTCTTGTAGGGGAATTTCATGACAAAAAATTAGTAGTAGAGTGGAGAGTCTTTGGTACAATCAGCCCTTCGGATGGACGCTGCTTACAGTGTCGTACAAGAGAAACGTCACATGGATCCAGTTGCACTAGAGTTCGGCCATCCTGATAGGGTAATCGACCCGATTACATGTTATCTCCACTTAAACACTTCCAGGTAAAAGTTTACTGGGTATGCCTATCGCTACATGCAAACTTAAATTAAAGCTGGATGCTACCGTAAAGATTAATTCTAGGTGGGTAAGGAGTACAACTTGTCTAGCGACAAAACAGATTTGGCCCATGCTGGATCTGAAACGCTCTAGGAATTTGATTTCTCTAAATAGGAAGCATATTAGTGCTGTTATAGGTGTCATTAATTGACACTGTCTAATAGACAAGCATGCAACAAGGCTTGGCGTATTCTCTAACGATTTCTGCAGAAGCTGCATGGATGAGGAGGAGGAGGAAGATTCTATTCTTCACATTCTTTGCACCTGCCCAGCTCTCTCCCAAAGAAGGAAACTCCACTTAGGAGCCTTCTGTTTCAATGACCTGGGTGATCTGAATAATATTGACGTTAGGTATATTGTACGCTTCATCAGAAGCTCTAAATGGTTCAACGAGTAGGCTAGAGGCCGCATCTCGAACACATGTGGTATCACAATGGACCTATTATTGGTCTAAGTGTGTTGGCTTCTTTTGCTGACAGCCACTTCAACCTAACCTAACCTTCTAGCCCCACGTTAAAAGGTCTCATATTACTAAGCGATGATATACCCTTTGTATAGCAGTCGAGTTAACTGCAGGCCTTCGATGTCCTCAATGATGTATCTGTCGTTGGGTAGAACTTTCCTGACTTTGTATGGGCCATGATATTTCGCAAGTAACTTTTTATTTACTCCAGGGGTGGTAACGACCTTCTTAGTCATTTCGTATTCGCCCTGTTGGCATGATCTGGGTTTTTTGTGACGACTGTAGTAATGTTCTGTTCCTGACCTTTTTCAATGTTATTCTTTGCCTAGCTTCTAACATTTAAAAGGTTAGCCTGTTGGCCGCCTAAAGCATCAATAAGAAACTCTTTAACACGATCGGATGGCTCGCCTTTCTGATTTCGACCAAACAAAAGAATGCTTGCCTCGCATTCTTTTGCCAGCATAGGTAGGAGCACGCGATTCACATGCTCAACTTCTCCATTTGACTGTAAAGAATGTGTAACGTATCTGACACCGTTTTTCTGCAAGAAATCTGAAAACTCCTTCGATGTGAAACACGTTCCAAAATCCGATACAATCCTATTCGGCCTTGAGTAGTTTTCGAAAAACGATTTTAAGCATGCTATTGCCTCTTTACTTTGTGTCGTTTTGATAGGGTACAGCTTAGTGAAGTTCGTGAAACCGTCCACTATTAGAAAAATATGTTTTTTCTTTGCTTGGGAATTTGGCAATGGACTTAGGGATGGAAGGTAACGATCTTTCTATTTTACCAGATAAAGGTGAAAAGTAGATACATTTTATACATCTGCCTTGAGCTTATGCTTCATATTGGGAAACCCAGAAAGTTGTTCGAAGCACTTCTCAACCCCCAAATGACACATAGCTTCTTGATCTGTGCGAATGACCTGTTCATCCATATTGAATGGAACATAAAAACGAACATTGTCTTTTCACTTGCGATATATCAAGCCATCAATCATTTCAAATTGGGGACTTTCAGATATTTCTAAGTGTGATGAAATCAACATGATTTTAGGGTCTTCTTCAACGGACTCATCGTCGACATGTAAGATAATGAAAGATCGGCTCAAAGCATCGACATGTGTCATCCGATCTCCTTTCCTGTGCTCCACAACGTAGTCAAAGCTCTGTATTACCCAGGTTGCTTCTCATATTTCCGATGGATTATTCGCATTGCACTCGTATAAACTAGTCTTATTTATTTCCGAGTCAGGTATTCCTTTAATTATAAATTGCACTAAATCTTCCTCATCGACTTCAATGTGTGATGCGATTTCTTGCATGTGCAATAGATATTGTTCCACAGTTTCATCGTATTAGCTTCTGAAGGTCCTCTTCCAGAAATCTCTCTACTGCTTCTTGTGATCCAACCTTCAACCCCGCCTTAGTTCCCGTCTTTTGCAATTTCAACACTCGAAGAATCCCCTTTAACTTCACAACCGTTGCCGATTCTAAGAACACTGCCCACTCTTCGGACATTATGCGACAAGTTACAATGGGTCACACGAGTGTAGAGTCTTCGGTACAATCAGCCCATCGGATGGTCCGTCATATAAACATCATTATGATCTCTTTATGTACATAACAGATCTCAGAAATATACGCTGCTTACGGTGGCGTACAACGACGAAACGTCACACGGATCTAATTGGACTACATTCTTGATAATCGATATTGTCCCCTTCAAGGTACTTTCCATTGACTGAAACCCCAGCGCTTGATCCAATCCTCGAAACATTCAGAGTCGTCTTCGATTTTTCTACTATCTCCTCTTGGCTGCTAAAACGTCGATCGAACAGGAAGAAATCGAAGGGAGCCAAAACAGGCGAATTCGGTGGCTATGGGATGGTATTCGTACTGTTCGTGGTGCAAAACCCACGAGTTGTTTGCCCACAAATCCGGTCTTTTTTGGCGAATTGCTTCATGAAAACGTCTCATAACGCAATTGTAATCCATGAAAACAGTGAGCATCGCCTTCTTTTTCGACTGAAAAGGATGTGGTTTTTTCAGTCTTGGCTCATTCGGTGTACGCCATTTACTCGCCTGATGCCTGTATTGCGTTTCGTACTCATAAACCCACATCTCGTCTCCAGTAATTATGCGTTTGATGAATGTTGATTCCGATTCAGCCACTAAAATCATGTCTATGTCAATGCGGTCCCATTTTTGCATGAAATTCAGGTTTTTCGGCATCAGCTTTGCAGCGATACGTCTGAAGCCCAAATCTTTAACCAAAATATCTGGAACGGATCCATAAGCAATGTTCAAGTCCTCTGCCAGTTCGGCCAATATTTCTTTGATTTTATTGATGTTTTCACCGGTTTTCGATGTTGACGACCTACCACTGCGTTCGTCATCCCCGAAGGACTCTCGACCACTTTTTAAGCGTTTGTGCCAGGCATAATCGTTTGTTTTCGATAGAGTATACTTCTATAACATTTCCAAAGTTTTCGCACCGTTGAATCCGTATTTAACACAAAATTTTATGCAAACTCGTTGTTGCAAAGTTGATCCCATTTTTAAAATCGAAAACAAACACAGAGGCAGGTGTCAAGCTACGATGCTAAAATTTGGAGGTAATGTTAATAACAGATGTGCCAACCTAAAAAAAAGAAAAACTCAAATCAGATGACTGAAAGCGCCACACGGTAGTCACTCCTGAAACTTTTTAATCAAGGTAGTATGATGTACCTTAAAGATGTGGACATCGCGAACTCAAAGTAAGTATAAAACAATTATGTAAATACATACGATAACGGTTCCTTTCGTTTACCGTACATCTGTAAACTTTTGTAGCGAAAGCTTAATGTCGGATAACCCCCACACTTCTTCTGATAGTTTCGAGCCCCCATCGTCATGCACTCCAACATCTGTGGAAGCTGTTTTTTTTTTACGCAGATGATTTGTCCGCCCCGGCCAAGAATAAAAAGGACAAAAAATATTGCGTAAATTTTGGGACACCCTTTACAACCGGAAAATAAGTAAGGTCTCTATCAATAACAATAAAAATCAGCTCCGCATTCTAACAGCCTTCTTGGCGGGTCACTGCAGACTGAAGGAACATCTCAGGAGACTGGGCATAGAGCAAAACGGAAACTGCAGATTCCGCCAGGACGCATTTAAAGGGCGTTTCTTTTATATAGAGGTGCAGAACTTTAGAATGAAATAAAACACATAAAAATCATTTTAATGGTCATAGTATTGGCTTTAAATATTATTTTGGGCATATGGGCGCCGCGGCTGGATCGAATAAAGCTCAATCTGGTGTTAAATCACACGATTTTGGAGGCCAATTGGCAGGTCCATTACGCGAAATTATATTTTCATCCAATGTTTCCTTCAATAAATTTATTGGGGCGCGAGTTGTGTGGCATGTGGCGCCGTCTTGTTGAAACCAAAGCTCTTTCACATTGATGCCATTCAATTGTGGAACGAAAAACTCAGTAATCATGGATCTATAGTGCTCTTCATTGACTATAACGTTCTGCCCGGTATCAATTTTCAAGAAATATGGACCAATGATTTCACCGGCCCATAAAGCACACTAAACAGTGACTATTGTGGGTGTAACAGTGTCTCAATAATGGCCAAATGTGTCACTTGCGCTTGTTTGCGTAGCCATTCAACCCAAAAATGAACCTCATAGCTGAACAAAATTTTGTGGTCAAAATGAGGATCAAGAGTAATCTCATTTTCGGCCCAGCACATGCTGATCCAGCGATCTTACACGGGCTGAATCTTGTAAGCTCGTAAGCCAAAATCTTTCCGCAAAATGTTCCATAACGTGGATGGGCACAGGTCCAATTGCTATGCACGTTGGCGAATCGACTCATTCGGGTCCTTCTCAACAGCAGCAACAGCTTCTTTGGTATGCACTGCACGACATCTCTGCGGATGTGTATTATCAATTAGAGTATACGTGGTGCGAAAACAATCCATGGTTATTCGAATTACTTGCTCGGATGGACGATTATGTCGACCGTCCAATGGACGGTGCGCTGAGCACGTTAAGTTTCCCAAACTGAACCACGATTTTCGAAATAAATTTGCACAATTTGTGAGCGTAGTTCTGGCGTAAGTCTATTCATGGTAAAGTGGCAAACCAAACTGAGCACAAATCAGCTGTCAAATTGCCTGTCACTGGAAAAAGTATTGCCAATTCGAAAAACAAATCTCTAAAAAAAATACCCTTTACTTAAAGAATGTGGAGCATTGATCGACACATGAAGAAACCACCTGGATTCCTACCAACTATCAGAAGAAGATCTACCATCGTTGGTTCCACTCAAGATACTCCAGTTTATCAATGCAAATTGACTGGAGAAGATGCACTAAGTTAGGTATATCGGCGACTTGAGCTAAAAGTCGGGGGATCACAATGCAGCACATACACTCCTATAACCAAACTACAATGTACTAGGGTGGGTCAATAAGTCCCTGAAAAATGAAATAAGGAACACTCTTTTCGATATAAAACATAGTCTCCTTTTAGCTCTATACTACACTTCATCCAATGTTTCTCCAATTTTTTGATGCCATCCAAATAATACGATTTCTCGAGCCCCTCAAAATAAGGGTTTGTTTCAGCGATGACCTCTTC
Source organism: Pocota personata (assembly GCA_963082735.1). NCBI lineage: Eukaryota > Metazoa > Arthropoda > Insecta > Diptera > Syrphidae > Pocota > Pocota personata. Next base: position 10,269,791 of record OY720432.1, on the reverse strand, counting down.
ATTCGACCCAAATCTCTTACCTCCGAGCCGAGCTTCATGTTTGGAAACAAGAAATAGTCGCAGGGGGCTAAATCTGGGGAATATGCTGGATGAGGGAGGAGTTCGTATCCTAACTCATGCAATTTTGCCATTGCGACTGCGGACTTGTGTGCCGGTGCGTTGTCCTGGTGAAAAAGAACTTTTTTCTTCGCCAAATGCGGCCGTTTTTGCTTCAAATCGGTTTGGAATCGATCCAGCAGCTCTGCGTAATATGCGCCGATGATCGTTTTACCCTTTTTCAATGTAATCGATGTGAATAACATCGCGCCCGTCCCAAAAAACTGTCGCCATGACCTTGTTTGCTGACAAACCCGCCTTGGCTTTCTTCGACTTCTATTCACCAGGAGAAGTTCATTGTTTTGACTGTTCTTTAGTTTCTGGTGTGTTGTGATGAATCCAGGTTTCATCCACGGTTATGAAACGGCGCAAAAACTCAGGTGAATTTTTCTGGAACATCGCCAAACACACCTTTGCAGTTGTCAAACGAATGCGTTTGTTGTCGATTGTGAGCAAACGCGGCACCCATCTTGCGGAAAGTTTTTTCATGTCCAAATATTTATGTAAAATCGAAAACACTGGGCCATGTGATAAGCCTGTAGCCTCTTCAAGTTCGCGCATTTTCACTCGCCGATCGTCCATTATCAAACCATGGATTTTGTCGACCATTTCAGGTGTGGTGACCTCAATTGAGCGACCAGAACGTTCGGCGTCACTTGTGCTTGCTTGAACAACCGCACCGAAATTGAGTAAACCAGTGGTGAATGGTTCCAATCGATTGTGAAGAGTCCCCATAATATTTGTCAAGCTTTTGTTTGGTTTGCGTGATAGTCTTTTCTCGCAAAAAAATTGTGTTTAATGAACACTCGAAATTCACTTTTTTCCATTTTAACGAAAATGCTAGTAGGCGTCTATATAAAATGGCTGCCACAACAAAACTATTTGACAGATCTGTCTGAAAATTGGGGTGCGTTCTTTTGAAAGATGATTCTTGACATATAAAAAAATAAATTTAAGGTGACGACACAATTTGTGTTAATTTTTAGGGACTTATTGACCCACCCTCGTACAATAACACGAACAATACGATTGGTGATAAGAAGCTAGGTCTGGTCCTAAAGGTATTATTTTTGGAAAATATTTATTCATAAAATGGGTAACAATTAATAACCAAGCATAAGAGATATTTCCAATTTTCCAATTTTTGTTTTCCGCTTTCTTCACCCAACATCCTCAAGACACTTATTTTGCAAGACATAAAAGTATTTAAATTTTTTAAAAATAGCATACTCCTCTCCAGTATACTATGATATGTATCAATATAAAATGCACCCTAATGGCACATATTTTAAAACATTCCCCCCCATAGTACGTATATCAAAACTCTTTATTGTTTTGAAACAATAATGTTACCAATACCACTCGGATGTCGCATTCTGATTTACTAAGTATCTGTGTTGATGTGGAAAAAATATTTACAAAAATAGGAAATAAAATGTTGCCCATCAGTATTTAATTACTTTTTCGGTGATCTGAATTTTTTTTTTTTTATAATTTTAAGATGCACCATATCGACGTTGCCGTGACAAAATGTCGGTCTTGCGATGAATACCAAAACGTTTTACGACCGTTGACCTCCCGTAAACATGCGATCGAGTAATTATTTCACTCAACACTTAAATATTTGCGTAGCTATTAACTTTCATTTTATTTTATATGGATTGAGAGGAATCTATTTGGTTTTGTCGATTTTAATTTTAATGGTCCTCGTAGGTTTATTGGAATGAATACATTTTTTTCTCAGTTTAAATACGCATATTTGTGCCTAAACGTGTCGGGTGGTTTTTCGTTTTATTTTAATGGATAGGTGCTATCCACAGAAATCATAATATGTACATATATCATCGAAATTCCGTGGAATTGAAGACATAAAATTTGGCTAAAATATAGTTTAAGTCGACAGCGACAGTTTATGATAAACAGTCTACAGGTTTAACTATGCACAACCACGAGTATTTCTTTAAGGAATCCTATGTATCTAATGAAGATTTAGGTTAACATATATACGTAAATATACATAGCTAAGTATTGACAAGACACTGAATTCGTCAAGGTCACCTAAATTAAATTATAGCCTAGCCACGTTAGTATTCCGTTGCTGAGACAGTAAACAGCACTGGATTTATGACGCGTTGAACTCAGCTAAATTTGATGATTATTGGAGGACTCGTAGAGTTATTAACAAATAAGCTAAGTCAAATTGATATCAGCGAAGAAAAAAAAAGTTAGATTGCTGATAGAGAGAAGACAGAGACCTCATGCAATTTTTCTTGTAAGTATCTGCTATAAAAATATGGGATTTGGGAATCATAAAATTCTACAGCCGTATGTGATATTTTTTATATTACAAATATCTGGGAAGAGCTCCAAGAATTTATTTAAGGAGAGCAATGTACCAAATGTAGTCACCAAAAATATAACTAGGCCAGCAATGCCTATGAAGAAAAGAATATTCATCACAGTTGTCATTATTTTTTAAACTTTTCAAAGCTTCTGTTTTAGTAATTTTTTTAGTGGAAATAAAAAAAATATTCAAAGCCCTGCAGTGAATTAAATTTACAAGATCCCCCGCCACACTCAGGACACTACATATCCATTGTGATACCAATTGGGGGAACTGACTGATGGTGTTCCGTAAGGCTCGGATCTTGGGCCCCTGCTGTGGAACGCTATGTAAAATGAGATCCTACGCCTACCGATTCCAAGAGAAGCGCCAATCATCAGCTTTGCAGACGATATCGCGGTGGTGGTTGTTGCAAAAATTCTAGAAGAAGTTGAACTCCACTGCAACGAGACAATCACAACTGCACGCTATTGGCTAGCTAACGCTGGTTTGCAGCTTGTCGACCATAAAACCGAGGCGGTGCTTGTTACAAATAGAAAAGTTCGTGAAACGATATCGTTCAGAGTCGGACGGCACGAAGTGGTTTTTCAACCGTTTATTAAGTTCCTTGGAGTGATTATTGATGCTCGTTTAAGTTTCAAACATCGCCTTAAGTAGGAATACAAAAAATCTTCAGAAACTATTAGTGCACTTTCAAGGCCTAAAACAGAATAAAAGACTTCTACTTGCAGGAGCTCCCAGTTTTATATATATGTACGCAGCAGAAATATGGTCCAGTGCCGCGAAAGTTAAGTCGTAAGTGCGTGGAGTTAAATCCGTCCACCGTCTTAGTTTCGAACGGTCACGAACGATGCCATACTCATCGTAACTTCAATGCTATCCATCGACTTATTCGCTGAAGAATAGGAACGTATCCGTAAAGGGGAAATGAACGCATAGCCTTATAACAGCGATCGATGTATGGATAAAACGGAAACACGGCGAAACGAACTTTTCTCTGACTCAGTTTCTGACAGGACATGACTGTTTCAGAGAATACCTATTCAAACGCGGACATGAAACTATTCCAAACTGTCCATATTGTGGAAATGTTCCGGAAAACGCGGAACACGTGTTTTTTCATTACCCACAGTATGAAACTGAGAGAATCGTCCTTCGGGACCACTCCCGAGAATGTTGTTAATTACATGCTTCAGAGTGACAAAGACCGGACCATCGTAAGTAACGTAGCGCTACGTATACTCAGCGACCTTAGTCGGGTAGAGCGCCAACGTAACGCGAATAATCCGAACACGCATTTCTGCCCTCGTTGATTCATGATTGCGAATCGTGCATGCCAGTACCCCGGGCTACTGGTATCTGTGAAGATTATATACCCCTTGGCGCAACCATAAAAAAAAACCATTGGGGGAAATAGTAAAAGTACCTTGCCCGTGAGGTTCCTATAAACGCGTATATAACCATAGGGACTTACTGTCCTTATGGTACAAATTATCCTGTGGGTTTGATGAAGTACAAGATACACTGGTTTGCCAGATAGTTCTACTAGATCCTGGAAGAACTTTCGTCGGAGGAATTTATTTCTTTGATGACATAGGCCTGGGTAGTGGCAAAGAAAGTGGGTTGTATCCTTGTGAACTTCCTCGTCACCGCAAACCCTACATATGCCTTCCTTTTCATATGAAACCGCAGAGTATTATGCCCCATAATCACTCTTATAAGGGTAGATAGGCATTTCCTATTCATTTGCATAAGTCTGTCGGTCCAGGCTTTGTCGTATATGGACTATAGCTTCCTAGCGGTGACACAAGTGTCTAGAGAGATCCACCTGTTGTTTGCCTCTGTTAGAGCTTTATTCCCTGCTTCGAACTTTAGTCTGCAAGGCGGGATATTCACCGAGGGGTCACATTGGTCAGGGCTTAATACCGAACTTCTTCTTGCCAGTTCGTCCGCTTTCTCATTCTCTCGTATTTCTTCGTGTCCAGGGACCCAACAGAGTTTTACCTTGTGCTGTGTTCCAAGAACTTTGGGATCGACAGCACTTCCCAAGCTCCGATTTTATTGCTGAAGCAGTAATCGCTTTAATTGCTGCCTGTGATCTGGGAGATGGAAGAGATGCTGAAATTGACCTATTCGAAAAAAAAACACCTTCACTCACCCCATTTACGAATTTAGAATCGTCTGTGTAGAAGTGAACTGAACTGTCATCGTTATCGGCAACGTGTTCGAATTGATGCCTGGATATTAGTATCAAATCTCAGTTTCGGTAGGGTGTAGTCGGTATATAGAGGAGACTTTTAGACAGATAAATGCACTGATGCGAACGTATGTTAGGACATGGCATAACCAGGCTAATGCTGCCATGTAAGTGGATATCGATCAATCTCTCCAACGTTTTCAGGAGGATGGAGTAAAGCCTGATAGGTCGGATATCCTTTGGGTTGACATGCGAGCTTTTACTTGCTTTAGGTATGAACACAACTTCTACCTCAGTCCATAATTTGGGAATGTGGACAGGATTCAATCAACCCGTCATGATCATTTTAAGAAAGCATAGAACCATATCTACGGATTGCTGGATCTCAGCGGGTATTATGCCATCCGGTCCTGTCGAATTGAATAGTTTAAAACTACGTATGGCCCAAAGAATCTTTTCAGAGGTACTATAAAAGGGGTTGCTACTCGATGGTATCGTTGTATTCGCAATACAATGTGTTGCAACAGCGGAGCTACCAGGGAAGTGGCTGTTCAGAAGAAGGTCAATAGTCTCCTGACCGTCCGGTTTCAGAAGGTAGCTAGGATTTTTAGAGAGGATTTACGAAGCCTCTGAAGATTCCTCTATATTACTACAGAAACGTCTCTAGGATAGCCAGTGGTCTTTCCTCAGTGACTTTTTATAGAAATCGAGAGACTTTTGTAGGAATCGCAGTCAATAGTCTCTTTGGAGCTTTTGGCTATGTTAAACAGTTGTCTGCAATTTTTCCAAAGAATGCCAAGATTGGCATTCCACCAGGGAGTCTTTTTCCTGCCGCGTGATCTTAGTAAAGAGCATTACTGAAGGCCTTCGTATTTTGTTAAATAATCTTCTGAACAGACTGGTAAAAATGAGAAATCAAAATTCATTCAACGGTTTGCTAAATGAGTCCAGAGATCTAGCAGGAAAGTGGGATTTAATACATAAAACAATGCCCTTTTTTGAAGAGTTAGCAGAAAATGAGAGAATTTCTGATGCGGAGTTGTACTTCAGAGTCAATGTGTACTCGTATTATTGCTGCCTAGATATAATAATTTCTCAAACAAAATAAAGATTTGAGAGCTTCTGTTATCAGTTGATCTCTCTGATCAATTAATTGCTTTGAGAAACTGTTTGAAATTCATACCATTAAAAAACTTTTTTTTTTTGCAAGATCTGACTTTAGAAGAATTGTTGCTTCCTCGTTAATATGCTCCTGAAGTCTCTTCTCGTGTGCTTTGGCCCTAGAGTTGATCTCTTCAAGAACAGTAGGAATGCCTAGGTCCCGATGGAGGTCGCTGTTTCTGATGTACTATGGAGCGTTCACAATACTTCGAAGGACCTTATTCTGGAATCGTTGGATGACTGCAATATTGGTCTGGCTGGCACATCCTCAGAGTTGAGCGCCATAGTTCCACACTGGTTTTAGGATCTGGTTATGTAAAAGAATTTTATTAGTAATTGATAGTCCTGACTTCCTGCCTATAAGCCATTCTAATTTTCGCCATTTAATGTCTAATTCTAGTCTTTTGATTTTAATATGCTTTTTCCAACGAAGCTTGGCATCTAGAGTCATACCTAGATACTTCGCTGTATTTGCATATGGTATTGTCGTGCCTGATATTGCTATAGGGGAGTACGAGATAGACTTATTTGTGAAATCAATATGTACAGATTTACTCGCCAGTTTTATACGCCATCTTTGAGTCCACCTGATAATTTGGTCTGTAGCAGCTTGCAGCTTTTGCGTCGATTCTAGCGTTGTATCTCCCACTGCTAAGACTGCCGTGTCATCGGCAAAAGTTGCAGTCTTGGTGTAGGGTATTGTAGGTAGGTCTTTAGTGTAAAGAAGGTATAACAGAGGACCGAGGACGCTTCCTTGAGGAACTCCGGCTTCGATCTGCACTAGCTTAGAGTAGTAGTTTTCTTGTTTTATACAGAAGTATCGCGATGTTAAATAAGACTCCATTAGGTGGAAGAACTGTTCTGGTAGGTACACTTTTAGTTTATTGAATAGACCTTCATGCCATACACTATCGAAAGCCTGTGCTACGTCTAAGAAAATTGCAGAACATTTTTTTCCCCTTCTAGTGCTCTTTCGATTCCAGTTGTTATTCTGTGAACTTGTTCTTTTGTGGAGTATTTGCTTCGAAAGCCAAACTGATGATTTGGGATTAGGTCTCTTGACTCTACGATTGGTTTGAGACGCTTAAAAATCAGTCTTTCAAACAACTTTGATGTTGAAGGAAGTAGAGATATTGGATACATGAGGATACCTCATGAGGGTCCTTACCTGGTTTAGGGATCATTATCACGTCAGCTACTTTCCAGACACTTAGTACATATTCAAGGCTAATTGCTTTATTCATTAACCGCAAGAGTTTAGCTAACCCTTTGTTTGGCAGTCGCTTCAGGACTTCCGCAGTGATCAAGTCAAAACCTGGAGCTTTCTTATCTTTTATCGCCTTATCTCATATTTTAACTCATGCATTTTAATCGGAGGAATCATAGAACGGGCATTTTCATTGAGATTTAGAAGCCCATCACAGATAGCATCATTAGGCTTAAAGGTATTCGCTAGGTGGTCTGCAAAAGCAGTAGCTTTTTCCTCGTTGCTTTTAGCCCATTGCCCATTACTGCATCTTATTGGAGGAATATGATTTGTTTGTTGGTCGCTTAAGATATTTTGTACTTTTCCAAAGTGAATATTCAGTGCTCTTGTCAGCAGTTAGCTCTGATAGATATATTTTCATTGTCTCATTTCGGATTAGCTTTATCTCAAGCTTAAGATCTTGTGTGGCCTTGTTGAGTCTTGTTTTATCGGAAGGAGATTGAGTTTGTTGCCATCTACGCCGGAGTTTTCTTTTATTCCTTATGAGCTCCTTTATTTCTTTTGGATAATTGGTACCCACCGTTTTTCTCTTTGTTGGAGGAGTACAGCTCAAAGCCGCAAATTGGATTAGTTCGATGAACGAATATGCTTTCGTTCTCAATAGGTGTACTAATATTGATTTTATCTTTTAGGATATGTTTAAAACTAAGCCAATCTGTGAACTTATTTGAAAGGTATGGATTTTCCTCTTTAACTATAATAGTTTCACTAAGTGTCAGATATATTGGTGAGTGGTGCGAGTCGAGGAGATCCAAGCCTTCTTGTACCTGGATAAAGTTCCTTGATAATTTATTTATCACAAAAAAGTCAACCAGATCAGGAATTTTGGCAACGTCCGTCGGCCAGTATGTAGGCTTACCAGTAGATACAAATTCACACCCTGTTTTTTTAGCTGCATCGCAGAGTTCACGACCTTTTGTCGTAGTGAGTCGTGATCCCCAGTATGTGTGTTTAGCATTGAAGCCTCCTCCCATTATAAACTTAGACTTAAAAAACTCGCATTATTATTATTTTTAAATTTGTATGGCCTCGCCTCCAGAGCATTTCAGAGCTTATAACAGTTTCTATAGGACAAGAACGGCTATCGGAGTTATCAATACTGTCAATAGAAAAAGAAGAATTTGAAAAACTAAAATCTACTTCAGCTATGAATGAAATAATAAATACCTGCACCGAAAAAAAGGCAAGAAAAGTACTTATTTAACGACTGGAATATTTTTTTTAGAATTAAGTTTATTAATATGTATTGTTCCTTCTTGTTATTTTCAAATATATTTTGTTTATGTTAGATTTTTTTTCCAAAAAAAGGGCCCCCTAAGAAATTTTGCTACAGGGCCCACTCAGGGCTAGCTACGCCACTGTTGCAAAACCCACTTTTTTCAGTTTCTCTACAATGCCCGCGTTCCAAGCACATCAAATTTGCTGCTCACTGGTAGCAAAAACATCGAACAGACAAACAACAGCTGATGGCTAGAATGAAGCAAAATTTATTAGAGATGGATAACATTAGAAATCGTCAACGTATCGATAGTGTTCGATAGTATTCGATAGGTTGATCACTACATTGCCAAGGCAAACTCCAAAGTAAAGTCCAACTTAGTTGCATTGATCTATAAGGGAAACACAGTTAATAGTAGCATTATCCCAGAAGATTTTAATCGAGGAATAAATAATTTCGAACGAAATGATTTCGATAGTAAACGATAGTTTTTAAACAATCGATTGTTTCGCTAGTAGAAAAAATTGATTACTGTCAATATTTGTGCCCCTTTGTCAATACGATTTCTTTATTGTTGTGCGTGGTTACGGATTTTCAATTGCTGAGAAGAAAATAATAAAATATGGATATATTTGGTGACAGCCGATTACTTGGTGAGTTGTGGAGTATTTTACAAATTGCGGAACTTGCTTCCCTTAATATGAATTCCATGTTGTTGGAGGATTCAGTTGTGCGAAAGACAAATTTGTATGAAGTGGTGGTGCCAATGTATTCATTGGGTAAGTTTTGTATGAGCCGAAGTTGTTTTCTGTAAGTATACAAATTTCAAACACTTATTATCAAACAGACCCTTAAACATAATTGGATCTAATGAGGACGATTGCCTCAGGGGTTCCTGTGCGGTTTTTTGGCAGCAGGGAATCGATTTTATTACTGCAAGAGCTCTGCGAACAGGACATTTTGCGAAATGCTCGATGCAATATGCTCCTTGCACAGCGATCTTGTGACATGGTCTGAAAGAAGCCAATATTCACAATTAGCTCTTTGAAACTTTAAACTTTGACTTTTAAATGTTGTTTCTATATTCTGCATGCATTTAAATTGAAGAGTGAAGGTTTCATTCCAGGTGTCATTGGTACTATTGATGGATGGCATATTCAAATGAAACAGCCAGTGTGAAATCCTATCGATTAATACAATCGAAAAAACACACACTCGCTGATTTTGCAAGGTAAATAATTCCGCCTACAGTAATGTAAATATTTTAAAATTTTTCATGTGTTTACTGACAGCGGTATGTAATCATCGCATAGTATTTACGGATGTACACATAGGAGCTCCTTTGCGCAACAATGGCCATCTACGGGTGAATGAAACCCAAATACTGTTCAATGTTAGTCAGAGCAAAGTGAGGGTCACAATTGAACGTGCTTTTGGGCTCCTAGAAAGGAGATTTAGGATACTTAAGTACATAGACTCGGGTAAGCCACAGCTGACAAATAAAATCTTGTAAGGCATATTGCATAACCACATACAACTGAGCAGCGAAGAAGATGCTGACGGACGTAGACGAACACCCGCTTGTAGGAAACGTGTACGTTTGCTCCATGTACGTTCTGCCATGCGTCCTCGACCTGTTGAAGTGAAAATATGAGTAAAAGGATTTTTGAGATTGCAGAATCGCCATCCAGGCTCAAAACTTCGTATACCATGGGCAAAAAATGGGCTCGCTTATTTCAACAAGGACGTCCTGTGTCAGTGGTCACTGAAGAAAACATCGGAAAAATTGAAAAAATGGTTCTGGCCGACCGAAGAATAAAAATGTGTCAGAAAGCAGAATAGTTGCACATCAGCAAATTTGTGCGCGCTAGGTACCGAAAATGCTCAGACCGTTCGACAAGCAACAATGACTCCAGTGCTGCAAAGTTTTTTTGGCTTAAAAGACACCGGTTTTTCTTATTCAGAAGAGAGAGTGGCAATGGATTGGCCAAACTCTCCGAAAGGGCGAGGGTTGTATAGCAAGTCAGGCAATGCAATAGAATCCTCTCACGCTAGAAGGAAGAACAGCGCCCTAGAGATACTTGGCGCAATATTGTCGAAAAGGAGGCACTGCAGTTGGAAAAAAGCTAGAGGGACTGAGATATATCGCCAGAAACCGAACACGATGGCGCGTAGGCGTGGTAGGTGCCCTAAGACCTATAAGGCGACATAGGGACTAAACATATGAATAGATTAAAGTAAATCTTAATTCATTATTTTAATAAGATTTCTATTAGTTTTTAAACATTCTTTAGATTTCACATGAACTGGGGCGGATGTATGTATAAGGCCGGAAATTTTGCCCAGCGTATTTCAAGCAGAGGTCCATTCGATCCAAAAATGCACCCAATTCAACATCGATAAGAAAGACGTCACAATATTGTCAGATAGACAGACCATCATCAAGGCGATAAGCTCTAATGAAGCCAGGTCTAAAAAATGCCTTATAAAGAAGTAAAAGGGAATGAATCAGTTGATCAACTAACAAGGATGAATCGGGTGCTGGGAATACACAAAATACGGTAATAGCTAAGGAAAGAAAAAAAGTGTAAAAGCTGAGACAGGCCAGTACTCCAGAACCATAATCAGAAAAGAAGTAAGGTCCTTGCGGGTCACTGTAGACTTAAGGAAAATCTCAGGGAACTGAGTGTATAGAGGAAAACTGGAACTGCAAATTTCGCTGGAAACTACTCAGGATGTTCCGTTTTATCAAAGCAGTTAGACTGGAGAAGGTGCTCTAGCTCGTGTAACTAGTCGACTAGGTAGGGGAAGCACGCGAGTAACTTAGTGTCATTATTCTTTCTCCCCCGCGGTTTCGCAATATATGTATGTCCGTAGTGATATTACTTACCAAGTTCATGATTTGAATATATGATTTAAATATAGACTATTTGGATTGGCTTCAACATTCTGGCCAGGTAACGTCCGAAGGAAAGATGGTTGACCTTTTCGCTGAGAAACGATTTGACTCATTGAACATTGAAAGTCATTCCGCCAACACTCTGGACTTGTCTCTTACTTTGCACCCTGATAAATACACCATTGATGTTTTAGCGCCTCTAGGCCGGTCTGAGCGTCATATCGTATCAGATCTACTCTGGCCACACAGTTAAAGAAAAAACTCCTGAAAGAAAAGAAAGCCAACTGGAGTGGCCTTAATGGTCGCTATGCTTCCTCGATAGCGACGTGAATGCCGCTGTTGATATGATCATTAACACTATCCTCTTAGGTATAAATTTCTAACAGAATAAAGAGTATTAAACCTATTGCAAAAATTGAAGCAAAAATTCCTACAATGTCCCAAAAGTAGTAAAAATGTTCGGTCATTCGTCAAAAATATTAAAAATTCTGCCTCGTCTGCCATCCCTACGCTCATTTATAATGACATTCCAGCTGTCAGATACTTAGACAAAGCCAATTTGCTACTCATTTTCCCGAGTAGATGGAAAACAGCATTTGTCCTTACCGTCCCTAAAAAAGTTGTCAATGACCACCGATATGGTTTTCACAGCAAGAGGTTAACTGATGACTTGATGGCATATATCACCGAGATGTGGAACCAATCTCTCCATCACTTCGACGGAATTAAGATATTTATTTGCGCTTGATATTTCAAAATGGCGTCTAAGAGCCTCTTCTTCAATGAATTAGAAACTACCTTTAGGGACGTTCAATACAAGTTGTTTTGGACGGCTTCAAGTCTGCAATTCACCAAATAAATGCTGGTGTTCCCCAAGGCTCTGTTTTATCTCCGATTCTCTTTCTTATTTTTATAAATGATCTCTTGTCTGCAACTTCTAATCCAATCAATTCCTTCCGCTGATGACAGTACCCTCAGTTTTTCATATTCCTACCCTAACTCGCGTTTTTGCTCTTCGGCCGTAGAAGGGGAACGGCAACGTATGTTAATCACATTAAATTCCGACCTGGACAGCATAACTAAATGGGGTTCAACCAACAGAGTGGAATTTAATGCTTCCAAAACACAATGCTGTCTTCTGTCTCTCAAGCGAAACCAAAACCCTCAACCATTGTCCATGGATGGTACTTGCATCATTGAAACCGAAAGACTTGCCATTCTCGGTATGTGTATTAATAACCATCTCCGATGGAACGATCGCATAATCGAGGTCGCCAAAAAATGCTGCAAAATATCTAGGATTTCTTAAACGGTGCAAGAAATATTTTACCCCGTCTGATCTGGCCTCAATTTATAAGGCTGGAATATAACGCCCACATGTGCTCTGGTGCACCCAAGACCGTTCTGCACATTCTAGACTGGGTACAGAAAAGCGCGTTAAAACTTATAGGTGACAGAAACATTGTGAACTTCATAGATTCACTCGAACATCGTAGAAATGTCTCGTGTCTTTGCCTCGATTTTTCTATAAAAAAAAAATGTTCCAGTGAAATAGCCAGTTGTATTCCTCCAAATAAAAATTGCACCCGCAATACGGGTTTTGCTTCGAATGCACATCAGTTCAGCCTTAAGCCCAACTTCGGTCGTACTGTCAAATATAGGGATTCGTTCATAAGACGAACGACACGAATGTGGAATGATGTATGTACCAGGCTCTGTATTTCCCCATCACTACAACCATCAAACATTCAAAGTCGACATGCACAGGTTCCTCTCTCCCTTTTCACGAATGCCCGTGTCCTGAATATATAATAAGAGTATTCATATACCTATTGGTGCCCAAAAATTTAAAAGATTGCAATAATTCAAGAGAATTAGTTTAGATATGATACATGTTCTCAAGGTCGCTGAATTCCAAGTTTATAATGGCTTTGTTTTTAATTTTTGGGATTTTTCGAATTAAAATATTTGACTTTTGACTAATCGCCATTTTAAACTCTCAAATTGTGTCTCTGGAATCAGAGACCTCCGAAAAGTGTTTGCCTATATTGCTCTTAGCTTGCGAAAGTATTGAATTTGTTAATATTTTTTGGCTGTTGTGCGTTATTTTAAATCCGCCATTTCTAAAGTTCTGACTCTGGATTGAGATTGAGCGACCCAGAAAACGTTTTTACTATTCCAAACGTGTAAGTAATTTCTAAGCTATGTACATTTACGGAATCATAATTACTTTACTTTAGTGTGGGGAGGAGCTGGGCCTAAACCAACAAGCTTCTCCAGCCAGTTTGATCTTCAGTTTTGCACACGAAGTTGGTTGAGGTCCCTTTCCACTTGTGTGCGCCACCTTAGAATAGGTCTTCCTTTGCCGCGTCGTATCTCCGTGATGGATTCGATTACTTTCCCGACCGGAACCACCTCAGGCAATGAATTCGAACCCTTCTGAGTTCGTTGTTGTATCTTCTTTTCCAATCCCTGTCGATACAAACGGGATCAAAAATCACTCGATTTACGATAATATTTGTCACAACGCGCGACCTCAAAATTTGCAACACCAAATGTGGTCGGTCGTTGAGAGATTACGAATATGACAGAATTAACTTCTGTTCCTTCAAATTTTCCACACACGATTTCGCTGCAGAAAGAAGAGTAGATATGTCGATACCTTAATGCACACATGTGCTATGTCCATTTTTCCTGTTTTTGGCAAACTCAAATTAAAGTTTTGCTACGTGCTTAACTCTACTAATGCAGCTCCATTGGGTTTGATATTTAATTATGTTATGTCTCCATACCTTTGTAAACGTATAATAATGGAACATAAATAATTCTTTTCCGCTTCTTAATTTATTCATGATAGAATAAAATATGTAAGGACATAGCACTTTTGTGCTTAATGCCAGTTGTCCAAATAGGACATAGAACACAATATAGTTCCTAAACCGTTAACTTATTACTTTCTTTATTATGCTGAAGACATTTCTTTCTTACCATAACCCGTCCCATAAAAAGCAATGGCCTTCTTCCCGAGAGTCGAAGACAGTGAAGTTATAAAGAGACAGCTTCCTCTTATAAAAAATTTGGCAATCACCAGCATACGGTAGAGTAAGCACTGCCTGTAGATCGAAGGTACCGTAGCTAATTTTTGGATTGTGTACGGATGCTTTTTTGTCTTTTTCTTTCATGGCCTTGATTGCATCTCTGCGCTTTACATTATCTTGGTATTTTATATTTGTGTCCTTAGAGTTCATACGCTCTGCTTCATTGCAAATAGAACACTGGTCTTTCTTGGGTTTAAAAATTGCTAGTGGTGGCTCATGCTCTTTGAAAAATCATTGAAAGACACAGCTACTCACAGTCTCTGCCCCATTTTTTTCTTTATAAAGAGAATAGAGTTTTTCAATTGAGAGGTCTGGTGCAAGATATAATCTGGAACTCCGCTGACGGTAGTAGTGGGAAGGAACCTTGGGAAACTCAGCAAGGAATGCTTTAATTTTCGCCACTTTTTCAGGTAGAGTGATATTAGTCGCCGGCCTCCCTTTTCCTTTCTCCTTTCCGCTATAAGTTCTGTTTAAACTTCTAAGAAGAAGTGCGTCGTTTGAAGTTCTTTTGGAAATAGTAAAAGTGGAATTTTTGGCATACACGAACATTTTCACAACTTCCATTCGGTAGCTTGTAAGACCTGCTCACAATTTTGTTAATACCCGAATCCATAGACCTTTTTCTCTTTCTGGCTACGCAAGTTTCTTCAATGAAGGAACACAACAAATCTTTTTGACGCACTGCATCCCTACATTTAAATCGACATTTGACATTGTACTCTTTTTATTTTTATGGTTTGATTAGGAAACACAAATATAAGAAATACCTTCGCAAACAAATGTGTATGAATAAGAAAATAAAAAAATAAAAACCTCTGCATACTCTAAAATAATTAATTCGCTTGGAAGAAACATCAATTAGCAATTAAAAATGTTTCATTAAAAATGCGCAATACATACATACATACATGACTTACCTTGTTGCTAAAATCGAACAGGTCAAAGAATAATGTCAATCCAAAACAGCTGTGAGCTGTCAAAACGCGCGACAATAGTAGATAGTAGCTCTACTCTGACGTTGAGGTGGCGCTTACGATGTTTACGATCAAAAACCGTTTGGTCGGCCTGAAGTCACATTTGGTGTTACCCAATAAGGTCCCATTGTTTTTACTCATTCTGTCAACACGCGACCGCGCGAGCGCCGCATTGTGTTTCTACTTTAAGGGTTGATAACGTCCATGTTTCTACGCCGTATAGCAAGACTAGGATGATGAGGGTCTTATGTGAAGTCACCTTAGTTTTCCGTGAAAAGACTTTGCTACTCAATTGCCTTTGCAGTCCAAAGAAACAGCGGTTGACAAGAATGATTCGCTTGATCTCTGCTTTGGTATGATTGCTAGATTTTGTGTCCTTCTCTAGTGATGATTTATACGGCATTTGATTTACTCTACCTTGTTTCTCAAGAAACTGCGATCCGAAATAGCACACAATAGGATTGCAACTTCAAAATGTGACTTTAACTGTTAAGGTTCAGAACCCTGCCACCTTTACTACCCGCTTACTAAAAAAGTGCCTCCTTGAAGGTCAAAACTAGTCGAAATTCATCCTCATTATAAGCCATCATCTCAATCCAAAATTGATTGAAAATTTGCGTGCCTTTTGGGTGACACAATGATTTGCCGATTTATATTTCACAACTTGAATGGCACTTTGCATAGACAATCTCCGCTTGGTTTATTATTATTGACCTTATAAGAAGTGTGTTTCCCCGTTTTAAATAAATTACAACCATCGTGTGAAATTGGAGATAAACCTCCGGGACACATATGTCACAGCCATCTGTCAATAGAAACTAGCAATAGTCTGCTCGCTGCTAGAGCATAAAATCTACAAATAGTAAGTATAGTCACCCATTCGTCGCGTCGCGTTTATTTAGACTTTACCTGTTTACCAAACTTTTTGGTTATGGTAATCGCGGTTTTAACGCCATTTTCGCATACCACGATAATTATGAGCTCCCTGTGAATGTCTAACGTAAATATGAAGCGAATGCAAATATTTGAAATTTTTTTTTTTTTAATCTCCCAACTGCGGGTTCTATGGAAAGACAAAATGACAACAGTAGCCGGTGTCTGACAGAGGTTATGTACTGCGGCAATGACACTATCTGTCAGTCAGTTTGTCACGATGGTGACTTCTCAAAACGCCCACCTCTCTAAATTATGCAAATTCTCATCAATTTCACATCTAGCTGTGAACTTTCCGTTTTCGATTTCTTGTGTCCCGTTTTTTTTCTTCCCTCTCTCTCTGTTGTGGATCCGTATCTGTCAGATACCCACATATTGTTTGTTACATTGAAAACGCAATATTGATAGAACTGTTTAGTGATTTTCAGCTTTATTTACTATTTAGCGAGGGCGGTGGACATAATTAATAAACGTCTAGTGTTATTTTCTTGTCATATAAACTGTGTGAGGTTTTTAAATGAAAGAAAATGAGAAAAAAAAAAAAAGAAACTCCACTCACATCTCGATTCCCCCTATCGCACGATTATGGCGCCCTAACGATGTTATCGGGATGTAAATTAATTAATTAAAATGTATATTCGCTCGCGTTATCTCTGAATGGCAGCGCCAAGAATCATAAATATCCTTTATGCGGAATGGTAAATACGCGAGAAGATAATCACGATAAAGCTACCGAACCGAGCGATGCTGGTTAAAATTAGATTTGCGGAGTTATAGTGGAAGGGTAATACTTTCATTCTGATTATCAGGAATAAATTTCAATTAAATTAATTTGTTCCCAAGGATAACATGTGATTAAGTGTACGAGTAAAGGAAATCGCGAATTATGTGAATTTACCACATGAAATGCGATTAGGAAGGAATGGATGCGCGTACGCTTGATTAATGAAACCGAGTTGAGTGGAAGTTAAATTCAATGGATTTGGTTTAATTAAAAGGAGGAAGGCAAGATGCCCTAGATATTGATTAAAAATATAGGGCAATAGTTCAAGAAAAAAATTGTTAATTAAAGGATACATATCGGGTAAACCGTAACCGTGAAGGCGGCTTTGCTGACACTTACGCACTCTTTTGTCGAATATTTCCACGATAGTTTGCTTAAATATGGCTGAATTTCGTTGATACAGGACTCAGTTTGCTTCATCAATTATTTTTCATTATAATATAATAATTCATAATAATTCTTTGCCATTTAAATATGAAATATGATTTCGAGTATATGGCCGTTGCGGCTGGCTCGAATAAAGCGCAATCTGGAGGACCAATTTTTGACTACTTTTCCGAGCAGTTGGGGTCGTATATCGGCAATAACGCGGCGAATGTTGGCTTTCAAGTCGGCCATCGTCTCTGATTTATCGGCGTAGTCTACCAACTTCACATATCTACAGCAAATAATCCAAAAGCGGCATCACTTTTGAAGAAATATGGACCAATGATTTCACCAGCCCTTAAAGTACACCAAGAGGTGACCTTTTATGGATGTAACGGCATCTCAATAATGACTTGTGCATTTTCTTCACTCCTGAACAAAATTTTCTGGTTAAAATAAGGATCAAGAGCAATCTCATTTTTGGCCCATTCACCGAACGTACGACGCAAGAGCTCGTAAACCACAAAATCTTCCATAGAGTGGATGGACACAGGGTCCTCCTCAATACTACGCTCCACAGCAGCAATACATTCTTCGGTGCGCACTGTACGACATCTCTGCGGATGCGTATTATCAATTAGAGTATGCGTGGTGCTTAAGCGATCCATGGTTATTCGAATTACTTGTTTGGTTAGACGATTATGTCGACCGTAAAATGGACGTAACGCACAGTAAGTTTCGCGAACTGAACCACGATTTTCGAAATAAATTTGCACAATTTGCAAGCGTTGTTCTGGCGTAAGTCTATTCATGGTGAAGTGGCAAACCAAACTGAGCACAAATCAGCTGTCAGCTGTCAAATTGCCTGTCGCTGGAAAAAGTATTGCCAATTCGAAAAATAAATCTCTAAAAAAAAAAAACACCCTTAAATTACGATTCCCTTATAATTGGCTGAATTTTATTCGATGAGTTGCTTAGTCCGTTTCCAACATTAAAATAGTTGGCCTGTGTTCCAATTCAGGTCACGAAAAACTCACTTGAGTTCGGTACTGGCTTCCATAAGAGCTTTTGCGTGAATTTTTTTTTTTATAAGTCCATTAACCTCGATTTCAGTTGTTCTACTTGAAACATATAAAAGATATTAAAAATTGCATAGCCTGTCTTGCTGATCTCTTTATTTCGTGCAATGTACCACACTGTCCGAAGTGGCAAGATTTTTTTTTTACCCCTAAAAAGAAATAATCCTCTCCCTTACCCAGAATCCCTCTGCATGGAATGCAATTAACCATGTACGAGTATGCTTTCAACTACTTTCAACACAATTTGCTACATGGAACTGTGATGGTGGTCCATGGCCTTCAGCCAAAATATTTTCTCACACCATATGCGTATACATGACATTCCAACCCAACCAACGGACCAGAAAAAAAACCAAAACGCAGCATAAAAAGAAAACTGGAATGCACAAGGGACGACAAACAAGCCGTGGCAAAGTCGATTCGATTTGACACGCAAGAAAATGAAATTTTAACAAGCCGGCCAACGGCTAAGAGGAAGTGCGTATCCCACTACTGTGTGCCGTTCGGGGCGTGACCAAAACCTTGTTATTCGCATTAAGAACCAAAGTTCTGCGAAGTTACATATCTCCACTACCACTCTTGACTGATCGTGTCATTATGATGTGGCCAACAATAAGTTTGGTGGCCTTAAGCTTGCACTCGATTGGTGGGTAACATTCCAGCGGAGGGATAAGTTTTAATTGAAAGTTTTGGGAGGAGTGTGAGATGTGGTAGTCCCTTTGTTAGGGAGAGGTTAACACAAAAGCCTGAGGATTATTGTTGTAAATTGTGTTTATTGATGGACATCGTGTGGAATTAGTCCTTCGGGAAACAAGTTTTTATGTTGACGACATGCTGATGAGTAGGGTGTTTTGAACATAGTCAAATGCTTTGTGATGTACGAAGTTTAAAGGGTGAGGTTGAGAGATCAACTAACTTGGATGTTACCTATAAACAGACTAAAAGGTTTTTTGACCTATTCATTGGCCTTTTGGTGGATGTATCCAGTCAACATCTGACAACAAAATTCGACTATATTGGAATATCTTATGAGTGGTAACTAAGTGGTTTATTTCTCTGTCTTATTCATTGTAATGCTAAACCGTTTTCTGTTTGGTTTATTCATTAGGGAATTTCTCAGGGAGGGTTCGGAGTCTAGTACTAGTCACTATACGCAAAAAGTTTTTTTTTTCACAAATACGATACAAATTGTTTCGTCACCTTAAATTTATTTTTTTTTTTTTGTGGAGAATCATCTTTCAAAAGAATGCACCAAAATTTTCAGACAGATCTGTCAAATAGTTTTGTTGTGGCAGCCATTTTATATAGACGCCTACTAGCATTTTCGTTAAAATTTAAAAAAGTGAATTTCGAGTGCTCATTAAACACTCAAACCAAACAAAAGCTTGACAAATATTATGGGGACTCTTCACCATCGATTGGAACCATTCACCCCTAGTTTACTCAATTTCGGTGCGGTCGTTCAAGCACAAGGGACGCCGAACGTTCTGGTCGCCCAATTGAGGTCACCACACCAGAAATGGTCGACAAAATCCATGTTTTGATAATGGACGATCGGTGATTTCGATTTTACATAAATATTTGGACATGAAAAAGCTTTCCGCAAGATGGGTGCCGCGTTTGCTCACAATCGACAACAAACGCATTCGTTTGACAACTTCAAAGCTGTGTTTGGCGATGTTCCAGAAAAATTCGGAAGAGTTTTTGCGCCGTTTCATAACCGTGGATGAAACCTGGATTCACCACAACACACCAGAAACCAAGGAACAGTCAAAGCAATGAACTTCTCCTGTCCTACCATACCTACTGGGGCTGTCAGATAGCAGAGACTAAGCTGGATTCGTGGTAAGTCCAAAGTCCTATCCACTAGCACTGTGTCCCAATAAGCCAAGGTTTTTTGTTTGGTACATATACCTTTAAATTAAATGCATCGCACATACAGAACGAGAAACGCTTTCCTAATCAATCTCACTTCTGGACTCGCCTAGAGATTTTATGGTAAAAAGATACTGCTTCGAGAGAAAATTTATCCCAAGGCTAAGTAGTAAAAGAGAATGGACCAGCGAATCAGAAAAATACGAAATCAAATAAAACGCCCTAAAATGATACATGGATGGATCCAAAATATCCACAGGAACAGGAGCAGGTATATATGGGCCCAGAACCAAGTACTCGGAAGCCAAGTACATGCAGTTGAAAGATCGACAAGAAGTATCACGAACAAGATAATGCAATATTGTCGGACAGCCAGGCCGACGTAAGAGCACTGGTATAGCATGAAATTAGGTTAAAACTGGTATGGGAGTGTCTTGATAAACTAAATACAATTAGTCAGAAATGCTGGGTACCAGGTCACGTGGAAGTAGTGTGTTATGAAGCTACTGATGAACTAGCAAGAGAGGGATCTGAGGCCGCCTTCGTCTGACCAGAACTATTCTGCAGGCTGGGACCGCATAAAATACGGGAAGAACTAAAACGAGAAGAAAGCCACTAGAGGGCCAATCTTAGCGAGGAACTTCCGAAGCTAAGACAGGCCGAAGAACTTCTTGGGAACTATAACAAGCAAGGTCAGAATCAATAACAATGAAAACCGGCTCCGCATTCTAACATGTTTCCTGACGTGTCACTGCAGGCTTAAGGAGCAACTCAGGAAACTGGGCATAGTGGAAAACGGAAACTGCTGATTGTGCCGGTATGTTGAGGAAACCTCAGGTATCTAAAAGGTGTTCCCAAATTCACGCAAGAAATAATTTTGATAGAAAACACAGGTTTTTAATTAAAAATTGTAAATGCTTTTGATTCATAAAGGATACAGTATAGGGTTATGTATACGCACTCTTTTGTCGAAATTTTTCGGGAAATTATAGGACCAGGAAATGTCTCATGCAGTAATTGAATTGTTTTTCAGACTTCGGTTTTTCCACATCTTGTAATTTAGGCACAGAAAACTGGATTATCATGTCGCGATAGCGAGCACCATTAACTGTTATTGCCTGACCAGCCGCATTTTCAAGAAGAATAGTCCGATGATGCCTCCAGCACAAAATCCGCACCAAACAGTGACACGTCGGGGATTTTCTGAACCCCAAATTCGACAACTTTGACGATTAACAAAACCATCAAGATGAAAATGAGCCTCATCGGTGTAGATGAACAAAGTTGCATTATCGTACAAGTCTCTTGTCGGATGTGGTTTACAAGGGCCGAGACGTTGAGAAAACACTGAAAAGGTTTACATTACATGTCTTCAAGGGGCATTAAATTGCATCGCGTAGTTTGCTATGCCTTTTCGAAGTGTATGACCAATCCACTGCTACTTCTGTCATTGGATGGTTGTGCCTATGGGTTCCTGACCCGTTCTATGGTAAAAATGTTCGTTAGAGACACGGTTAGGCCAGAAAAACCCTTAAAATGTTCCGTAGGTACCAATTAATGAATGTTTGTATTCTTTTTGTGATAGTAGCGGTCACCTTCCAAGTGCTGTACCTTTACAACAGCACGAATTCAACATTTGAACGGAACAGTCGTAGCTTGGTGTTTAAGCTGATTGCAACACATCATTACAAACGCAGACCTTCTTTTGCCGATTCGGTTAACAATATCCTGTTCGGTTCCACTTTCGGTAGAGACAATACTTCCAAGATATTGGAAACTCTCTACACTCCCTATCGGTTGTCCAGCAATGGTAACTGGAGTTAATGAGTTAGTACCGAGGTTGATGATTTTGGTTTTGGCAGACCAAACATTTGCCTACCTCTCCTCCACACTTGCTGTCCTTTAGTGCAGATTCATAATCCTGTGAGAGAATAAACAAACGTCGTTAGCGTAATCCAGATGGTGAGTTGAGATGTAAGTGTCCAACGAATTTCTTCGTTTCCAGTAGACAAAGCTGCGCGAAGCACGTCGCTAATCATGAATAAAAAAAAGTACCGGCGATAGAATGCAACCTTGTGGGACCCCACTTTAGATCTCGAATTCCGCTTACGGTACAGCTTTCCTCTATGCAGAACATAACATTTACACCCATAATAGGTTGCTTTGATAGTAGCTATAAGTATAACAGGTATACCTCTCCTGCGCAAGGCAAGTCAGATAAACTGTCTGTTGACACTGTCGAACGTCTTCTCAAAATCAATGAACAGCAGGTGAAGTGGTGACCGGTATTCAACACACTGTTCAATAATGATCCCCAGGATGTCGACACAGGACGATCCAGAGCGGAAACGTGCTTGATCGGCATCGAGTGTATCTTCAAGATGTTTCTTTATTCGCACAAGAACTACTTTGGCTCTTACCTTAGCAACTGCGGGAAGAAAGCAAATGCCTCTCCAGTTTTCGCACCACTCCATAAGACTATAATATCAATATCACCCTTTGAACAGATGTAGAATGTATCTGGAGAGTAGCTACCATAAGGTGATGATCTCGTACCAATCCCATGTCGGCTCCTCGTCTGTTTCAGATGTACAACTTCTAAAATGTCGACTGATCCCCAAATGGTCGATTTGGTTGAACGATGATTGCCTGTCAGTGACACCCCGCTGATTAGGCGATTGGTGTTGCAGAAATCAACTAATCTTTCACCATTGTCATTTCGGTCGCCGAGGCCGTACTTCCCGATCACATGTCTGAGCCCTTCATTGTCGTTGCCTACCTTTGCATTCAGGTCTTCCATCACGATGACGATATCTCCGTTCGCCGTTGCGTTAAATACGCTAATTGTAGAAGTTGTCCTTTTCATCCTCAATCGAGGGATTCGTTGGGCCATAACACTGAATGATCGTAACGCGCCGTACTCTAGTCCAGAATCTGGTCTTATCCTATCACCATATGGGTGCCAGGAAATTAGGCATCTGCGTGCTATTGGTGTTAGCCCCATTCCAGATTCACGGGGACTGACGGAAGGTTTACCGGAGTAGAGTAGTACAGTGTTACACGTTGGGGATTGGCACTCTCAAGCGTCGAACCATTTTACTTCAGTCACTACCAATATTTCCAAATTATATCGAAGGAAGTTAAGTTCCATTTGGAGGAATCTGGCATTTTGAGGTCCTTCGCTCCCTGAGTCGAGGAGCGTCCTCACATTCCAGAAACCAATCTTAGTCCGGGTACAATAGCTAGAAGTCGTCATCATTCAATCATTCCTTAGCCGAGGCGTAATATCGATTTCCGTAGCGGGCATTTTTCGGTAACGCAGGGTGCTCGGTAACGCTAGACCATTCGCACTTACAATTTGGCCTTCATGTATAAGGATTTATACATGTAGTTGCCCGGGGACCACCACTAGAAGGTAAAGCAAGGACTACATCACGAACTTGATTTTTGCGCTACTAGCTCAAACCAAGTTTTGTGCAGTCAATAGTTTCCCGATCAATCGCAATGCAGATCCCCAATCCAGCAAGTGTGTGTAAGAAATTTCAATACACACATCAGATTTGATAGAGACATTTCACCGTATTCCACGTGGTAGCATGTTACCCCTTCCCGGAAAACTGGCAATCGTTTAATAGGGCATGAAGTTCTACAATTTTGTTGTTGGCATTACGAACAATAAAGCTACGTGGCCCCACTATACTCGTACTTATTTCTTATTAAATAGTACAAATAAAAAACCCCAATAAGCACATTTCCCTACCCTTAAATTCATTCACCAGAAAAGTGTGTGATGTAATTCTTCTTCAACTTACGTACTCATACATACATATACCAATGGGGAAGCCCTCGTCAACAGCAGCTAGTCATATTTATGCCCAAAAATACAATAAAAGCCGAAACATAGAAAGAAAAAAAAGCATTGAAAAAGCAGTACCAATGCCAACCGACAACAGGACATCATCACATTTGAAGTACAATTTTTCTGGCCACATGGTTAAGAACCCTCAACGTTTGAATCTTATTCTTCACAGCACTGCATTACAGCAGTCGTTGTCGGTGTAAGAGTCGTTCAGAGTCCTTTTTAAATGCCTTGGTATGTTCTATTTAGCTTCCAGCTCATGAATTCCTTTGCTTCTTTTATTAAAACGCGCGGTAAGGACATTTTTCGTGTGTATGCAGACTTTTCGTCTCCAGAATATCCTTACATCACCACATCCTTCAACAGAAAACAGCCAACCGAGGGAGGAAAGGAGAAAACCGTTTAAAACCAAACGACCACCCTTCCATTCTTTTTTTTTTCAATCAGGAATAATTCCTTTTTTTTTTTGGGCTTCTTGATTTTTATCCTCTCCCCTTCTGTACACTCTGTTGGATACCGATTCAAACGAAAAGCACAGACAAAAAAAATATCCCTCACTGCTTTATCTACTGCCTGATGCCTGCCCCCGTGCATATGATGAGTGGTCTGCAATAACATTTGCGTTAGAGACAGCCAGCCAGGATAAAAGGGATGAATGAAGGATATGTACGAGTATACGCCGAAGGGTAGTTTGGTAATTTGTCTTCGAATTAAAAACAATTTGATTGCACGAAATTGTTGTGTCGTGAGTTGCATGCGATATCAGCGAACAGTCAATATTTACATTGCGTGTGTGTATTTTTTTGTTGGGACTTTCTATAGCCGGCGTGAGGATTTTATTAAGATGACTGCACTGTGCAGCCTGGATAATCGTCGGTAGTGTGTGTGATATGTGCTATAGAGGTGGGGTGGAATTAATGTCCTATGAAAGGTGATAAATGATTTCTGTTCAGAAAGCCGGAGGAATAAATTTTACGCTTGCTTAAACCGAGACAAAAATTACCTCTGATGTTTGATAAGGAGACATGGAGACTACCTTTTGGATTAGAGCCAGACAAGGTATACTTCTTACGTCAGGCTCTGCGACAGCAATTTATTTCAATGTTTAATGAGGCTTAAGAATTTTTATTGATTTGTCAATATTCTATGGCCCTATAGAATTTTATCTTTATTTTAGTGAAAGTGTCACTCCGCTATGTTCAGCTTGAACTACCAACGTATTTCTAAAAGCCATCAACATGCTTTGAACTCAAAGTTTGATGTGTATTTTCTAGATTAGGTCAGTTGATAGAGTCTTACTTCTTTGAGAGATTTAGTAAGAATTTGATTGGTGACTAGAGATCCAAATCAAAATAAGCAGATCCTCTAGCCTTAAAGTTGAATTATCAAATAAGATACTTTCATAGCTTATTTTACAATTCAGCTTTAGTGCTGAAGAAATAAAGGAAAAGGTCATGCCAGAATCCTGTCAATGTACCTATACTGTCATCTTCCTATCAGCCTAGTGAGCCTTACAGGGATAATTGCTGTACCTGCTAAGCAAGTTCACAGCGTAGCCTAATAGTCTGGGGTGACAGCACCGGACTCCTGACTATTTTTGTAGCCATCCGCGAAGATTCGGCTACATTCCTCCCTGGTTCAGATTCCGGCCGAAGTCGACTTTAAATTTGCACAACAACCGAAGTTCTGATGTCATTGCGTCAGACGGCGTACCCATACGACATGGTCGTAGGATAAGTGTCGAGCAAGGTCAAAAACTCCAGTGTGGGTTGCACCAAAAGCCACCTCGCCTAAGAAGATAGATTGCATCGATATTACTGACTATGATATAAGTAGCGAGAGGAGGTAGATTTAGCAGTGCATCTAGATCAGGGCCAGGCGTACTCGGGAAAGCTCCCTTGCAGCCGAGTCAAGCTGTTCTTTGCAGTTTAGTGCAAAAGTCAGTCACATATTTACATGAAAGTTCCTTCAACACAAACAACCGACGCATATGCTAGGAAAGATCTTACCATAGCCGTATAGATGCAGAGAACATTCTTCGGTAATAAGCCCCATCTCTTGCCGAAAGCCATTAAACTGAGAGCACCTTGCCTGTCTTCGACTTGACATGTTTTGACAAAAGGAGATTTTTATCAAGGATTACTTCTAAATATGAGGCAAAAGATCCCCCTTCGAAGAAAAAGAAGCCCACAAGTTCCGAATAGAACTGTGGAGCGAGTCT
Source organism: Pocota personata (assembly GCA_963082735.1). Taxonomy (NCBI): domain Eukaryota; kingdom Metazoa; phylum Arthropoda; class Insecta; order Diptera; family Syrphidae; genus Pocota; species Pocota personata. The sequence continues at coordinate 10,243,419 of OY720432.1, read as the reverse complement.
CAAGGTGCTACGGAAATGGACGCATTCCTCGCAAATCTTAAAAGAGAAAGCAGGCATGTTAAAGTTTGGACTGGGAAGCATAAGGTTAGAGTGGATGGTGATTGTGAAAAGGAGTCGGAATCTACTGGTGGTGCAAATTAATTTGCAAACGGATACCACGTCCTAGTGTGATCACGACTCTGAAAAGTCAATCCATTGACTCTAATGTTTAGTTTATAACTGACACAATGAACAAAGCTTTAAACTACTCGTAATTCTGCGCCACATGTCGTAATCGGAAGCCCGTCAAAGCAGCATGATGAACAAACGAACTTAAAAAGCGAAGAACGGAGACCAGAAAGCTGCATAATAAGGCTAGACAAAGCAAAACAGAGGAAGACTGGACTGTTTACAGATCCAAACTAAACTTTTTACACGAGAATCACTAAATGAGAATCATGGAACACATTTTGTCAATATATCCAGAACACGAGTGACACAGCCAGGCTACGTAAAGTCCTATCTTAAGACCCAGTGGCCCCAGGATACGTTATGCGTCCTAATGGCTCCTGGATGGAAGCTAACCAAGAAACGCTACAATTCTTGACGGAAGCTCACATTCCAGACTGCAGTGAGCTAAAACACTCGGAATATACATACCATCCGCCGATAGATCCAATGAATTCAATGAAAACATAGATATAGCCTGGCCTGTTAATTCGTTCAAACCCTACAAATCCGCAGGACCAGACGATATTATTCCAGCCATGCTTCAACACGCTCTACAGACAATCCTGCCCTGGTTTAAGATTATTTTCACAAGCTGCTTAATGCTAAGATACATTCCAGTCAGCTGAAGGAAGGTGAAAGTGGTATTTATCCCCAAGGCAGGACAACCTACCTATTCAACCGCAAAGGCTTTTAGACCAACTGACTTAATTTATACTCTTTTCTTTTGAAACACTGCTCTAAAGTGACATTGCAATCCTGGTTAATGGCAAGCATTTACCAACAATCAGCGGTATTATGAAATCAGCACTGAAAGATGTTTCCTCATGGACGGAACCAAATGGACTACACGTCAGCTTAGAGAAGACTGTACTAGTCCTATTCATGAGAAGAAGGACGATAGATAATTTCAACCTAACAAAACTTAATAGAATACCCTTGAAACTCCAATGGAGTTAAGTATCTTGGAACTATTCTAGACTCAAATCTTACGTGGAACCGGAACACGGAAGAACGTCTTAAGGCATCCTGTCTTTGAAAGCAAAGTTCCTACGGTCATGCATGCATATATCAAAGCTTTTGAATTGTTGGCCCCAGGATAAACTCACTATACTCGTATATACTACTCGTATGTAGATTTTCAATAAGAATTACTCCACCCTTATTGTTGAATGAACAGGACAATCAGCTCTACACTGATGGGTCTAAAATGGAAATAAGACCCAGAGCAGGAACCCTTACATATTAAAGACAAACATTGATAGAGCAGCATTGACAATCCTAACAAAGAAAATAAATCCATCTCGGATTACAAGTTTTGTAGACAGTCAGGCAGCAATCAAGGCACTGGACAGCGAAACAATAAGATCTAGATATCTGCTGGGTTCCCGAACAATGAACATAGTGATATAGAAGGGAATGAGATAGCAGATGAACTAGTGTAGTAGATGAACTACTAAAGGATCAGCACTAGGTACAGAGCATACCCACACACAAATAGACATCGCTATTGGGAAAAAAGAAATCCTCATCTTGATAGGTGTACTGACGGAACATTGCATATTCGACACTATGACCAAAAGGCTGGACATAAACTCCCCGGGCTACTGCAGAAGCTGTCAAGATGAGGAAGAAATAGACACCATCAAATATATGCTCTGCGACTGTCAAATCTCCACAACCGTCTCCTCCTCCATATGGGAAATACACTCTTCGAAGAACTGGGTAAAGTTATCACATGCATCGCTGATGGACTAAACGTGATTCATAAGGAGCACATGCTGGTTCGAGTAAGAACCAGCCAACTAGAAACAGTGTTAGATGCGGTAACATTACTCAGAGGAACCCACAATAGACCAGTAGGACGCCGTATAAGCACCTTTCGAGATTTACAGCCCCAACCAACCTAACCTAATCTAATCGCCGCCCAGGTTAATATTGTCTAGAATTCAGTATAAAAGACCATCTAGAGGGCGATCAAATTTGTTCTTAAACCCGTCACTTCTTTAAAAACCACAACCCAACTGGGGTTATTCACCCTCTTACCTAAAGACAAAAAATTTTTTCTTTTATTTATTAGGAAAAGAAAAAGAAAATCTATCTATCTATCGAAAGAAGAAATTAATGTGTTTGCAACGATGAAATTGACAACAGCAAACGACTGGTAGAGCAAAACATTTCCGGTAGCGGTTGGTGTGCTGAAAATAACTTTTACAGACGACAGCCGCCACCATTTTAGCCATCGTATTGGCGCCCAATTTGGAAAGTTGCAAAAATTCTTTTATCTACGAGTATCCTCCTTCAGAAGAAAACAAAATCGCAATGAAAACTCTGTCGAAAAATTTTGAAATAAACTCCATCACTATTTGCTGGCGAATCTAATCCGGCGAAAGTTTATTGCAACACGTTGTGCAGGAGTTTCAGTTGCTCTTTGTTTTCCTCTTTTGATCGTAAAGTTTCGACAAAATTTTGTGTTCGCAACAACACAAATTTTAAACCACTTATTACACACTGCATGATTCTGATTGCATGTTTTAAGTTAGCCTTCTTTAGGGAGTGTCAAGGCGATGACCATCGTGTCACCAAATCGAAAAACATTAATAACCTGTTCAAGGAGAAAGATGTATGTAACCGGTGTTAATTTCACGCGAAGCTGCTTTGTTGTATGGAACTCAAGTGCAATCAGCACCTTAAACGATGCTCACAAAATGGAGATCGTTACGTGTGTACGTAATAAATCAGCGAGCGTAAGTGACACAAAGCAGCCCAAAATAAAGTGGTTAAGGGACTTCAAAGGGATGCGCTGGATGAGGACTTAGGACACAATCATTTCGGATATTTGTGTGCAAAAATTTATGTGAAATAAATTTGCTGTCGCAGTAATCGAATTATGAGCAGTTTTCCAATTAAGATACTTTGTAATCGAAATTGACTCTGGTTAAATGCTCACCTGGGAAAGACCAATGATTACTGAGAAAGTAATGACCATAAATCGAAAGGAATAAATATTAAGTTTAATAGCTTAATTAGGAGGGAAGAGGAATTGTTTGTGGCTATGATGGAATAACACATTTTGACTGTGAAAGCTGCTGACTTTTGTGGGTCTTTTCGCAGGAAGATTCAGGTAAAATCGGGATTTTCGAAACCACGCCAAATGCAATAATATGAATAAATGTTTTTCGAATTTAAATCTGTATTCGAATTCGAATTTCGATGACGAAAAAATGCGTTTTTTGGAGGGAAGGTCACTTAAAAATCTGGATTTTCAAACCAGCGCCAACTGCAATAATTTGAGCACAGTTTTATTGTTTCTGAATCCACATCTGTATTCGAATTCGAATTTCGAGAAGAGATTTTCGAGAAAATGCGTTTTTTCGAGGGAAAGTCACTTAAAAATCTGGATTTTCGAATCAGCGCCGACTGCAATAATTTAAGTTATCACAGTTATATTCTTGTATTCTTTCTGAATCCACATCTGTATTCGAATTCGAATTTCGAGAAGAAATTTTCGAGAAAATGCGAAGGTCAGATAAAAATCGGGACCTTCCAACTAGCGCCAATTGCAATAATTTGAATACAGTTTCATTTGTGTATCTTATTGGAATTCAAATCTATCTTCCAATTCGAATTTCGACAAGAAAATGCGTTTTTCGGAGGACGGTCAGGTCGGGATTTTCGGACCAGCGCCAATTGCAATAATTTGAATACAGTTTCCGTGTGTCTTTTCTGAATTCTCGGATTCTGTATTCGGATTCGAATATCGATGATTAGTTTTCGAGAAATCGGGGTTCTCGGACTATCATGGGGATTTTCGAATATAATACGGAGTGGCCCATAAGTCACGATGGGATTTAAACAGCCCATATTATTTTTATTTATTTATGATTTTTTTTTTTTTTTGTTAAAGTACAAAATATGGAAATTTTATTACACTAGTTACGAAAAATTATATCTTTAAAATGGCCTCCATTTTCGGCTTCGCAAAGGGTAGCAATTTTTTAGGCATTTGCCATGACGGCTGGAAGTTTCTGTGTTTGTAGTTCTCTTATTTCGGTATGAATGTTGCCTAGTTGTGGAATTATTGATTCTGAAGAAGCAACTCTAACATTGAAATGTCTTCTACAGGCTCGTTGAGTCATGACAATCGATTTGTGATTTTCAAAATAAACTGTATAATTTTGGTGCGCTGCACTACTTTACATTTTTCCATGATGAATTTTCTCAATATCGTCTATTAGTGGTAAAAAAAAAGAAAGACAAAAATTATAAGCTATTTAAATACCATCGTGACTTATGGGCCACCTTGTATTTACTTTTGCTCTTATATAGAAACATTAAACACCGTCGCGATCCTGGACAGCCTACACAGAGCTCATCTAAACATGGGTCTCTTCAATTGGATTGCACAGATGCTTCATTCAATACTAGGAGATGTAACCATCCGGAGAAACATCTGCAGAGGAACCCCCCAAGGCGGACTTCTATCTCCTTTACTATAACTCCTCGTAGTGGGTGAGATCTTGGTGATACTGAAGGAAAACGGCTTCAACGCGACGGCCTATGCCGACGAAGTGGTCATCCTGGTTTCGGGAAAATTCCCTCCAGTCCTAAGCAAAAGACTAAAACTGGTACTACAACTAGTGAATAATTGGGCCAGCAGCAAAGGGCTGGGAGTGAACCCCTCAAAGACGGAGGTAGTTCTTTTCACTAAAAAGAGATCTACCTTCAGACCCCAAACATCGGTGGTATTGAACTAGGTATCTCAAGTTCAGCTCGATACCTGGACGTTATTTTAGATTCCAAACTGAACTGAAAGGATAACACTGCCAAACGCATCAAAAAAGCTAGCGTAGCTTTCTATTCTTGCAAAAAGGCATTCAGCAACACATGCGGATTCAAACCAGTTGTGGTGTACTGGACATACACAGCGGTCGTAAGACTCATTCTCACATATGGTTGACTAGTATGGTGGATCAGCTTTCAAACTTCACCAAAATCCAGAGGGCAGCGTGTATCGGAGTCATGGGGTCAATAAAAACAACACCAACAGCGGCAATGGAAACTATGCTTAGTTTCACTCCGCTTGATATATACTCGTACTGTAGCAGTCTGGCGGCTAAAACCTCTGTAAGACTGAGAGAAGGCCGATTGTGGTCATTGAGCCTTTACGGTCATGCCTCCATTTTATCCCGTTTGGGAACTACCAGCAGATCGGCGAAAACTGATTTCATGACCCCTATGCTAGCATTTGAAAGGAGATTCAACATAAGAATTCCTGACAGAACGCACTGGAGGAACCTAAGAACCATGAAGAAAAAGGAACTGGCTTTCTATACCGACGGTTCTAAGATGTACGTTGGCACGGGAATCGGAGTTTATTGTGAGGCCCTAGGAATAAACAACTCCTTTAGAATAAGCGACGACTGCAGCGTCTTTCAGGCCGAAATCACAACCATCATACAGGTTGCGGAAATTATACACGAGAGTAAAACGATAACTGTCTATATAGACAGCCAGGCAGCCATTAAGGGCCTGGACTCTGCTGTAATTGGATCAAGGCTTGTATGAACCTGCAAATCGGTCTTAAATTGAATATCCAGAGCCAATGTAGGGTTCCAGGGCATCTGGATGTCGAAGAAAATGAAAGGGCTGATGAGCTTGCTAGGAAAGGGTCGACGCTGCACTTATCGCGGGCCCTACCTTTTGTAGTAACCCCAATCAGTTCCCTACGAAAGAAAATAGAAGACGAAACCACCGATCGAGCAAATAGACGATGGATTCGTCTACAAACATGCGCAACAGCCAGGGCGCTATGGCCGGCCTTAAGTAAGAAGAGATCAACTTCTCTGGTGAAACTTAATCGTTACAATACTCGGGTCGTTTCTGGAATAATTACTGGTCATTGTGCTATTGGAGTTTACGCGGAGCTCGGTGCTATATAACGACTACTGTAGAAGCTGCAGGGATGAAGAAGAAATTGAATCAGTTCGTCACCTGCTGTGTGATTGTCCTGTCCTATCCGTTACAAGAATGAGGACTCTCGGAAGTTACTACTTCTCGAAATTGGAGGACTTAGGTAACATAGACATCCATCTACCTAACCTAACCTAGCAGGTATATGTTGTAATTTGATAAATTGTAAATCTATTTATGTAATGTTTATTGTAAAATATTGAAAATACTAATTAAGTTTATTGGGAAGACTTTTAAATTTTGTTTAATCGTTGCGACTTTGTTCAACCTATTACAATCATTTCCAGAATTTTTCTAACTTTCTCGACCTTTCCGATTTTTTCGGCCGATTATCAAACTATTTTTGACGTTCCCTACTTACTCCGACTGATTCTTGATCACTACTGGACCTTTTCTCAAACTTGTCCGATGCGTTCTCCCACCGATTTCTTACCGTTACTGTCCGAATTTTCAGAACAATTTTCCGTCCTTACCCCATCTTTCTGGAACCCATTCTTAGATTCGTGAACTTTCCCGTTTAATTTTCTACTTTTCGTGACAAGTTGCTAACCTCTTCAGAGCGCCTATCTGTGCTAATCTTTTCCGACTCTTTCTAATATTTCCCGATATTTGCTCGAACTTCTCTAGATATTTCCTGGTCATTTCAAGAATTTTTCTTGACAAGATTCCTAAGAAACCGATTAGATTTGCCAAAAACTTTTAAAAAAACCCTGCAACAGGTGTCATCAATCTCCGATGCCAGCCTTTTATATTTAGACATACGGGAGTACGTCAACTGCCGCAAGAATGAAAAGATAATGGGCATGGGCTTTAGATATTCAGATTCTTACTTCATATCTCAGGAACTTATATGAATTGCCTTCAATTCGAGCTTTTGGAACACAGGTGGATAAGTAGTGGTGACCTTTTGGTCATAGTTGGTGGGTCTACTTCCCCATTCATCTTGGCACAGATATGCCTGAACGTTTAATTCTGCTGCAATATTGGACAATATTGTGGTCACCTGTAGCTTTATTAGTTTGTCAAGACTAGAGATGAAAAGGGCTACCTACATGCCCCATGCCTTTGAGCTAAATCACAATTTCTAAAGCACATTCCTTCTTGTTGCCTTGGATACAGATAGCAGCAAACCTTATAAAATCTACAACCTCATCGTGCACCCTTTCCTTAAAGTATTTCCCACGGCTCACCTCAAAGGTTAAGCAATTTTCATTGATCTCTCGTTTAAGCCGACAAATTGCCCTCGGTTTGTCATGTTACCCTAATGACTCATCACCCAGATACAGAAAACAGCTCACATCAAAATAACTAGCTTCAACCCATTTAGGTATAAAAGCAACCGCCTTTTACATAAACACTGTATCCACGTAGATAATTGAAATGCGCAATGTCTATCATTAACCCTACATATATGAGTTTGTCCTTAAAATTAAAGAGGGCCCCCATTACCATTTTTCCTGAAGATGTTTGCGCACGATGGAGCTGCTACAGCAGCAGCCGACCAGCCGCAGCCATGCGTCATAATGCCCGCAATCGCGCACTGTGTGCTTCATCCAATTATCAGCGATCGCGCGCACTCCGTCGGCGCGACGGAGAGAAAAAGAGCTCCTCCACCTCCACCATGATGCTGCTGATCGTGCGCATAAATCAAAACGTTCATTACAGGTGCAGAGCAGCAAAAGATACGTGCTGTGGTAGTAGGCCTGGCGTGCCATTGGTGGGTCCACACTGATATGTGCTACGCGGATCATCATCCATCCAACAACAAGACACGTACAATCCCCGACATGCGGACCGCACGATTTTTACCCCGACCGAAACATAACTCACCACAACAATCACTCTGTGCATACTCCGCGTGTATGCATACAGTTTTGACGGTGGGGCGAGATGAGTGAAGCACTTGGTCGTCCGTAGTCGATGAGAAAATTACTGGGCATCCGTTGGATGCTTCTGGTGAAAATTCGAGGTTCGCGTGCGTTTCCATCTCTCGATCACATGTGCTTATTAATTTGCGTGTGCAATCATTTGCCTCAAGTGCTCCAAATTGGATCATCTCGTCAATCGGTAGCGGTATTCTGCTGCTCTCAGGCTAACCCTCATTTTTCGGTGTCGAATCGGCCACAGGTTCAGAGAGCAGTCTCAATGTCAAGCGAACCTTCAATTCCGATCTGTCTATCTTGACGCTGATAATTTATTGCGACTACGAGTACTTATTGGCCACCTGGCCACTGGACCAATCCACACACATAACAACTACTGACCGGCCGGCTTAACCAGTTCGTCGCGCAGAGTTATTTCTTCTGCTCGCTGTGTGCTAATTCTCAGGAATTAGCATTGACTTGCCGATGACGATGAGAGGTCGTAATCGTAACTGCCCCCAATGTTGAAATGAAGAAATTTTTTCGCCGCTCCGATCTCCACCACCGCCGCCGGACTAATGGGGGAAAATGCCGCCAGCAATTCCTGTGAATGCGTAATGTGTGCTACAAAAAGTTTACGGCCGCTCGCAGCAAAAGACCGCAAGACTAATATCGGCCAATTCCAATACTAATGACCTGAACAAATTGACAATTTATTGCGCGATTGCCGCAGTGTCCTGCTGTCCACACTATCCACAGCGTCTGTGTGGAGAGACACCTTCGGCATTGGAGTCACTTTATTTAGCTTTATTGTAGCCTGGCCGGAGAGAGGTTTAGCTAAGCGAATGGAATGGCGTGTAAAATTATCATTTGCGAAGGTATTTCATAGATAAAAAGAGTATCTTTCCTGAGAGTAAAATGTCTCGGTGCATTATGGTCTTGTTTGCTTGGATTCTTGCACTTAGGTTCATTTAGTGACGGGACTATTTGCTGAGAGAGTGTTCAAAATTAATTACAATGGTGCTACGGAGAAACGAAAGGAAAGTGACGTTAGGGATAGGATTGGTAACATTTTGAAAGTAACCTTGAGCTTATCATATGTAGACGATGGAGAAAGCATTCATACACTTATATAGTATTGTAATTCGAGACTTATCCTTTCAGAATTTCCGGTAAAACAATTCACCTTTACCTCAGATAATCGTATAACAACTTTGCTACAATTTTCCTCTCCGCCTCTTTTCATAAACTTGTGCTAATTTTATTTACTAAAATGAAAAACGCGAAGCTTTCTTTGCCAATTGTTTAGATTAACTGGTTTCATTAAAGGATATAATGATCAGGCATTTTGAACGCCTTAGCTTGCAAAGAATCATTTAGTTTATCAGGGGGAAAGACACTGAGAGAAAGACAGATTGGTGTAGATGGTTTGAAACTCAGGTGGTAGTTAAGTTTCAGTAAACTCCAAGGGTGGCTGTCCAGATAACTGGGGAGTATTTCGTTTGTTTTCGCTGTTATTGTCGTTGCTTATGATTCATAGTATTTTTTTCCGTCGCCCTGATGTCATCATCACGATCAAGTTGCATTTTAGCCATATGACCACCCTACTGCCAGTGTTATGCCTTCACAGTAGAGTTGACTTAGCTTTCGCAAGTGATCGACTTTTTTATTTATTTCATGCGAAATAAATAGATGATTCTTGACATCAGGATTCGAACCGTGAACCAACAGCGTGACAAGCGATGATGTTACCACTACACCACGGCCACCCTGTTAACTTTAAAGCGACACAACATCTATGGCACTGTTCGTCAACAAAGCGTACCTGTCACCATGTTCCATTTTCTACAACACTTTTGAACTTTCTGCAACTCCAATTAAGCTGTGGCTTTATACATAGAGGCTTATATGTAGGTTAGGTTGGATTAGGTTACAGGCTATCTGTACCTATGTACAGACATACTTAGACCATTGTGCAACCACTACCTGAGGGCTATTTGAACCACCCGGAGCTTCTTATAATGCGGAGAATGTGTCTGACGCCAATTTTCGCCAGGTCGACGAGGTCGTCGAAGAATGGTACCCCTAGATGGATCAGTCTTCTTTTGCACAAGGCCGGGCAGGTGCAAAGGAAATGGAGAACCGTTGTCTCCTCCTTCTCGTCCCTTCAGCTTCTAGAGAAATCATTTTAAAAGACACACAGCCTTTTAGAGTGTAGACCGATAGGACAGTGCCCCGTGAGGACATCCATGACGGTGCTGATTTGCTTTCATTTTAGCAAAACCAGAGCGTTTTTATCTAGCTTGGGTCAGATTTGTCTAGACACTCTGCTAGTACTAAGAGTCTCCTATCTACGACTGGCTTATTTGATTGCATCCATCAGGTTGTGCTTTTTCTAGCGAGCTCGTCAGCCTTGCAGTTACCCGGTATGTCTCTGTGGCCTGACACCGAGCATTGGTGAATATTGAATTGCTTTGTCATCTTCATGAGAGACGAGCGGCAATCTTGAGAGCCTTTGAAGTGAGTGAGCATGATATCAAGCAATTTATAGCCGCTTGGCAATTCCTGAAAATGTTCATATCCCGAACAGATACTACATTACACTTCAGCCAGAACAGGGCTTCCCTAATAGCCATTATTTCCGCCTGAAATAAGCTACAGTGATCTGGGAGACGGAGGGAGATGCTCAAATTTAGTTTTTTCGAGAAACCACCTCTACCCACCTGTGTCTGTGTAGAAGTGAATTGAACTGCCATCGTTATAGCTATGGGTGGGAATTGAAGTTAGTATCAAATCTCAGTTTCGGTGGGATGTAGTCGGTATTATCAATAATGTCAAGGGGCAGCAGATGAAACATTACATCTAATGCTGCGGAGGGAATAGTTCCTAGTGCACCGCTGATGCACATGTTTGCAGATGGTTGCAATTTCCCTAGAAGTTTGAGGTTTACGACATTTTCTAAAGCCATCCACCAAACGACCACGTCATACATAAGTATGGTCCTGTCAGTGGACACCTACAGCCAGAGAGTGGTACATATAAGACCCAAATATTTTGCTTTGTTTGCGAAGGTAAAACTGGCGCCATTTAAAGTGGGAGGATCTACAAGAGGAACTTTGTATTTCCGAGTTTTGTTGGGATTTATTCCCAAGCCACATCTTATGCCCCATCCTGTACTTTCCAGATCGACTATTAGTTTATCAACGACCAGATTCCCAAGAAGAGGGGATAAGACCCCACCTTGAGGTGTGTCGCAGCTTACAAGTTTTCGAGTCGAAGCTGTTCACAGTTGTGTTTTAACAATCCTGCTTGTAAGCACTTGATTGTCAAGTGACGTTCAGCCTCACAAGCGTGTTAGTAATTGCATCTGAATCGGCATTATTAAAAGCCCCCTTAATGACAAGGAAAACAACCGTAGTACTCTCTTCTGCTCAGTGATTTTTCAATGGTGCACTCGAATGAATGTAAGGCCATCTCAACTAACTTGCCTTGACGTCGATAGCATAGCTGGGCTAATGGTGCTACGTAAGTGGATATCGATCAATTACTCCAACGTTTTCAGCAGGAAGAAAGAAATACTGGTAGGTCGGAGATCCTTTGTGTTGACATGTGAGCTTTTACCTACTATAAGTATGAAGATGACTTCTACCTCGGACTATAGTATAGGAATATGGAAAAGATTCAGACAACTCGTCTTGATAATTTTAAGTCAGACCCATATCTACAAATTGTTGGATCTCAGCGGGTATTATACCATCCAGTCCTGGTGACTTGAATGGAGCTTATTGCTACTACAACGTGTTGCAAGAGGTAGTTCAATACCTGTCTGGTTTCAGAAGGTAACTGGATGTCGAAGTATTTTTGGAGAATATTCTACGCAGTCTAGAATCCTCTGAAGAATCCTCTACTATATGTTGCCACAGAAGACTCTCCAGGATAGTCGCTGTTCTTTCCTCAATGACTTTTGTAGAAATCCCAGTCAATAATCTGTTTGGAGCAATTGTCTGCAATTTTTCCTGAGAGTGTCAAGATTGGCATTCCACCATGGAGGCATTTTCTTGCCGCATGGTCTCCATAAAGGGCAAGCCACCGATATTTCATTATTGAAGGCCCTTGTGAGTGTTTCTACGATGAGATTCAGTTCACCGGTGTTCTCAGGACTAATTGGTGAATCGGAGGGAAGAAGCCTTTTCAGGGTTTCCCTGTACAGAGACCAATTAGTTTTCCCGAAATTTCTAAAGACATTCTGGTTCGGAGGGTGGTCATCTAGTTAAAATTGCAGATAACGAAAAAGAGTGCTCATATCAATTATGCCAAAAAAGCTAAATTTACGTATGCCTCTCGCTACGTGTAAACGTTTAATCATGCTGGATGCAATCAAAAAAGGCTATCACAGATGGGAGACTCTTACTACTTGCAGAGTCTCTAGACAAATCTGGCTCAAACTACTTACACATTTCATTCTTAAATTGACATGTTTAGAGTACATTTAGTTTCTACTCGTGTTTCCATCTATTCCGCCGCTAGAAGGCATGTGTACCTAACCCCGACGGAAGCATTAGCTACAGTCGGCTGTTTACAGACCTTTTCTCAACAACACGGAATAGAGGAACAAAGAAGAACCACGACGGGATCGTTACCAATACCTCTCGTCACAGCAGCAGAAGTCTTACAAGTCTGCAAAAACATCAAGGATCAAAAAGCACCTGGTGTTGATGGAATCGAAAACATTGCATTAATTTTCGCCCGCACATCCTTGCAGATGTATACAACGCCTGCCTCAAGGTAGGAGTATTCTCCGATTAATGGAAGAAGCAAAGACTTGTCCTCTTACCAAAAGGTAATAAACCACCGCAGTATCAATCATCGTATAGGCCTCTAAGCATTCTGGACACCATGGGCAACATAGTGGAGCGCATAATAAGTGACAGATTGGAAAGCGCGATCGATGAAGCAAGAGACCTCGCAGATCGCCAGTATGGCTTCCGTAAGGCACGTTCTACGTTTGATGCCCTCGACGAAGTCGTAAATTCAGCGAAAGAAGCCATCGAAGGAAGACGATGGAAGGGCGGAAGTAAACAGTACTGCGCAATCATAATGCTTGGTGGTTAAAAACGCCTTCAACACCGCACGTCAAATTCTGCGAGCGCTTACCGCCAAGAGAGTACCGGATTATCTGCAGAAAATAATGGCTGACTATTTTAGAAATAGAATACTGTACTATTGCACCGATGACGGAATGAGGCAGAATAACGTCACAGGCGATGTCCCTCAAGGCATCATACTAGGTCCACTATTGTGGAATCTGATGTACGATGACGTCCTCAGACTTCGAATCCCGATGTTCTCAAAAATAATTGGCTTCGGCGATGACATAGAGATCATTGAGTGACCAAAATTCTTGAGGTGTTCGGGCACGACTGTAATGAAGCTATTGGGATGGTACAGGACTGGCTAGTAAACATTGACATAAAACTAGCGGAGGAAAAGACCTAAGTAGTGCTCATCAGCAGCAGACGAGTTATGGAGACTATAAGAGTAACCGTGGGTGATCCTGTTGTAGCTTCCAAATCAGAGTTACTATAGATGCAAGGTTGACTTTTAAGCAACATTTTCAACACGCAGCTGAGAAGGCAGCAAGAACAACAGCTGCCCTGGCAAGGATCATGCCAAATATTGGATGACCTAAACAGAAGAAGAGACTGCTCTCAGCAAGAGTTGCGACGTCGATGATGCTTTACGACTCCCAAATATGGGCAAGTGCCATGAAGACGAAATCGTACAGAAGGAAGACGAAGGCGGTCTACAAAACCAATGTTTAGAGAGTATGCACCGCCTTTCGAACAACCTCCTGGCTGGAATGGTGCCAATAGACCTCCTCATTGAAGAAGCCGAACGAAAATATCGTGCCAACAGGACAATAGTGTCAACAGCGATGAATCGAAGTGACACCGAAGAGAGAACAATCCTCGAAGAATGGCAAGAGAGATGGAAATTTTCTGACAAAGGCAGATGGACACATATAAAGCTTAATATAAAGCTTATAGGTTTCCATCTAAATGAATCCAATTTTTAAGATCAACAGCGCCTTCTATCCACGACCTTTACAACTTAAAATAACTTGACACCGGGAACATTCATAATCCCATCGAATTATGTGTACCACCTGCTACCTTCCATAGACTAGAACCAAAAGACCCTACATTCGCCTACTTTATCATATTTTTAACCAACCTAATCCCCCCATAAAAATGACAATAAATTTGAGTAAATTTACTGAGCAGACTACAGATGCTATTTCCTGGAAATGGAATCATTGTCCTAAGCCATGTCTTTAATGAACTACCACTTCGCTGTATATAAAACAATTTAGCCTAAGTTTTATAGACTCCAGTTGCTTATAAGTAAAATCGATACAATCAATAGACCTGGCAGGACTCCAAGTAGCTTAGATTAAATAAACCTCCTGTTGTCTTAATACGGGTAATAACAATTTATTACTCCATAGAGAGGGAGGGACAGAGCTCCAAATGTATTACAATTCTCTCCACGTGATGTTATTTTTCAGTGGTGTCTGTGTAAATCCCCCCCATTTCGCATAGTCATTTCGTTTTTCTCGCCCCCGATAAAAAGGGAACGGTTCCCCCATTCAATAAAAAGGATATTACACACTTTTTGTCTGTTTTTTTATTTTTTTTTATTTCTCTCTAAATGCCAACATTTCCATTTAATTTTGTTTTATTCATGATCCCAGTGCGGTGCCATTAGGTTAGGTGATCCGCCTGGTGATGCTCCTTTCAAGCAAACACCACCACACCATCGCACAGTCATATAATTTCCGCGCGCACAGATGGAATCCAAAGCCAAAGGACTTACAGACTCAACCACCTTGAAGGTGGTAACTAAGGTAAATAAACTCTAAGTAAATTTATATCCACTCAAACTCTACGAGAGACTAGGTTGGCGTCCTTGTTCTGTGATAAGATTTTTAAAGCGAAAAAAGGACGCAGCCAAGTATAGGGAGAAATATATTTGCTATGAAGTGGATTGTAATATACCCTATGCTAGGGTTGTGGAGTGTTTTTTTATGGTGAAAGGGTAAAAGTACTGCGAAGGATCATTGGGTAACACACTACTGAAACAGAATGAACTCTGGCCATTGAATTGAAGCTCCTGGACGAGTGGAATGACTTTTATAACAATCTTAAGTCCATCAATGACTTTTGTCTTTCACAATAAATTAAGACTGTCGACGATCCAATGAGTGTTAAATTGCATGTCCTTAACATAGACATAGCTACAGGCTGTCTAAGAGTACAAAGCCGGCAAAGCACAATTCACATGCTTAGAGCTACGAGTATTTGGAATGATACAGCAGGAAATGGACCAGCTGCTACCTACGGGCACTGACGTATATTCCTACACCCTGGCGAATAGTTAGAGTGGCTTTTATACCAAAAAGCTATAAGAATGACCAAGAACTTCAGACCTATATGTCCGACTTCCTTCTTTGTTGAAAAGCATGGAGAGACTAGTTGAGATACTTTGAGGCCGCATCCTCTATCTGGGATGCAGCATACCTATCAGCGCCGAAAATACGAGACTCCGCTTCAAAATCTGATTGCTAGGATTCGATGCGCGCTTGATAGGAAAGAGTACGCTAGGGAGCTTTCGACAATGCGACCTTTGACTGCATTCGGATTATGGCCCATATGTAATGGCAGGGGTCAACAGGGGATGTTAGCGTTCTGTCTCCATTGCTGTGGTGCATGGTCAACTCTCTGTTGAACACTCTCGTCTACGCTCAGGCATATGTGGATGATGTTCCCGTACTTTCTGTCGGACCATGTCTAGAGGCGTCTGTGCTAACGTGCAAATGGCTCTGGATATGATCGATGAATGATGCACTAGGAATGGGCTTTAGGTCAATCCTCTCAACGCCGAGGTTGATCTTTTTACGAGAAGGAGAATCCAAATATTTTGGAGTAATCCTTGATAAAAAGTTCTTTTTGGTCAAACCATATCGAGTCGAAGACAGCTAAGGCGCTCTCAGTTTTCTGGCTGTGTAAGGCTATTAGTTTTCTGGCTAGATATGGGGCTTATCAACGGAAAAGGTTCTCTGGATAAGACCACTTTCCTAGCATATGCGACGGTTGTTTGATGGAAGGAGCACTAAACTCAAAGAACAGCTTCTCTCGGCTGCACGGGGACTTTTCCGAGTGCGCCTAACTGTGCTCTAGGTGCACTGTTCAATCTGCCTCCTATCGATACTTTCGTCTTAGCGAGGTGGCTTTGGTAGAACCCACACTGAAGTTTCGATGACCTTGCTGGACACTTATCCTACGACCTCTGTGTTATGGATATGCCGTCTGACGCAATGACACTAGAACTTCAGTTATTGCGACCAGAATCTGAATAATACATAAGCAAATTGTGATTAGACGGCCCCTAACGGATAATGTCAGTGCACCGATTTGCTTTTTTTTTCCTTTGGTTTCGAGAATTTGAGATTGTTTTGACTGGAGAACAGACAGTCCGGATTCGTCTATATTATAAATTCTGTTCGGCGAAATATCATTTTATTCATACTCCTCCTCCAGTAGGCCAAAGAACGATCACACATTTTCCATGCTAAATCCATTAATTCTTGCAAATGATGTCCCTGTGGGCTTGAGTTAGTTTAGGTTCAAGTGGCTGCCTGCGCCCTAAACATAGACACATCTAGACCAGAGTAAGTCCATTGTGATACCACAGGTGATACAAGAATTGGAGCTTCTAATGAAATGATGGAGGTTCCTAACATTCGAGAGGCATGCCGGGATTTTCCTTTGTGCCTTGCCTGACAAGATCATCAGCCCTACAATTCCCTGGAATATCCCTATGTCCCGGCACCCAGCACAGGTGAATGTTGAATAACTCTGCCATCTCGTTAAGAGAGGCAATCTAGAAGTCAGACGATCACATTTTGGAGTGAAGAGCTTAGAAAGAAATGAAGTCGAGCATCTGTTAAATGGTAGTGACTGGAGATCCTTAGTAGCACACAGTCACGTAGCTTATAGTTACAGGAATAGAATTGTGGAAGGAAACTTCTAATCTAAACCTAAAACACAAGCTGCTATTTTATTAATGTTGATTAAATACATATAGATACATATACAGGGTCTTCCAATAGGGACTTCCGAACTTTGACAGTTGATAGCGGCTATATTGTTGAAGCTACATCTGTTAAATTGGCTGTCATTTATTCAGTCTGTTTTGCCAAATCACCATGAACGGATATAGCGTTCAATAACACGTGCAAATAATAAAATTGTTTTATCAAAATGGGTGTTCTGTTCGGGCTCTTCGCCCATTTAACAGTCGCCATAATCGTCCTTCCGAGAGGACTATTCGCAGTGTGGTGGATAAATTTGAGTTCACTGGTTCAGTAAACGATCAGCCAATACCCGTACGTCGACGAAACGCAAGATCTGCCGAAAACATCGCCGCTGTCCGTGAGAGTGTGCAGGAGAATCCGAGGCAGTCGATTTCGCGTCGCTCACAAGAACTCGGCCTTTCGCAGACCACAACTTGGCGAATTTTGCGTCGTGACTTGGGCCTGCACCCGTACAAAATCCAACTGACCCAGAAGCTGAAGGTAAACGACCATAGACATGGGCTCTGGAGCAGTTGGAAACTGATCCTAATTTTCATTGAAAAATCATCTTCAGCGATGAGGCCCATTTCTGGATGAATGGGTACGTCAACAAACAAAATTGTCGAATGTGGGATGATGCCAATCCACATGAGATCCAAAAGCGTCCAATGCATCCCGAAAAAGTCACTGTTTGCTGTGGATTTTGGGCTGGCGGTGTCATCGGTCCATATTTCTTTGAGAACAACGTTGGCCAGGCCATGACTGTCAACGGCGAGCGCTATAGGTCTATGATTACTAACTTCTATTGGCCTGAATTGGATCATATGGACACCAACGACATGTGGTTTCAACAGGACGGCGCAACGTGCCACATAGCTCACGCCACATTGGAAATTCTGCACGAGGGATTCGAGGGCATGGTAATCTCACGTGGAGGTGATGTGAACTGGCCACCGAGATGGTGCGATTTGACCCCGTTGGACTTTTTCTTGTGGTCGCAGGTCTATGCAAATAAACCACAAACCACAGCGGTCCTAAAAGCCAACATAACCCATGCCATCGGTCAAATTCAGCCTGATTTATGCACCAGAGTCATGGAAAATTGGACATTCCGAATGGTCGCCACCCAGAGAAGCCACAGCGGATATTTGAACAATGTTATATTCCATACATAATGGCATCGATAGGCCTTTCAAACGAATACAAAATTTTGACGATATCTCACACACACTTTGTTTTATTTAAATTTAAAAGTAGAAAGCGCTTAATGAAAGACCCTGTACATATATGAATTATACTCGTAAGATTGTCAATCTATGGCAGACGGCGAAGCCATTGCTTAAATTGTACTATATTTTATAGAAGATTGTAAAATTTTGTTATTAAAAAATAAAGTACATTTATCTATCTATCTACCTATCTATCTACAATACCGAAGAAGGGGCCAAATACTACAACATCACTGCAGGAGTACCACAGGGATGGGTCTTAGGGCTACTACTGCGGAACTCTGCCCAACAGAGTAACGATAATTGACTTCGCTGATTACATTGCCGTCGTGACAATAGCTAAAGAGGTCCATATAGTCGAATCAGCTACAAATGAGCAATTGCGCGGATAAGAACTAGAACTAGCTGACCATAAAACAGAAGCTGTCCTTATAACCCGTCGAGAAGCCATAAAATTCGAGAATTTTTAAGGTTGATAACCAATCAATTAGGTCCAAAGAAGCAGTTAAATAACTTAGATTACTGCTGGACAACAAACTGCAATTCAAAACGTACTTTGATTATTCAACAAAAAAAAAAGCATTGCAAATACAGGGAGCTCTCTCGCGTTTACTGCCTAACATCACTGGTCCTGGATACGCCAGAAGGATACTGCTCTAAAGAGTTGTCACCTTAGTTCTGTTACATGCCGTCCTAGTGTACAGGCACTAAGAACGAAGGAGACCAAAAGGAGTCTATCATCAACATATAAACTATGCGCGCTATGGACATTCAGCGGCTTCCGAACTATCTCAGACGAGGCCGCCTTTGTTATAGCTGAAATAGCCCCCACCGACATCCTCGCAGATGAAATGTTCAAAATAGAAGAATCCCGAACCAACTAGTTGCTAATGCCATCAATATGGTCAGAGTGGAAGAAAACCATTTTACACAGTTTCTGTCTGGTCACGGCGGTTACCGCAAATACCTCCGTCGATTTGGACACGACAGCTCACCATCCTGCCCCGAATGCCCGGAAGAAGATGAACATTCGGATCACGCAGTTTTTATTGAGAACTACTCTACCCAGTACGTCGTTTCTCCTCAAACATATGTTGCAGTCGAAAGAAAATATGTAATTTCGTAACAACTCTTCAAAATGAGCTGCGGAAAATAGAAAAGCTCGGAAGAAGCATCAGAGCAGCTGACGTAAGACGTATAGCATGATTTGATAACGAGCCCTACAAAGTAATACCTAACAGCAGTCCCGCGGGGAGAGTAGTCGAAAAGTGCTGGGTGTGGATTAGTACGTAGGCGCATTCCTCCATCGATTATTCGTGCTTGCGAATCGTGCATGCTGGTAGACCGAGTTACTAGTATCTTTAGAAGATTACTCGAGGATACTGACTGTGAATATGCGCATAGAAAGAAAGCTTCACGTGAAATTGGTACACAATACATTGCATTGCATTTAGAATGTAGCACTATTCCATATTAGGAGAGTATTCCATAATTGGTACTCCCCGTGCAGGGACGGGTTAAGAATATCACTGCAGCGCCCCCCACAAATACATAGCGCTTGTCGTAGAAGGCGACTAAGGGGAAAATCACATCTAGGGAATTTTTAAAATATCCAGGTTAACCTAGCGACACATATATCATCTCAAAATTGTCCCGCAAGTGTGCATGCGAATACGTGGGTTGACACGACTGGAGATCACCGGTGTTGTAAAAGTAAGATCAAACATAAATCAAAAATAAGGAGCATGCACGTGTCAAAATCAAAAAAACGCTTAAAAGAGGCAAACCCCACAGGCGGAGCAGTAGGGATGCAGTAAAGTGGGAGGGTTGTGATCCTTCTACTCCGGATCATAACTTCGCTGTAAGAAGAAGAAGAAGAAGATTCCATAATTTGTACATTTGCTCTACATATTGACGTCTAATTTAGATGACAGTTGTTGTGGACGTGATCGCAGTGCTGCCTTTTCCCCGCAATCATCTCCACTACAAGTGGAATGTAAGAGACCAGTACCTACAAGTTCCTAAAGCCCCCTTAGAAAACTCTTAACAGGATCTTGTGACTAGGCTTTGTCAAAAACCAGAGTACAAAATTTAGAAAAGTCTATTATAACCCGCAAGCAAATCTATCAAAATTCCTTAGAAACTCCAATCAGCAGTCTGTCTACCCCTAAAAATTCTGATTCACATGAACCTCAACTTATATTAATTTGCATCGTCAAAGCTATGCTATACCCAGAATTCTGTTTAAATTGAACAAACGAAAACCGCACTTCAAATTAATAAATTAAAAACGTGTAATGGTTGATGACCCCCATTTATCGAAACTGATATCCCGAAATGGGTGCACATTGTGTGCATCAATTAGCTGGCTAATTGTTAATTCGCCTTCGCCGGTCTTGTGTAAGTTTTTTTTTTGCTCTTTTTCCTGGAAATAAATGTAAAACTCTTGACCAGCGCGCGAAGGCAATTAAGAGCATTGTACAAATGCCCTTCTACATGATGACTGGCGCCATTACAAGCGTGGTTTTCAAAAAAAAAAAAAAAATAAAAACATTTTCGAACGCGCGATGTCAATTTTGTCATTTTGTGTAATCGAATTTGGTTGTGTGACAAAAATGGATATTATAATGCAATCAATACGTGATGAATTTATTTTTTGTTAATTTGCACGATTTGATTTTAATCGAACGAGGATATCCGTTCGAAATTTGAATTTTTCAACGAACTGCTCATATGGCCGGGTGGGATAGTTGTTTTCAGAATTTCAGCTACGTTGTGGCACATACTATACAGATATGCACCAGACAATAATAATAAGTTGGAGATAGACTCATCAATTCGCATAGAAATGCGATGAGCTATGAAAGTCTAGTCGTTTTACCTACGTGCAACTATCTGCATGCATGTCAGGATGGTAAAAAATGCTAACTCAAGCATAAAGAATGTGAGTGAACATGTCATACATTTATCAACACCCTTTACGAGTATTTACCAGGATTTCATACTCTAGAAATCCTGTCTCTTGTGTGCCGACCTATCCTCTCAAATTTCAGTTAATTTAATTTTTCCCTTTTGGCATTTAAATCCGTTTTCAGTTTTCACAATCAAACCATGGCACATTTCCAAGAAGAAATAAATTTTCGTCCTTAAAAACCTTGCTCTAAAAATGTCATTTAAGTAGAAGATGGTTGTGGTATGAGGAAATTGGAAGAAGATTTTTCTAAAGGAAATAACAGGGATATCCTCTTTTATGTTGTTGTTCACTGATTGTCATTTCAAAGGGAAAATGGAAAAAGAGTTTACACGGTATCCTTATAGGGTGTATTAGTTGGGATCAGTCGTTTCGAACAAATTGAAAGCTAATGCTATATACTGGTATTTAGGGGAATTTGTACACCTTGGTAGTTGTAATTGAATGAAATGTCCTTGTTAGCATCAGATTTAAACAAGAGACTTTGAGTAAAGCAACTTTCTTAGAGATTCAAGCAAATGGAGTCTGATTATAAAGATATCCTGAGTGCTTACAGTCATTTGGTTGACTTCGAAACCAAGAATGATCCCATATTTAAGTCAAGGTGTTGGAAGTAAGCCCCTAAAGAAATCCCAATTTTAAAAAGCAGATTGTTTAGGTGCCCGTGGTCGGCTGCATAATTAGTTAGGAGTTAAAGAGAACTGGTGAAACGATTGTAAAGGGTATCTCAAAATTCACGCAAGAAGAAAACATAGGCCTTTCAATAAAAATTGATTCATAAAGTTCACAGTATACAGGTTATGTATGCATGGATTTTCATCAAAAAAGTGGCAATTTGCAGTGCAGTTAATCTTCAAAAGTCGGATGTTAACAGTACATGGGACCATGTGGAGCTCATGGAACCGACTTCCCCGAGCTAGATATGCTCAGCACGGTTTCTGACTTTACGCCCAAATCACTCTACTTTGGTAGAAGGTTTGAGATTGAGATCCCAAACCGTGATATATAGAATAATGGCGGACCGTTGCTTGATCGAAAAGGAATCGTTTGGTATACCGATGGATCAAAAATGGATTCAGGAGTTGGTGCCGCTGTGTATGGACCCAATTATAAGATTACGAAATCACTTGGAAAGAGTCCTAGTGTTTTCCAAGCCGTTATTGAGACCTGTGCAAATATAAACTTGCAATCAGGAATCAAAGGTGCCGCTATAGACATACTCACCGACAGCCAAGCGGCGCTTAAAGCACTGATCTCCCACAGTTCAAAATCAGTTCTAAGCTGCTTCGATAGTTTACAAAATTTGGACCGATACAATAAAGTGAAATTGTGGTGTGCTAGCCAGAAAAGGTTTCTCTGAGTTGTTCATTGGACCTGAACTCTTTTGCGGAATATCTGATTCTGCATTCAAACTAACACTAAACAATTGGGAACGCAACATGTGCATCTCCCACTGGAATAACTCCCAAGGCCTTAGATAAGCTAAAAGAGCTGTTCAACTCTTCCAAAAAAGGCAGCTGATATCCTAAAACATAGCAGAAGTGACATAAGAAGGCTTGTGAGCTTCCTTACTGGTCACTGCCACTCTACCACCTAAATAAAATAAGAATTTCAGAGGATATTACCTGCCGCCTCTGCCTAGAAGAGGACGAAACTGCAGAACACATACTATGTAAGTATGTAGCTCTGTGTAGAAGTAAGAGAAGCTTCCTTCTTAAGGAGATAATATCTCCATTAGACCTAAGGAACTCCTCCGCAGAAGTACTGCTGAGTGGTCTCTGGCACAATAGATCTCTCTAGTCGCAGTACTTACACGCCATTTGAGCGTGGCCATGCTCCTTTCAAAAAAAAAAAAAACCTCAATATTATTCAGATCATTTAAGTCATTGAAACAGAAGGCTCCTAAGTGGAGTTTCCTTCTTTGGGAGAGAGCTGGGCAGGCGCAAAGAATATGAAGAATAGTCTGTTCCTCCTCCTCGTCCATACAGCTTCTGCAGAAATCGTTTGAGAAGACGTCAAGCCTTGTTGCATGCTTGCCTATTAGACAGTGTCCAGTTATGACACCTATAACAGCGCTAATATGCTTTCTATTGAGAGAAATCAAATTCTTAGAGCGTTTCAGATCCAGCTTAGGCCAAATCTGTTTTGTCGCTAGACAAGTTGTACCCCTTGACCACCCAGAATTTGTCTTTTCGATAGCATCCAGCTTTAATTTAAGTTTGCATGTAGCGATAGGCATACTCAGTAAACTTTTGAACGGAAGGATAGGTATTGTTGTTCCATGTCTGGCAAGTTCGTCAACCTTACAATTCCTTGGAATATCCTCCGGCACCCAAATTAGGTGAATATTAAACTACTCTGCCATCTCGGCAGTCTAGAGCTGTTAAAGAATTTGCTGAGGAAGATTCCAAGGATTTGATTGCTGCTTGGCTAGAGATGCGGATATCAATGGACGATATCACGTCTTTCTTCAGCCATCATCTCCGCCTGGAACACGCTACAATGGTCTGGGAGACGAAAAGAGAGGTTCAAATTAAGCCTATCAGAGAAGACACCACCACCCACACCGTAGTTAGTTTTTGAACCGTCGGCATAGAAATATATCGACTTGTCTTCCGTAAAACTACCTTCTCCCCAGATTGCTCTGGAAGAGATGGTAACTTGGAAGTTTTTGTCAAAATTTAACTTGGGGATGGTGTAGTCAATGCCTGCAGGGAAGATGTTAAATTTATTTAAGATGGAGGCGTGGCCATACATTTTTTTTTAGACCACTGTGAGGTAGTTTTAAGGCGAATAGGTGAGTTTCTTTGCCATAAATGTCGAGGGGTGTTAAATGAAAACGAATGTCCATAGCTGTGGAAGGTGTCGTCCGCAGTGCTCCACTAATGCACAGACAAGGTGGACGTTGGACTTTACTTAATAACTTCTGGTTTATCGCCTCATTCGAGGCAATCCACCAGACAACTACCCCGTACGTGAGGATCGGTCTAATGACCGAGATATAGTTAATCTGGGTTGCAAGCCCCATTTGTACCCAATGGGTTTTTTGCAAGAGAAGAATGCGACAGTGGCTTTCCTTACTCTTTCTTGTGTGATAGGTTTCCAGCTTAGTTTCCTATCCAAAATAAGACCCAGATATTTTGCTTCGTTGGAGAAAGTTAAGCTTGTTCCATTAAGGGATGGAGGGTCAATGGGTATGATTTAAAATTTCCTTGAGAAGAGGACTAGTTCGGATTTGTGGGGATTCACTCCTAGACCACGCCGAGCTGTCAACCTAGATAGCTTATTCAAAGCGTTTTGTAGGTGCTCTTTTAAGGTAGTAAAATCTTTCCCGGAGGCAACTATAGCAACATCGTCCGCATAGGGGATAACTGCAAAACCCTCAGCTTAAAGGATTAACAGTAGTTCATTGACCACCAGATTCCAAAGAAGTGGGGATAGGACGTACGCCTGCTGACATATGTATCTTGTTACAGATGTCCCACCTAGCTTTGAGTTGATAATCCGACCATTAAGCAGTAAATTAATCAGCTCGCCAAGTGAGCTATCTATCTTCCGATTTGACATTGCTTTGATTATCGCAGATGAGTAGACGTTGTTAAAAGCGCGCCTTCAATGTCTAGAGAAGCTACCATGGTGTACTCCTTATGATACATGGAGTGTTCGATCTTATGGACTATGGCTGTTTCTACTGTAAGGGCACAGTATACATGTTGTGCCGTGGACAGTAGTTTAATGTCAATACTATCACGTAAGTGGATATCAATCATTCTAGTGTTTTTAGAAAAAATGATGATAGACTAATTGGACTAGCGTGTGAATATTTGCTAGCTTTAGGTATGAGTACCACATTGACTTCTCTTCATATATGCGGAATATGGACCAGATTCAGACAGCTTTGAAAAAGATTTGTAGTTCAACAAGAGTGAGTCTCCGAGATGTAGACAGACTAAACGAATGTTCCCGGATATCTGTAAGAAATTCGTGCCATTCTTGCTGTCCTTCAGTAGAACAGACTGCAGATAAGCAGACAGCATATAGGACCACATTTTCACGAAGGCATTCGACATCGTTAGAATAAAGGTGTGGATGAAGGTCTTGTAAGAGCGATAAAAAGCATATATAAAGGCACCTACAACATTGTATAAATTCAAAACGTGAAAAGGGGTCAAACAAGGAAGTGTATTAAGTCCTCTTATATTTATATGTTCAACGGACGACGCTATACGATACTGCCAAGAAAGAATGATACAATTTTGGATATAAGCATTTGAGATCGGTCGAAATTTACTAAAGAAGAGTCTGAAAGTGTGGAAAGACATTCTGGCTTCACAAAACTTACAATTGAACGTCGAAAAAGTTTCTAATGGAAGGACGGTAATAAATGTGAGCGTGCATGGAGAAATCATTGAACAGGTGGAAAGGTACAAATATCTAGGAAGTGTAATCAACAACCTAGGTAACTTAAAAGATGAATTGAAGACTACATCATATCCGCTAATAGATTGTATGCTGCGTTAAAGAGAAAGTTTTCTAAACGACAAACAAATAATCCGAACAACAAAACAACAAAACAGAAATCTGTCCCAAGCTGGATAAAAAACGCTCTGATAGATTGGTTTTGCTAAAATGATCGCACATCAGCATCGTCATTGATGCCCTCACGGAGCACTGTCCTATCGGCCTACACGCGAAAAGGCTGGGCCTCTTTTCAAATGATTACTGCAGAAGCTGCAGGAACAAGAAAAAGGAGGAAACGATCCTCTATGTACCTGTCCAACCCTGTCCAAAAGAAGACTCCGCCATCTAGGAGCTTTAATCTTCGACGACCTCAGTGATCTTTCTCCCAGCTCCGGCTGGTTCAACTAGCTAAGAGCTCCATTCTTCGACGACTTCAGCGACCTGGTGAATATTAACGTCAGAAGCATTCTCCGCTTCATAAGAAGCTCCGGCTAATTCAACTAGCCCTCAAGTAGTTAGAATAGCATGGATCCCATGGTATCGCAATGGGCCTCATTTGGACTATGTGTGTCTGTACACAGGTATAGCCACCCCAACCTAACCTAACCTAACCTAAGACGAATTGAGAGGAAGTGTAACGAAGACATAAGGAACGAACTTAAAGTGAAACCAGCTAAAAAAGACCTAGAAGACAAAAAGCTCAAATAGTTTGGACACATGGTGCGGATGAACGAAAGCAGACAAGTTAAACAATTTGGGAAGCAAGATCTAAAGCAAAAAATAAGAGAGAAAGACGCAGAACAACTTGGAAAGGAGCAGATGAAAAGATTACAAAGGAAGCTGGAGAAAATTAGAACTCGGCAAGAGATAGAAATCACTGGAAGACGAAGACAGAATCCAGGGACAGTACCTCGACACCTTGAGAGTAAAAGAGATTTCGTACTTTAACAGGTTTCGGCAAAAAACAAAAATTCCATAGATTCCAACAACCAACTTGTGTCTCTGTTTGGATCCCTCACTGCTGATTCTGGGAATTTTGGCTAGTGGAATGAATGTTATCTCTGTCAGGTGCTCCTTCGTTCCGACCTCCATCTGTCCATCTGGATGGATTTCGTCAAGCTCCACGAAAAGGAATTTTAACATAGAAGCCATCGCGGTGCCCGACTTCGAACACAGTTAAATCAGAGTGGTCTCTTTTCTACGGCGCAGCTCTTGTAGAATTTATTTCTTCCTTTTTTTTAATTTGCTCGAGTTGGTGCAGTATAGGGCGTTTTTCACCATTTCTTGATTTTATTATTGCTTTTGAATCTCCTAGGCTGGCGGTCTGTATCTAACAGTGTCCTCCCAGTACGACGAAGAGAAGTATTCAAATTTTTAGAAGAATCACTAGGTATATGGCATGCATGCGGTTCCTCCTGACGCTCTTTTAATTTGTTCTTCCTCAAAGCCCATAATGTATTCTTTTTCCTTAGAAGTGTACACAGGAACCACCCACTTATCTGAAAATCTCTCCAAAATGTTCCACAAATATCTCGAAACCCTCTTCCGTTCACCGCTAAGGTGTTCCGGGGCCGAACATTGTCTCAACTCAATTAAATGCATTTCTGCTGCGGCTATCGCATTAGTTCCAACACTAAGTGTCTGCTGCTCCTCATATCGCACCACCACAACCCAACCAAACACAATGGGCTGTGAATTTTTTTAATTAAAAACTGATTCGCAACGAAGAACCACGATCGGAATCAATGTTCCACTTCACTGCCGACTGGTCGCAGTATTTTTCGGCAGTGGGCGGACATCTGGACAAATGGAATAACAAACAAACCCCAAGTGTCAGAGAGTTATCTGCGATGAAAGACATGGTTTCCAGGGAGGAGCAACTGCCCTCCATTTGCAGTTTACTACAGCAAGGAGCAGCCGTCGTATGGTTGCAGTCTCGGCCACACTTTAAAATCACTTGCCCTTGGGTGGATATGGGTTTTTGGGTTTTATTTTGCGGAGAAAAAAAAAGTTAATTATTGGAAATCGGTGATTTATGGTGATTTTATGAACTTTCCGAGAATGGTCATTCGCACGCAGTGTGGCATGTCGCCGGGATTGTGGTCACACAGGGGCTGTTGTGCAGCTGAGAATTCCTTGGAAACGTTTCGCTTGCCAATTATGTGTTTATGGTGTGCTGTTCAAATTGAAAGATGTTGTGATTGTACAGGGTGGGATGCAAAAAAAAAAACAGAATTCAATTAAGCATTCTCTGCCTTTAACCGCGAGTAGTTTTGGGTGTGAGACGACATGTCACGTGTTGACCTGTGTGAATGAATTCAGCGAGTTCTTTGTTCAATTTTACGCATCATTGGAGGAGGCATTCATTGCATTTAATTATTTTTTTCAGAAAAACGTAACACGTGGATGAGTGAGAGCATGAAGTGAACAAACCCTTTCTATTCCACGATTCAGTGCATTTGGTGCGTGTGTTTGGTTTTACACCCATCCTGCGAAGCAACAGTGCGTGAATGTTAACGTTTCCGGAGATAGAGGCATATGACGGGTGTTGATGACGACATCTTAAGGCTCAACTGAACTATGTTCTGTCAATTCCAACCGATGACCATGATACTTTTGACTGCAAACCTATCTGTCAAATCAATCTGCCGGTTTCTTTTGAAACATCATCCCATGCCCTTTTCTTTTTTATTTTATTAAAATGAAAGGCACTTTCTATTAATATACTTATGCACAAATTCGTACTCCGACATTTTCTTTGGAAAATGTTCATAACAAACATAACAACTGTCAGTTTTACGTATGAAATGAACGACTGAGAGCGCTCTCTTCTATGTTCGCTCATGTTTGCAAAAGTGAACGAACATTTAACGAATAGACGCTGGGCTTAAAGGCTGAACTATAATAGTCGGAAGCTAATGTCATAATTTTACGTTAAGTTTCCTTCAGTACTGTCAATTGCTGAAAGTTAAAGACTTTATAAAACTCGTTCTGCAAGCCCTTCCCTTTTGAAACGCAATCTAACACCTCCAATCACCTTAAGCTTAGAGTTTGAACTCTAAGTTGAGATATTCCAAACCCCATCTCATTGTATTTATTATCGCCATCCAAGTGGCCACCTAGTTTACGATCAAACACATTTCCATCGTACAATCGAAAGAAACAAGATTTTCCCGGCAACACATCCTTGTCCCCGTCGAACTCAATTGCGCGCTTAAAAATGAACATTCGTGCGTGAGCCATTTAATCTAATTGAACATGTTCAGTGATTGTCCGTGCTTAGGCTGGATTAAGCCATGGATTACCGCACTAGTGATGACTTTTTAATCGAATCGCGTCTTATTGAATCAGCAAATTGCGTGCTGCGCGTTGCGTCGCGTTGCGATTTAATAATAAAAAGAAAATGGTTTTATTTTTGGATTAACATTAAGTGTAGACAGTTTAACTTTTTATTATACAGTAAATTTTTATGGGGATAATTAGCAGCAATTACTCGATTTTACTATTTGAAACTATAGCGTAATTTCTAGAAGATATGAAAAATTTAGAAAGGAATCACTTAAAGGAGTAACTTGCTTTAGGTATTGATAGCATATTGGCTTGAAACTTTAGACCTATAGATAGATAGATACTTATAGATAGATAGATATATTTATTTCTTGTATAGTGTAACAATGTTTTAACAATAATTATACTTTTGCTCTAGCTTGCACAGAGATACGGTTTAAGAACCTTACTGCTGAAAATACAATTGTTTTACAAGTAAGGATATGCAGTTCAGTAAGTTAAAGCAATCTTGGAGGAAAACTATGGAAAAAACTTCCATTTATAATAAGTCTCTAATAAGTTGTTTATCAACGTGAATACATCTGGACATGAATTTATCATTGCGAGTTTCAATCCTTCTACGAATCTGGATAACACCTGCTCTTTCATGTAGTATGAGAGTTTAGAAATCCCACGGGAGATTGAGCATCATTTTTAGCACCTTATTTTGTTCAACTTGAAGTCACTTAATATGGGTTTTCGTGCAGTTTCCCCATACAGGAGACCCATAAGTTATCAGTGATTGAAAAATGACCTTAAAAATGATTATTTTGTTCTTTGTATTGAAAAATGATTTGCGATTTATAAGAGGGTAAAGCATTTTTATAAGAACATCGATCTTAGTTAAAGTCTCTCGTATGTGACAACCGAAAGTCAATTTCTGGTTTAAGTACACCCCTAGGTACTTTACAGTATTGACCCACGGTATGATACTGTTGTCTAGGTTGAGACTTCCAGTAGGCAAAAAGCGAATATGTCTTCTTCTCGTGAAGTAGATAGCTATGCACTTATCAACATTAATTTTTATCTTCCAGTGCTTGTAGTATTCGAAAAAAGCTTGAATTCCAAATTGTAGGTTATATTCTACCACTGGACCACACTGGTGTGAAGAGTATAAGGCCAAATCGTCAGCATAGAGCGCAATATCACAGTTGGGAACACTAGGCAAATCAGTAAGAAAAACTTTGAAAAGAACAGGGGCCAGAACTGAACCCTGTGGGACCCCGGCTGGGACAGGTTTTGTTGAGGAGAAGGCCCCATTGACATATACTTTGAAGGCTCGATTGACAAGAAAGCTATGTACTATTTTAATTAGGTACTTTGGAAAATTTAGTTTGATCAGTTTGTATATTAAGCCATTATGCCACACTGAATCAAACGCTTTTTCAATGTTAAGCAGAACTAAGCCAGTAGACTTTTTAAGGTTTACAAATTCTTAAAATTTGATGCGTAGTGCTATGATTTTTCCTGAAACCAAACTGCTCGGGAGGAAGAATATTGGTGACACTCAAAAAGGCTTCAATTTTAATTTTAATTACCTTTTCAAGAATTTTACTGAAGCCATTTAAGAGGCTTATGGATCTGTAATTGACTGGATCGGACGGATTCTTCCCATGCTTTAAAATAGGTATTACCTTTGCTTTCTTCCATGTAGCTGGGAAGTATAGCATTTTTAAACATGCATTGATTACGAACGTTAAATATATCAAGGCACTAGTTGGCAAATGTTTTATCACTTGATTACTAATGTTATCCAGACCAGGGGACTTGCGTGTTTTAAGCTCCGAAACTATGAATTCTAAATCCTCTACACTTGTAAATTCGTTGGAGGGTAGAGTAATAGCGGAATTGTTCAAGACAGATATCTCATTCTCTACTTCAGGATCAAGAGGAGATAGATAATTAGCTGTCGTAAGGTAATTTTTAAGAAATGTAATTGCTAAAAGATCCGCTTTATCTTTATTAGCTGCTACTAATGACCCGTTTACCTCGAAGTTTGGATAATATTGGTGTTTTTTGCGCAATATTTTAACTAGATTCCAAAAAGGTCTAGAGTTCGCATCAAGCAGTCTTAATTTATTGTTCCACAGCAAATTTCTGTACTCGTTTATTCGGATTTCTTGATCTGTTCCTCTGCCAGAGCCTTCTATAATCATTTTTTGTCTTTATTAATGTCAGTATTTCCCGAGGTAGAGTGAATGCTCTTCGAGGAGATACTTTTAAGGGAACAGAAGCTCGAATGCTTTCAAATATTTTTGTATGAAACGTTTCAATACAATCATCAATATCTTGACTGTTATTCAAGCAAGATACTTATTGTTTTAAATAGTTGTTACAAAACTTACACAGAGTTAGCAAGTGATGAGGATTATCTCATCATATAGGGTTACCTTGGATAAGGTAAAGTCTGAGGGGGGTCTTGTTGCATCTTGGCCCGCTATATACCCGTGATATACCCTATTAGCTATATTTGCAATAGGTAAAACGATAGAAGAAACTATTGCAAAAATGCAAAGCGATGAATGGATAAAGGCCTGGCGGATCGACCTCAACGAAACGCACAGCTTGCGTTATGAACTCGATCCGTATTCCGTTCTCAAACGGAGCTTACTTCGAAATGACATACGACGCAAAGCTGAAATGGGAGTGTCACGTAAAATAGAAAGTAAAGAGATCTGTAGTGATCGGTCTCTGAGAAGTGATCGGTCTCTGAAAAAGGTTTTATGGGACATTTTTTTTTTTGTAAATCAGTTATTTCTCAACCGATTAAATATAACAGACGATACCGAGCATGATTCAAAGATAGATCAGAATACATCTTCCAGCGATAGCGTGGTGAACAGTGTAATAGTGTAAGTGCAATGTCATTAAAACTCCAACCATTTTGGACTAAGTCTCCAGCCATTTGGTTTATTCAAGCAGAGGCCCAGTTTTCAATCGCGAAGATCAGTAGGGATGTAAAAAAATATAACTACGTGCTGGGGGCCTTGCCACAAGAAGTGCTCGAGACAGTTCTCAATTTTATTCAATCTCCCCCAGCAGACAAAATTTACGAACTCTTTAAAGAAACCCTTATCCAACGTCACTCATTGAGCGAAGAGCGTCGCATTGAAAAACTTTTATCCAGCGAGCAACTAGGGGATAGAAAACCCTCTGAATTTTTGAGTGCATCGAAAACTCTGGCTTCGAAAACTTCCTCAGATAGAAAGCAAATCTGAATCCGAAATTAAGTCTCTGGCGAACAAAATTTGGGAAGGTGCAGTCTAATACGAATGTTAACATTTAAGAAGACCCAGCTCAACTTCGGTCTGATTTAAATGAAATTAAAGCGATGGTCCAACAACTCACGAATAAACTCAGTCGACAAAGTCTGCGCTCGCGTCGTCGTGATTCCAATAAAAGCAATTCAAAGAAACGACGCAGGTCACAAAGTAGATTGGATATCTGTTGGTTCCATGCTAATTTTTGATCAAAAGCTCGAAATTTTTCGGAACCATGCAATTTTAGGAATAGTGCCACTGCAATTAAAGAAAGCAATCACTACCAATCAAGCCAACTGTTTCGGCAGCAGACAGTTCGATCAAATCAGTGCCAAGCCGTCTTTTCATCCGTTTAACCTTCCTTATCGATACTGGAGTAGACTTATCAGTTCTACCATTTAGCCTTTTTCCCAAGAAAGAGACAACTCCTTCCCTTTCGCTTTGTGCAGCTAATGGTATATCCATTAACACGTGCGGTACAAAGCTTGTTACGATTAGCCGGCAACTCAGAAGACAGTTTGTCTATGAGTTCACAATAGCAGCAGTAAACTGAATGTTAATAGGAGCTGACTTTTTGAACAAATTTGGACTCCTTGTCGATATCAAAAATCAGCGCCTTATTGATTCGACCAATAACCTACACATAAGTGCAGTTTAAGCTTTAGTAGACACTCCATCTCCCAAACATCTTACTATCAACAACGTTTTCGGTGACGTTTTAAAAGAGTTCCCTTCATTAATAGCTCCTCCCGATTTTAATAAACCAGTCCAACATTATCACGAAAGGTCGATGCCCGTTCTCAAAACCACGTCGTCTTAACCCAAAGCAATACAAAGCTGCACTCGTAGGTATCTATAGACCATCCTCATCATCCGTTTCTTCCCCTCTTCACATGTGGGGATTATAGAGGTCTAAATGCCGAACCCAATCGATACCCAATAAATCGTAGACACAAATTTTCGATGACACTCGATATTCTCGTGTAATGATTTAGTGAGGGCATATCACTATACACCCGTTGCTCCAGAAGACATGTACAAGACCGCAATCACTGCCCCATTCGGTCTATTTGAACTCGTCGAATACCTTTCGGGTTTAGAAATGCAACCCAGGCATTTCAAAGATTTTTCAACGCGGTAGTGCAGGATTTGGATTTTGTTTTCGCTTGCATACATAGATGACCTCCTTATAGTAAGGACAAAGAAGAGCAGAAATTGCATCTCAGAATACTTTTTCAACGCTTAGTGGATTATGGACTTTACCTGAAACCATCAAGGTGTGTTTTCAGTGTTCCAAAACTTGACTTTCTGAGCCACACCATCAATGAGAATGGAATTTCTCCATCCAAAGAACGAGTTGAGGCAATTATCAATCTACCTCCTCCAACTTCCATCGGTCAAATTCAACAATTATAACCGTTTTATCCCAAAGCTTGCAGAATTGTTGGAGCCCATTCACTCTCACTTAGCTAGTCTTCAGAAAATCAAAAAGAGCAAAACCCACTTTAATTGGCCTGCTAAGTGTGATACGGCAACAGATTTTATCTAAAGTAGCACATCCAATCGAAAATGCTGTTCTTAATATCACAACAGAAGCATCGAATGCTACAGTAGGAGCTGTTCTACAACAGGGCAGCCTCCCGCATTTTTTTCAAAAAATCTGACTCCAACAGAGCAGAAGAACTCGGTATCCGATCGCGAATTGTTAGGAATGTATTTAGCAATCAAACACTTTCGGTTCTGGGTTGAAGGCAGAGATTTTGTGGTCTACACGGACCACTAGCCTCTAACAACCGCCTTAACTTCCAAAGCTGAACGCAGCCCACGTCGAGCAAGACATCGTGACTACATTTCACAATTTACCAGCGATATACGTCATATCCGAGGTAAAGAAAACTTGGTGGCTGACCTCCTCTCACGGCGCGGAAAGGAATCCAGTGCAGAGATTGGGTCAGTAACGTTCGATTTAAAGAAAATCGCCAAATTCCAAAAAGGACCTTAAGAGCTACATTTATTCACAGCTGGGAGTGCAGAACCTAGTTCTAGCATCAAATT
This sequence comes from Pocota personata, assembly GCA_963082735.1. Classification (NCBI taxonomy): domain Eukaryota; kingdom Metazoa; phylum Arthropoda; class Insecta; order Diptera; family Syrphidae; genus Pocota; species Pocota personata. The sequence continues at coordinate 10,208,938 of OY720432.1, read as the reverse complement.
AGAATTCATGAAAGTTCCCATAACTAAAGATCAAGATTTGGTGCGTGACAAGGACTGGCACCAACCGTCCATTTGTTCCTCAACAGCTGCGTAGAACCATTTGAGTCACTACATAGTCTTCTACATGAAGGAATTCGTGCCTCACGGAAAAGAGTACCAACCAAATATTTTTGGCTTTCAGTAAATAAGGTTTGCAACCAGTGGGCAAAAGCATGTGTCCTCGTAGGCACACAAAGTCTACAAAGACGTTTTGAATATATCCACATGGATACTGTTGGTCCACTATCCCCATATAATGGATGTTCTTATGTTTTGACCCTAGTCGATCGTTTCACACAATGGCCATTGCTGACATGTGTGCAGCAACTATAGCCAAGGTTTTCGTCCAGCAATACGTTTGTCGATTCGGGGTGCCAAATCAAATAACAACGGACCAAGGGACACAATTTGAGTCCAAACTGTTCTTAGCAATCACAAACATTTTAGGTTCGCATCGAATTCACACTTCCGCTTACCATCCCCAAGCTAATGGTATGATGGAGAGACTCCACCGACAATTGTAAGCTTCCATACTAGCGCGCGGAAACACGCGAAATTGGAGTGATGAGCTTCCACTAGTATTATTTGGCATTAGGACAGCGGTATAAGAAGACTTGGGATGTTCAGCGACAGAACTGGTATACGGCCAGACGATAAAGGTTCCGGGAGAATATTTCATCGGTAGTAACCTTAATAACAACATCGATCCTTCTCACTTGGTAGATCAGTTAAGTTACGCGAAAGAAAGAATAGGCTACTTACAAGCAAGTGCTGAAGCTGGTGTGGACCTTTTTGATGATAGTATGTTTTCTTGGATTTGAACCTTGAACTTCTCGCTCAGTGATCGCGCACTTAACCATTGAGCCAAAGAGAAGATTTGCAACTACTCTCGGGAAAAAAAACTGCATCAAAATCTGTCCAGACGGTCCCTGATATAGGCGTACTTTTTACTTGCTTATGTCCTGTTTCCCCTTGTAGGTCCTAGGCCTTCTACTACGCCTACGCTTCAGCTCTCCCCAACTCTTCCCAAATTGCCGTGACTTCTTCTCGACTGTTCTGCGCCATATCTTTCTCGGCCGACCCGTTCTTCTACCATCTTGTATTAACGGATTCCATTACACCACCTAGTTTGCTATGGAACTGTCGCCTTTTCGAAATGTATGACCAATCCACTGCCACTTCCAACGTTGGATGGTTGTGCCTATTAGTTCCTGACCCGTTCTCTTGTAAAGATGTTCGTTAGAGATACCAGAAAACCCTTAAGATGTTCCGTAGGCACCTATTAACGTACGTTTGTAGTTGTTTTTGTGATAGTAGCGGTCACCTTCCAATTGTTGCACCCATACAACAGTACGGATTCAACATTTGTTTAAGCTGATTGCATTGCTTCGTCATCATTCTAAATGCAGACTTTGCTTTGCCGATTCATTTAACAATATCCTGTTTGGTTCCACCTTCGGTCGAGACAATACTCCCAAGATATTAGAAACTCTCCACTTACTCTACCGGTAGTCCAGCAATGCTAATTTGGGTTAATGAGTTAGTACCGAGGTTGATGATTTTGGTTTTGGCAGTCCAAACATTTGCCTCTCTCTCCTCCATACTTGCTGTCATTTAGTGCAGATCCATAATCCTGTCAGAGAGTAAACAAACGTCGTTAACGTAGTCCAACGAATTTCTCCATTTCCAGTAGACAAAGCTGCGGGAAGCACATCGCTAATCACCAATAAAAAAAAGTATCGGCGATAGAATACAACCTTGTGGGACCCCACTTTGGATCTCGAATTCCTCTGACAGCTTTCCTCTATGCAGAGCATGACATTTAGACCCATCATAGGTTGCTTTGATAATAGCTATTAGTTTACCGGGTATACCTCTCCTGCGCAAGGCAAGCCAGATAAACTGTCTGTTGACACTGCCGAACGCACTGTTCAATAATGATCCACAGGGTGTTAATGTGGTCGATACGGGAGGATCCAGAGCCGAAACCTATTTGTTCTGCATAGAGTGTTCCTTTATTGACTCAAGAACTACTTTGGCTACTGCGGGAAGTAAGCAATGAGAGAGAGGTTGTGGATCTTCTAATTCCTCTCAAAGTAGAGTGAAAGTTGACTTTAATAGACTAAAAAATAATTTACACTATGAGTCTTGGGAAGATATTTATGCTTCTAGCGATTCGTCTACCACTTATACAATCTTCATTCATTCTCTTAAGAAACATATATTATCCTGTTCCTCATTTCTCCCTTCCAAAAAATTAGTTAAAAGACTTAAAACTTGGATATCAAAGCTATAGGTAAAAACAAACTCAGAATAAATTGCAATAATTATCCTGATAACTAGGGTCTAAAAAGAAGGCATAAGAAATTGTGTGCACAACTAAAAAAAGAGATTTCTATTTGCCGCGATAACTATTACCGTGCTCAATTCATCTCTGCAGCGGGAAATTTAAAAAATGAATGGCGAGTAGTAAATAGCTTACTGCATAAATCCAATGTTTCTAAAAAACCTACTGTTTTACGTGTTGATAACTCGGAAGTACTCGTATATGACAAACTCGCTATTGCTGATGCTTTTAATTATTATTTTGCTAATGTTGGCTGCAGTCTACAACCGAGTCCTGTAAAATCGATTTGTTGTACTTGTCCTTTCATTTGGGGACGTGCTGAACCGTTACATAGTAGTAGTTTTGTCACACCTTGATGGGAAAAAATGTACGGCTGGTTTATTTATTGACATTACCAAAGCATTCGACATGGTCAACCAAAATTTCTTGTTCAGAAAACTGGAAAAAGCTGGATTGCGTGGTTTGATGCTCCACTGGTTTAGGTCGTATCTCGAAAACAGGTCGCAAAGAGTGAAGATAGATGATATAAGGAGCGATATAAGGTTCTTTAACCTCGGTGTTCCTCAAGGGTCCATTTTAGGTCCAATTCTGGTTTTGGTCTATATCAATTCACTCTTTGCTCTTAGTTTTAAGGGTTCACCAACAGCTTTTGCTGATGACATTGGCTTCACTTATAGCTTAAACAGTCTTTTGGACCTAGTTTCTGATGTCAACACTGGTTTGCTGAACATAATTTAGTAATAAGCTCAAAAACTATTATAAATACATCATACATCATACATCAAAAAGCGCTCCAATTGCCAGTACTATGGAGGTCATACAAATACTCCTAAAAGCATGGAGGACCATCGAAAGGTTCAAGACTTTCATTACAGCCCTCCTAAACCCGCGGCTTTGCTTTCCAATCTAGAAAGTCGCTCCACCATCAATATCTGAAACCTTATTGGAGGCGTCGTCCTCCACCCTTGCAGAAAGAGAAATCACTTTCGCTTTCTCTTACAAAGTTAAAAATTATTATTTACCTTTGCAATGCCCGCTCGCACCGCATCAATCGATTCCATCGTCCATAAAGCAAACATAAAACCAGCACCCAACTTTTTATGCCTGGTATACCCTTCGGAAGAAAAGAAATCGAGAACTGAACCTTCGGTGTCTTGCTTATCCTTGTGCGCTCGCTCGCTAAGAAATCCAATTAATTATGGTGTCCGAATGTCGGCGTTTCCAGAAATAGCAACTTTTCACGCATCGCGCGCCGTAAAGGAGTGATAGCGCAACTCCAGGATACGGCAACAGTTGCGGCTCTTTCCATGATCCAAGTTACTAATTTTGTTAATTGGTCGATCTTTTGACCATTTACCATCTATAGTGCTGCAGTTACACGCTCTCCCTCAAGACCTAGTGAGATGGGCATTATTATTCCGAATTGAAATCATTTTTACGCATTGAATGCACACAGAGTTACTGTTGAACGTTTATTGTCTTGAAACTGCGTGTATGGTGCACACGACTTAAAAAAGAATGACCTACCCATATGGGAGGGAATCTCGTTTAGGTTTTTAATTAAAATGTTTATTCGCCTTTGGGTCGAGATGCGGTGCGCTTACCATGGGAATACGTATCTCTGAAGCGGGTTACTCGTACTCTCATATACATAACCGACATTTTGTTTAATTGCGAATGTTAATGAGACGATGGTTCATGGGGATTATCCTGGCCCTTTTTTTTTAAGGTTCACAACTTGTTGTTATAAATTGGAGAAAACATCAGCATGCAGTCGAAAAGGCGGCATTTTAATTTGCTCAATTTGTCATGACCTTAGGGAACCGCTGGCCGGTATGTGGGTTACTGTGTTAAGGATTGAATTACAAATGAGCTGTAAGTTGAGTGGTTATTGTAATTTAATGATAGGAAATTGTTGTACATACATGCTGATGGCATTTTAAAAGTTAAATAATTTTTAAGTTGAGTATGGCACAGTATTCAGCTCCAGTTTATGGTGTTGGGAGTGTGTTCCATAGGTAATCTCGTGTAAATAATTAAGGGCACATAACTTTGAATGCGTATCTAAGGATGTTTGTAGAAATAGTTTAGACCCTGATCGGTGTCAACCAGGCGATACCCAGTTTTGTAACTACACATCAATTGTGCTTATTTTACTTCCACCCGGTAGCCATCGGATATTGGTTGCTGTCCACCCGGACTCAACTTGCTAAACTTATAACCGCAAGTGTTGACCAGAAGACAAAAATAGCAGCACTATAAACACGACAGCGGATGAATTCCCCAGATGGAACCAAAGGTGGCGTGATAAGCCTCCGAAGCGGAGATAGTACCCTATTCGGACTTCTTCGACATATTTGGTGCTTAGTCCGATAAGAATTTATAAGAACTAGTTGGGGTCTTGGAAAAGAAATGGTGGCGAATGAGCCCTAAAGGGAGCAACGGCAGCGCTCACACCCCCGCAGTGGGTTACTGACATTAGTATAACCGACCGCTCGTCCTAGGGGTTTCTAGTATGGAACTGGTAACCCAGGTTTGGTATTGTGCCGCCGGGGTAACTGCCCAACCATGGAAAAAAAATATAGTTACGAAGCAACAACAAGCCTTGGAAACGGACGGATTTACTGATACGAACCACGCAAACGAAAAAAGACAACGAACTTCGGATCTGTACGTGGAATGTTAGGTTAGGTGAACAATTAGCGGAGGCCCTAAACTGCTGCAAAGCAGATATCACAGTCATCCAAGAAGTGCGATGGGATGGGCCGGGCGAAAAGAGGATGGAAAACAGCGATATCTATTAAGGCGATTGTTACCTGCAACAGAAGCAGTGCCTATTTGTATGCGGATTCGTCGTTGGAGGTACACTTACGAGTATTTAAGAAGCCTTCAGTTTCAGATATGTGGACAAACGCCTCACGATAATTCGCATCAATGCTAAATTCGCCTTGATGCGAATTAAGCTCGCCCCCACAGAGGAAAAAGACGACGACACCAAAGTTCTACGAGCTCTTGAACAAACCATACGAGCACTGCCCTAGCTATGACATTCAAATTGTCCTAATTGTCCGATTTCAATGCTATGCCGAAGGGCATCTTTGGTTGTACAGTCGGAAAGTACAGCCTACACGACACCACCTCCGATAACGGATTCAAGCTGATCGACTTTGCTGCGGGGCGAAATATTGTCGTAGCTAGTATATGATTCCCGCATCTCGATATTCACAAGGGAACTTGAAGATCTCCTAATCAATCAACTGTCAACCAGATTGACCACATTGCCATCGACGCAAGGCACTCCCCCAGTATTATGGATATCGAAACTTTCAGAGGGACCAACATTAACTGGGACCACTACCTTGTTGTAGCCAAGGTACGGTTGCGGATATCCCGAACACTGCCAATACAAGGAAATATTGTGAGGAAGTTTGACGTCGGACTGTAACAATCGCAAGAGATCTCCAAATTCTGTCAGGCAGAATGAACCATTCAACCTGGATGATATATTGCCTAGACGAAGTGAAGATAGCCATATCTAAACTTAAGTCCAACAAAGCTGCAGGAGTTGACGGCCTAGCTGCCGAACTGTTCAAAGCGGCCGGCGATGACTTGGTAAGGAGCATGCACCAACTCATCTGTAAAATGTGATCGGATGAAACTATGCCCGATGAATGGAACCTCAGTATGGTTTGCCCGATCCTCAAAAAAGGAGACCGTCTGAACTGCGCCAACTACAGAGTCATCAGTCTCCTTAACATCGCTTATCTGCCGTGTTGTGTGAACGCCTGAAGCCGTTCGTGAACAACCTGATCAGTCCATATCAGTGTGGCTTTAGGCCAGGAAAGTCCACCATCGATCAAATATTCACGCTATGGTAGATCTTGGAAAAAATCTTTTCATCGATTTTAAGGCCGCATATGACAGCAATATAGAGACGAGCTATATAGAGAAATATCTGGTTTTGGCATCACTGCCAAACTCGTCCGTTTGTCCAGGATAGCGACGGAGAATGCACGCTGCTCCCATCAAGGTATGAAAAGACCTCACGTAGATTTTTGATGTCACAAAATCATTCAGACCAGGCGACGCGCTGTCATGCGATTTCTTTAACGTCGTTCTAGTGCAAAACTCACGCGCCAACATCAGAGGTACAATCTTTCAAAGGTCCGTCCAATTACTCCCATACTCCGACGATATTGACATAATCGGAAGGACGCAGCATGATGTCATTGGCGTTTTCTTGAGTATTGAGGCGGAAACGGCGAAGATGGGTTTAACAGTCAATGAGGTCAAGACCAAGTATATGCTTTCAACAAGAAAGGACAACCAACATCAACGTCTCGGGCGGAACATCACCGTAAACAGATATAATTTTGAGGTAGTTAGGGACTTTGACTACCTAGACTCTGCAATAAATTAAGACAACGGCACGAGCGTTGAGATCAAATGAAGAATAACTCTTGCCAACCGCTGCTTTTTTGGGCTAAGAAGGCAACTGAGTAGCAAAGCCCGCTCTAAAACGACTCAGAGCTCAGAGCTCAGAGATCAAAAGTGGATGAGGTTGTTCTTGGCTGTTTTGAGATGGAAAATTCTTCGGGTGGAGGAGGAGATACAACGACAAACTGTACGGGCTATACAGTGACATCGAGCCAGGAGAGTGAAGGTCCAACGACTTAGGTGGCTAGGTTATGTAGAGCGCATGGACACCAATGCTCCGTCGCGAAAAATCTTCGAATGGACTGGACTGAGCAGTAGAGGAAGACTCAGGTGGCGCACGCAAGTGGAAAGGGACCTCAACCAACTTAGCGTGTGAAACTGGAGGTAGCTAGCTAAAGATCGACCTGGCTAGCGATGCTTGCTGGTTGAAGCCCAGGTCCACCCCGGACTGTAGCGCCACCTTAAGTAAGTAAGTAACCAAGCACAAGGAAAGAGAACGAGGTATCTTTGCTTCAAAGAACACAATTCTAAGTGATGGAAAACATTAAACAATAAATCATAAAGTTTCAAGTTAATGATTGAACTCGAAAATACTACCACTACCCTAGCCCTTCACTCAATTTTCTTTCATTTTCTACTCCACTCAATGTCATTGAAAGTCCTGTCAACTTCTTTAAAATGTCCCTTATACCTCATTCAGTTCAATATCCCTATTTCCCCCTAATTGAAGGCAACACAACATAATGAATCTTTTCTATCCTTACTCGTTAGCCACCAATTTGTTCTGACATTTAGCTAATTAGACCAATCAATTCTTTCCCCCCATTAACCCTTGTCACCAGCCAGCGACCAACCAAACTGAAGCTACTTCCACACAATTCTCTACTTGTCCACACTTCAAAATATCCATTAGTCCTGCTGGAGGCAACATCTAAACATCCAAGTAATTGATTGGACACTATTAGCCATACAAACCACCCACACATCGCGTTCAGAGTGTACCTACTCTACTTCGTCACTTTAAGGATTAAAGGATTTCCATCGCAGGCAAGTTATACACAGTTTGTAACTAAAGCGAAAATCGATTTACTATAAAATAAGAAATGCAGATACACAAAAATTCCATGGAATGTATCTCAAGGATTTAATATTTATTATTCTCGTCCTTTTTCGATTCGGTTACTTTATATGGAATTAATTGGATTTGTCGAAGGATATACGACTATATGTGCTTGGAAGGGATAATCGAAATTTATATGAGAGTATTAAGGATGTGGATTTCAATTGGGCATGTGAATTGAGTCAAAATAAATAACGCAAAGGATCAATAAGTCGAAAGAGAAAAAAAAGTAATTTAGTTCGCTGCAGAAAAGTAGTTGAGTTGACATCTGGATAGTGGCCCCCTCCCACGGGGTAATGATGGATTTCCCATGAACGTGAATACGGGAATTGAAGAGGACGACCATAAACACAGTTCGCACAGTTTGAAATTTATGAGGAGAATGTAGAGTGGTTTTGTTTATTAAGCCTGTGGCGCCACTAAGGCAGTTTCACACATTTTGACAACAGAATAGATAAACACTTGAGAAGGTAATAAAAAATTGCAATGAATGTGTGTTGTGCTCTCCCGTTGAGAAAACAAGAATATTGTCGTTTGTGAACAAGTTACAAATATTTGAAACAAGTGAAACATAAAAGGGATTCTATGAGATGAGAATTGTGGCGTGAGATACGTGATTGATCTATAGATAGATTCATCTGGATAGATGCACTTTAATTTACGGTCTAAATTGAAGTGTCAGCAGAGAAGCAGACTGACCCTACAAGGTTACACAATCTGTTGAACCTGAGAAGTTATTTTATTCCTTTCCAATATTTAGTCACAAATAAATAAAACAATTTTTTCGTGCTAACAGCCTGGTCTAGCTTCTCGCAGCTACTCGTGTTGTGCGCCTCACGAATGGTTGGGACCTACAGTGTTATGCTGTTTCCAAAGGGCAATTTTTGTTGGTTTGATGGGTTGACGTAGAGGGTGAAAGACCAACTACGCCAAACTTAGATCAATGTAAATCTATTGTGATGCCCAAGGAGTGTAGCTTGCCCACTCGTGAACTCTATGGGTTCTTAAACCAACCCGATGCATTTATAAATTTGGTTATCTTATTTACCGATACATTTGATAGTTCTTCTAAGTTGAATCTAAGGTGGTAGAGTCCTAGACAATGGCACAGGAAGTGAGGTGTATCTTCATGTACATCTTCATTTCCGCAGCTTCTACAAATATCCTCTTCGCTTATTCCGCAACAAGTTATGTCTGTTGAAGTGTAGAATTTGCTCGGTACGATTTTTATCGTCAGAGTTTTCTTATAATTATACAGGATTCTAGTGACCTCCATCTGCTATTTACTATGGCAATCATTTTATTTCTAAATTCTAGGCTCAGGTTGCAGGGTGGTGTCTTAATTGACGAGTCAGCTCGTTCAGGATTTAGATCTGAGCCCTTCCTTGCCAGCTCGTCAGCCCTCTCATTTCCTAAAACGTCATTATGTCCTGGTACCCAGCAGAGATTTACATTGTGTTGCGTACAAAGAACCCGTATCTCTTCGCGACAGCAACGCACAAGCTTCGATTTTATTTGTGTGGCGGAAATCGCTCTTAAAGGTGATATCATCTGGTGGTATAGCTTTCATTGCAGCGTCCCGGGCAACTGTTGCCACCGTCAAGACCTTCGCTTGAAAAACACTGCTATAGTCCGGAAGCCGAATTGACTTGTTCGAATTGAGTTTTACAGAAAAATCCCTGCACCTACTCCCACGTCCATCTTGGATCTATCAATGTAGATGGAGATGGAGTTGTCATTTACGGACTCAAAAATGAACCGGAAAACGGTTTATGAAAGTCTAAATAGGGCACTATGTAGTCTGTGCTAACATCTTCGCCCATGTATTTGCGTAAAATCTGAGCATGCCCCGTCAAGCTTGATGGCGCTGACATTACGACAATTTTACTCTCGGATGTTTGTTAGACGTCCGGCAGAGGTGCGACCGTGAGAAAACTTTTTTTTTCTTATTTTTGTGTTTTCTTGGCTTCGAACGTTGAACACCTCGCTCAGTGATCGCGCAGTAAACCACTGAGCTACCGCTCCTGCAATATTTAGTCACAAGGTGTCACAAAATTCACGCAAGATTTGAATTTTGGGCCATTTCTACCTACGAAAAGAAAAAGAAGACAGCGTGACAGCTAACAGTTCAGGGTTATTAAAAATGGAGTGCTACACGAAAGAACAACGCATTTTCAATGTTCAGCAATATTTTAAAAATAATGAAGGTTTGGCAGCCACAGTTTGCAATTTTCGTACAAAATATGGTCGGAATAGTGATTTAACTTCATCAACTGTGAAGAGATCAATTAGTGATCTTAGACATTCTGGCCGTCCTTTAACAAGTCGTTCAACACAAAACATCGAAGCAGTTCGGGAGAATGTTGTTTAGAGTCCAGGAACATTAATTCGGCACCGTGGTTAAGACTTGGACATTTCGAGAAGCTCTTTACAGCGTATTCTCACGAAAGATTTGCATCTTCATGCATACAAAGTGCAATTGACTTAAGAACTGAAGCGTACTGACCACGCACAGCGACCTTCATTTGTACAGTGAAACAGATGGTATTGTTTGTACTTTAAACCTTGTACCTGATTGTTTAAAATATACGGCTCTTGGATTAAAGCCACGTCCACGCTTTCTTCATTGATAAGGAGCAAGAGGTCGTCAGTGGCTGCTTTGGAGTGGTGCAAATTAATCTGTACTACCGACAGCTTCTGACTCATTCTTGCAGTCTTCATTCAGGACCTTGCACCGGATTTTTCCCAGACCGAATTTGACCAAGCCAGATCTACTTGTTAGCATTTCCACTGAGCTTTTGTTCACTGCCAGTAAAAGCTCTTTGTCTTCCTTATCCTCGTTGTTTCTTTTTAGCCTTGAGTGGATCACGTTCCAGTCTTTAATGGGGAGGCCACTATTCTGTACCGCCAGAAGCTTGTACAGAACAGGAGGTGGAATCCCTGGTTTAAAGCATATAGGCTTTAGTTTTGCACCCTCCCATAGTTCACCAATATTGACGATTGTGCGAGTGAGAAAACCAAGTGATTTATCACATCCGCATCCAACGATCTTGACACCTTCAAGCCATCGAACTTGAATGCAGAGGATCACTGTTTCCAATGATTGTCATCATAACTTTAAGGATCTCGTTTTCCACCAGTAACCAATTATCTAGGGTAATCTTGCTATCGGGGTCTTTTAGGTCTACGATAGCTACCTCTAATTCAGTTGGGGTGTTTTCGAGTAAGGTCGCTGGCTTAGTTTTCTTTGCAGCATTCGCTAGTACTTCATCCTCAGACCGTTGGTACGTTGGAAATCGATCCCGAGGTGCTTAGAGCCGAGACCGTAGAGCTTTTGCCGACCTGTTCTTTGACGACATTTTTAGGGATCATCTTAAGTTTGGTCATCAGTGCTCTTTTGCTCGTATCAGCTTTCGTGATCGCTTGCCTATCAATGAGATCGCTCGCCCGTTCTTGGTTGATCTTTTTAGGGATCAGTCCAGATTTGGCAAGTTGTTCCCGATTGATAGGTGTGTTTCTCTTGCTCTTTGTTTGCTTCTTGGATGGAGCTACAACGGGTTCATTTGAATCTTTACTTTTCTCTGCAGTTACAGGAGCGCTTCGTGCTGCCCGACGTTCATATGATTGCATCGATTTCTTATGCTTCTTAATCAATGCCTTGTCTCTTTCAGTGAGGGAGGCCTGATCCTTCTCTTTCGTTTTATTTAGGAACCTTTGAGAGGACGTGATGTAGCCGCGGATCCTATCTGATTTTGGGGTTGCAACGGGTTTCAGTGTCTGATCGGTTCCTGATTCGTTGAGCAATTCGTTCTCCGTCTCAGGGCCTACGTCGATGGTATCGGGAGGAGGAAGAGATTCCGAAGAAAAGAGATTCCGATTGAGTCCGAATCGCTATAACTATTAGTTTTTTATTAATCCCGGTTTTGTTTGTTGTTTGTTGTCGTTGTCATTGTCATTATTGTTTTTGTTCTTTTCTTTTTGATTTTCTGTTTGTTTGTTCGTTTTGATACAGATTTTGGTCGGAAGTATATAGTCAGTCCCAGCAGCGCCGATATACCTGGATAAGACAAAATGGTTACGACAGAACTTGCCTGGGTGTCTGAAGGAGCTTGTTAGTGACTAGTTTGACCCATAACCTTTCATTCTTGAGCACGGATTTTGCACTATGTGCGCTCACACCACCACTGAAATTAGATACCTCTATCCTATGGTAAAGACGCATATAATGGGTATTGAACTCATCAATTCGCCCTTACACACTGACATCGCACGAGACAACTGTGATGATTATTATCGGCTGGCACCCACTAGGAGGAATTTTTACCAGCCGTCATGAACAATAGTATTCGACTCACCATTACGACAAAGCTTACTATAATTATATGGCTTTCCATTTATGTCGGAGGTCACTATAATATAGTTATCCACTACCTATTGCAAAGTCACAGCTATACGTATAACAGAGGGTGTGTCCGGTTGCCTTTATGTGACTATACACTGCTGTATTAGATTACAACTGACATCTTACCCGCCACTACAGCTATCTAGATCCAAATAACCCAAGGACTTAAGTTTTTCATTTGAAAAAGCAAATCGATTTCGCTTTTTCCATCCCAGCCTTTCGAAATTCCAAACCTCTTATCTAAAATCCAGTAACAGCTCGTTTCTACAGTAAATTCCAATTACAAGCTTCCAGACACCTTCAACCTGAGATCGGTGTACTTCCACACAAAGTATCCCATTTCTACCCGCCTTAACCACACCAAGTGCCGATAAATGCCCATCATTTACTCATAAATTGTCAATTTGTTAGGTTGCATTAATACCAACAACAAAATTATAGTTATTATCAGACCGCATGTAGAAAGTGCCTCGAGGCCATTCCCAAAATGCCCGGCGAGCAACTCAATACGCGCCTAAAAACTCGGTCATGTCCATGCCATTCTTCGCAGTGTTGTGCCTCTCGGAAGAGAGACAGACCAATTTTCGTCTCGAAAATGAATGCGCATAGGGTTTAGCTTTAGCGCTGCCACGCCATCATGCGGTGAGATAATTGCGTTGTCTCAGCGAAGTAATTATTCATGGTCAATAAATTCTGTCCGTCCGTGTGCGCGGAGAGTGGCTAAGCCATCGAAAAAATAAAACCGCATACGAGTAACATGGACATTGATTTAAATAACAGCTATTAAGGATAATCGAGCGACCAGTGGCCGATGAGATTTATATTCGAGATTCGTGGACGGGGAGTGTACGAGTATATGAAAATGGAATTTGAAAGTGGCCAACAATGCATGTTGGATCTCATGAGGGAGATACTAAATCCGGAACTGTAAACTGTTAGTATGTATTCGTAATAAATTGTGGCGGATCTAATGCGCGCGTCGCTGTGCGCCGTACTAATGTAATTCTTCTTAAAGTGGCGGCTATCGTGCCCACCCCTAATCCAATCTGTCCGACAGATAAATCTCAAAACACGCAGATATACACTATCTAATGGTCGGGTAAGCGCACACCACCTCCTCCACGGCGGATTCGTGTAGTTTCACATGTTTCTAGGTGTTGCCACGGTTGTTCTTGTGCCAGCGGCGGTTGATTACTCTGAGGCAACCTTTACCTGCTGCAAAGAGCCCCAGAGAAATAGACGCATACCGCCTGCCGTTTGTACTAATTGCAGTGCACGTCAGGTGTTTTTTGTTGTTAGATGATTGTAGTGCGATAAGTCTGTGTTTTGCATCGAATGATATTGAAAGGATTACCTGAGCATGCAATCTGTTTCACTTGGTCAAACGACCACACTGTAAACAGTGCATAAGATTTCCCATGGATAAGATATTCGAAAGATCATGATAACATAGATTATGCCTAAGCATCGTGCACAAATCCGGAAAGTATACAAAACGAAATTTATCACTGCTCGAACTGTCTTACGGATGAGATTGTTAGCGGAAGCAATGCGGTGAATCAGAATGAATCTTTTTCCAGATTTTGATATTTCTTGATCTATATAATTTTATTTCAAAACGCCCTCTTTGATAAGCCACTGCAGTTGTGGTTTTGGAAAAGTACGAGCCTTTGGTTGCTAACAACATTGACCTTACCAAGTTAAATGAACAAAAAATCAACTCCTCAAGTCTGATCACGCAGGACAAAATTCTTTGGGCGCTACATAGCTTCAAACCATATAAAACAGCCATACTGTAATAGTGTATAGACCAGCTGCTACTTACTTCTTTTTATTTATGTCCTGTTTCGCCTTGTGGGTCCTATGACCTCTGTTATGCCTATGCGCTATCGTGTACAGTTCCTGGCAATGAGCTTTCAGCTCTCTCCAACTCTTCCTCAATTTCCCCTACTCCTCAACTACCACCTTGTGTCAACTAATTTCATTGTATCACGTAGTTTTCTATGGAACTGTCGCCTTTTCGAAGTGTATGACCAATCCACTGCCAATTCCGTCGTTGGATGATTGTGCCTATTGGTTCCTGGCCCGTTCTTTGGTAAAGATGTTGGTTAGAGACACGGTTAGGCCAGAAAACCCTTAAGATGTTCCGTAGGTACCTATTAATGAACGTCTGTAGTTTTTTGTGAAAGTAGCGGTCACCTTCCAAGTGTTGCACCCATACAACAGCACGGATTCAACATTTGTTTAAGCTGATTGCATTGCTTCGCCATGTCATAACCATCATTCTAAATGCAGACTTTGCTTTACCGATTCATTTAACAATATCCTGTTTGGTTCCACCTTCGGTCGAGACAATACTCCCAAGATATTGGAAACTCTCTACTCACTCTACCGGTAGTCCAGCAATGCTAACTTGGGTTAATGAGTTAGTACCGAGGTTGATGATTTTGGTTTTGGTAGTCTAATCATTTGCCTTCCTCTCCTCCACACTTGCTGTCATTTAGTGCAGATCCATAATCCTGTGAAAGAATAAACAAACGTCGTCAGTGTAGTCCATATGTTTGAGTTGAGATGTAAGAGTCCAACGAATTCCCCCGTTCAATTAATCATGAATAAATAAAGTACCAGCGATAGCATGCAGCCTTGTGGGACCCCAATTTGGATCTCGAATTCCTCGTATGGTTCAGCTTTTCTCTCTGCAGAACATGACATTTAGACCCATCCTAGGTTGCTTTGATAAAGTTATTAGTTTATCAGGTATACCTCTCCTGTGCAAGGCAAGTCAGGTAAACTGTCTGTTGGCACTGTTAAACTCCTTTTCAAAATCAATGAACAGCGGCTGAAGTTCTGACAGGTATTCAACGCACTGTTCAATAATGATCCGCAGGCGGAAACCTGCTTGTTCGGCATCCAGTATATCTTCCAGATGTTCCTTTATTGACTCAAGAATTATTTTGGCTATTATCTTAGCAACAGCGGGAAGAACGCAAACGCCTCTCCAGTTTTCGCACACCATAAGACTACCTTTTTTAGGGAGCTTGACAATCATTTCCTTCTTTCACTCATCGGGGAAACTTTCTGCCCCCAAGCTCTCTCTATAAGAGGATATAAAAGCTCTGCTGAGCGATGACCACCTGTCAGCTCTTTGGTGATTCTGTAAACGGTTTTGCTATCGCACCTGCTCGCTGCTTCCTCTGCTTCTGTGGACAGGGCTTTGATATAGTTACGTTTGTCACGTAGTGAGGTACGCTGCACTTCTCTCGTGCTATATCAGGTAAGCCCTGCCATCTACCAACAATACTTTCCGCCCAAATGTGAAAACATTTTTCACAGCGTTCCAATGTTCTTGGATGGTTGTCGGCAGTGAGCTGCTGATTGCTTCCACTTTTAGCGAAAAGTGATCCCTTAATTGTTGGCGTACTGAGGGGATATTTAGCCGGCCGATATTATCCCTAGGCATTCTGGTGATATTGCAGTACAGATGCAGTACGTAAGTGGACAGTAGCTACCATAATGTGATGATCTGGTACCAACTCCATGTCGGCTCCTCGTCTGTTTCGGACGTACAACTTCTAAAACTTCGACTGATCGCCAAATGGGCGATTTGGTTGGACGATGGTTGCCTGTAGTTGACACTCAGTTGACTTTGTGGCAGGTCTTATGCTCAAACATGGTGCCTCCTATGACTAGGCGATTGGTGTTGCAGAAATCAACAAATCTTTCAGGATTGTCATTTCGGTCGCCGAGGCCATGCTTACCGATCACATGCCTGAGCCCTTCATTGTCGTTGCCTACCTTTTCATTCAGGTCGCCCATCACGATGACGATATTTCCGTTCGCCGTTGCATTAAATACGATGCTTAGCTAATTGTAAAAGTTGTCCTTTTCATCCTCAGTTGAGGAATTCGTTGGGGCGTAACTTTATATGGTCGTGACGCGCCGTACGATTGTTGCGCTACTGGTTCAAATCAAGTTTTGAGCAGTAGTAATAGTTTCCCGATCAATCGCAATGCAGATCCCCAGCTCTGTATGGAGGACCCTACTTTTTAGCATTTGCTTGATCCAGTAGTAAAGGTAACTGAACAGCTTACATAATTGCAATGTCTTGTTTAAGACAGTTACTGTCGCGGTTAAGTTGGGCACACCTTCCAAATTCCCGCTTGCAAGATTCCATATAATAGCTTCCGCTACCATAAGACAGAATCAATGCAAACCTAAGTTCTACAAATTCATACGAGTATGCATTTAACGACAAAACGTTTGCCGACAAAGTGAAGAAGATGAAACGAATATTCCAAGTGCCAAGCAATAACAAAGACTTCAATGACATAAAACCCATCAACAACGATGCCAATAAATGAAAGTATCAACCAGCCTGGTTAAGGTCCAAATGCATATCATTACTCCAAATTTCTTCACAACTCAGACAAAATTGCGCATTTTTCCATTCCAGGTCCATAAATTAAACCTTCTTCTTCTTCTTTTCCTTCTTAGGCCTCTCTTCCTTCCTTCAACCACAAATCCATTAATTTCTTCTCGCCCCATATTCACTGAAAGCCGTACATCTTTTCGCGTGGCGGCCAGCCGGAGTCCACAAATAGGACAAACGATGATACCATTTGGCCGGCTATACGACTTCCACCTACTGCCGCAGAGATTCTCTTGGACAATAAAACGAAGTAAAAACCAAGCCTGGCCAAAACTATAAATTACCTCTGCAATAAAAGTGACGATTATCATCTCTAAGTTAACTGTGCCCACGGCACACATCGTCTCTTCCCGAGTAGATGGACAACATACGTTTGCTAGGTGAGGAGTATAGTCACGTTGGACGGGATTACACATAAGTACCTAGAGTCATATACATACTCTGTTGCACAATTTGCATAAAAAAAAAAAAACGAGATATCCGCACACTTGCAATCGATACGTAGATACAGGTATCCCGGTGTACATGGGCAGCATGACAATTATTTTACTGGTGATGCCCTTTTGGTCCTGCGGGCAGGAGATAGCATCATCTCTGTAGAATTAAGTTATTTGTAGGCGCGCGCGACAATGACATGTATAACAACTCCAGCAGAGTGGATGGAGAAAGTGTCAGTGCGCCGCCATTGGCTCTATGGCCTTTAGGGGTTATCACGATGTCTCTGTGCACAAATTGACTCGTTAACAAATGATTGTCGACATTTGTATGGCAATGGAGCAGAGTACTCGTATTGCATTGCACTGGCCACACTGCAATTCGATCTATTGTGTGTGGATAAACTGGAAATTGTTTTGTTGTCGTTTTGTCTTGGGAAGCAGCCGACGGCGACAGGTCCCTACTGCAAGTGTAATGTGCACCCAGGTGATACCAAAGGATTATTGTCCTGCAGGGAATTTTGTAATTAAAATTACAGTCCTCTCAAGGGGACATTGCACTTGGCAGGGATTTGAATTTTTGTTTTGTTGTAGCCAGGACAGACATGAGTGTGATGTGTCCTTTTGCCATGTCGTTGGCAATAAAGTCAGGAATTTGTGTTGGGATAATAGTTCTCTCTATATGGCTCAATAAATTGATGGGATTTATCTGATAGCTGGAAATTTTAATTACCAACTGTGGCAGGTTTAATGGCTCGTATAGATGAATTGATTGCGAGGAGGGTGGTATAAAATTTGTGTATGCCAGTGTTTTTGTAATTGCCAGCTTTAGGGGAATTTAAAGAGTTAGTGTTATGAACACCTGGTGATCTATGCATTTTCTAGCAGTGATCTGCTAACTCCGTCAGAAATCCTTCTGGTACTGGGGATTAAACTTTTGGCTACCGTAAACGTACGAATCGGTGGAGGGGAGATACGAGCAGGTAGAGCGTGAAATGTTCCGCCTTTAGATCAACATCCTGGGCATAACCGAAACCAAGTGAAGAGGAAAAGCTGAGTACAGATCAGATACGGGACAAACGAGAATGTTGTATTCCGGTGAGGATGGAAGGGAGGGTAGCTAAAGATTAAAAGGTGGAAGCAGTCTCATTTCCTGTGCCCCAATTTCCTTTGTTCGAAGATCCGCAACAGCACCATTATTCAGTGCTACGCCCTTACAAATGAAGCGACAGAGGAAGAGAAAACTGATTTCTAGGTAGGTAGGCAAAGTGGTGGTTCGAAAAGGAGCCCAATTAGCGCTAAGTGCGCCATTTTGCTACCACAAAAAACTCGTGTACCCTGCTTGTTTACGTGTGTTATTGGAAATCCAGACCGTGGAGTTCAGAAACAGGATTAGTTCTCCAATCCGTTTAGAGGCTATCTCTCTAAAATCGTCAAAGAAGGGTTTACCTAGCGTGCGTTGTCTGGTCCTTGCTAGGGCAGGACAACTGCAAAGAAAGTGGAAAAGAGTTTACCTCTCATTACTGTCTTTGCAGCTGCGACAGAAACTGTTGTGAGGAATGCCAAGTTTGGCCTCGGGGTCTGCTATAGGCCAGTGGCCTATAATAATGGCTACAATTCTGGCAATATCAGGCCTTGATCTGCCAAGTAGCTCATTTGATTTAGGTTTGTTGAAACTGGGTCATGTCTTTCTTGATATGGCACAACTGGTAAGGTTGTCCCACCCGAGGTTGGCTATCTGGAGGAAGTGAAGGTGTAAATTGCCCTTAACGGCTCCTATCGGAATATTGACTCTTTCCGCTAGCGATCCGTTAAGGGCTGACCCTCGCCTGGCCAGCTCATCTGCACGCTCGTTACCCTCACAATTGCTGTGTCCTGGGACCCAAATGAGTGTAATTCCAGAATGGATACTTTGTTCATTTATTTCAAACCGGCATTGCTCTACCAGTTTTGATGGTAACCGAATTAATGGCCTTGATTGCGGCTTAGCTATCAGAAAAGATGCCTACACTTAGGTTGAACGTTGGGAGATTTTTGTTAGTATACAGCAAGCCTACCGAATCACGAGAAGCTCCGCTTGAAAGACACTATCAGAATCTGGGAGACGGAAGGATTTCGATATATTCAGTTGGTCCGAGAAAATGCCTGCGCCAACTCCGCAGTCCATTTTCGAACCATCCGTATATACAGATATCAAAGTCATTGGTTACCATTCCGTTCTTCTATTCTGCTCTGGTAGGGATCTTTACTGAAAAAGTTTTGCTGAAGTCGAGCGTGGGAGTCCTGTAATCGGTCGAAGATGTCACCAGTTCACTTGGTATCATCTCCAGGACCTTACAGTGGCCATATGGCTTTGCTATCCAACACCCAGTTTCCCTGAGCCAGACGGCTCTGCATATAGCTTAAAATTTAATATGGAGTTCAAGGGGGATCAGATGCAGGATCACACTTACAGCATCTGTTGGGCAAGATCTCAATGCTCCTGTGATGCCTACACACGCCGATCTTTTTGCTTTTTTGATTATGTTGGTGTTATATTTCTTATGTAAGGCGGGCCTCCATACTATGGCGCCATAGGTAAGAATTGGACGCACAAAGGTTGTGTACATCCATAGGGTCATCTTTGGCTGGAGACCCAATTTTTTACCGAATGTTCTGCTGCAGGCCACACTTGCTTTCTTAACCCGCTGCTTTATGCTAAGTTTCCAACTTAGTCTCGGATCTAGAATAGTGTTTAGGTATTTTGCACTGGAACATAGTGAGAGTAGTTGACCTTCTAGTTTGGAAAGCATGAATTCCTGTAGCTTTGTTTTAGTGGTGAATAGCATCATTTCGGTCTTGTCTGGATTTACTTCAAGGCCACATCTCGTAGCCCAAGAGTGAACCTTATCCAGACAACTTTCCATGATTTGACCTATCGTGGTGAGGAACTTTCCTGACACTAATAAAAACAACTCCATCATCGTACGCAACCACCTTAATCCCCTCCTTTATCGATCGCCATTATCCATAGCAAGGGGGAGATAACACCACCTTGTGGGGTTCCTCTATTTCAGATCTTAGTTGTACTGCTGTAACCTAGTGTTGCTTTGTTTATTCTAGTATTTAGCATGGATATCATTCTCTACACTTAACTCGGTGAGAGACTCTTGAATAGGTTTGGTATGGATGTTGTCCCAAAAAAACACCCTGTACATACGTGGTACTTACTACCAAACTTTACCACTTTGCATTGTCTGACATTAGGTCTGTTTCCGTATTTGACCGAGTTGAGAATTTCTACGAAATTGGAAGAAAATTGATTAAATCCACGGGGATCGCCGTGTACGGAACCAGAAGTTGACCAATTTTCTTCAAATTTCTTAAAAATTCGCAACTCTAGCCATGTACGAGAACACTGACCTATTGTTGGGTAGGCTTTGGGCAGAATATACATAAAAGTATGTAAGTACGTTTCCACTGTATTATAAAACCAATTTTATGCCAGTAATTCTATGTCAATATGACTAAAGCTTTGCTTCATTTTTCTTCATAACCATAGTCCATTGCATCTCCAAGGACTCATCCAATACTCGTAGCTACTTTATCTCAAATCTGAGTCCATCGTCAAATTCGCAAAAAAAAAAAATTTCTTCCCAATAATCGATTATCTCGATTACTCACTGCCAAAGGTAAACATTCGCCCCGAAAACAATTTCAAAATCTCAAAGCCAAACACAGAACTGGAGAGACGCGTCGGAAAGTGTTACGTTTAGCACCGCTGTGTGGCACGACACAGCGACGACCGGAGCCGCACATTGATTTCTCTCTGTGCCGCTGGCTAACAGATTTGTATCTTATTAGTGGGCGGAGATCGAAAACCACCATCACTTCCAATTCCACCGCCTGGCCAGGCTTCTCCTGGTCTTGACCGAATTCCAATATTTGATTTTCCCATGACCGCACGATCGATCGAAAGGAGAAGGATGCTCAAATCATTTAACCAGGAGCACAAGCATACGCACGGAATTGAATTCGAATACGAATTCGGATTGGAACCATCAGATAATGTGGAGGTGGCAAAAGTCAAAGGATAACCATTTTGGGGAGATTTGTTTGTTTATGTGTAATGCGCGCTGCGCCTCCCCCGAGGGATGTTTGTTTCTTGGAGTTCCTCGCTCGCTGATTGCTTTTTTTTCCAGGGCATACTCGTAACAATCCGGAGGTAATTATTTTCTGTGGAGACCTTGATTCGAAGGAGAACATTGTGGAGTTTGGGATTTATGGGTTTTAATGATATAGCCCCGAAATGATTGTGAGAATTGATAAGAGCCACACTCCGTGATGTGTTTGCACAATTGATTGAATCTTGGTTCCAAGAAATGTGTAGACAATCCTTATTTTGCTTTGCAAATACATGCTCCTATTGAATTTCCATAAAAGTACTCAACTTGAGTGCGAAAATGAATGCATCCACTGAGGCAGATTGCATAACTCTGATGTATCTAACACCCTCAACTGGCGCCACGAAAACAACAGGTCACCCACCAAGGGAAAAGGACACTGAACTCTTCGCCGAGATTGCGCTCAAATGTAGGATGAATTTCTTAGAAAAACCTCCACACAAACACACCCAATTCGATGTCATTAAGGAGATGAATAAACTATCCTAGGATGCGCCAATAAGAACAACAGTCCGGGACTTGGTAAACTTCTTAAAAAAAGGATATACTCGTATCTATTAAAAAACAATTTACGTTCATCTTATTTCACTTACGGATCAACAATGACCGATGCACAAACAATAACAGAGAGCTATCAGGAAGCATAGAGAAAGGAAGGGAGTTTTTGCTCCTCTCTCATCGATAAAACCTAGGCGCCAACGTTAGTCGTCCTGTGAAACTTTTCGCCGCAGTTTTTTTTGTTTGTTTCTATTAGACTGTGTGTGTGTGCTGTTATTTTTGGCCAACAAATAATCACATTTCGCAGAAGAGCGATGAAATTAAATTATTTTTCGTATTCATGCGGCAGAGATATGGTATTTTTAGCTCACAGGACATTGTCGTCATCGTTGTCGTTCGTAGACACATCAATAACATTTGCAAGCCACCCAGACTGACTGAAGCCATGCCATGCATTCCTATGCGCTGCGATGTAATTCATTCCTCTTGTGTGTTGTGTTGTGTTCGAGAAGAAGACATTTGTATTCGGTCTGTGCGGGGTGTTTGTGTGGCTATAAGGATGCGACTATTTCTAGGAAAAGATAAAGAGATATCGTTCTTCTCATCCTCATGTGGCGCAATCTTTCCCATCATCTGCAATTACAATATGACAAATTGTGTCACACGAGAGAGAGAGAGAGGAAGGCGATGGCCAACGCCCGTATTCGAATATCGGTGCGCTGGAGCTGGTTACATTTCAGCAAAGGACTCCAAGGAGAAGAGGCAGCAATAATGATGTGCACTTTGAATGTCCCTGTAGCAAAGTTGGCGGTGTAAAGTAGCAAACTCAAGGCGAAGACGACGACGACTAATAAGGTGCTCATTTGACTTGTGGTGCCCTCAAGTGTCACATTCTCCACAAGCCATACAGACAAATTAGGTTCCATCCGAGGAATGTGATCATTTTACTGCGCGATTGATGTTGGCTTGGATTACCATTGACTATGATCTAAACGTGTTGTTTCAACTTTGGTGGAATTGACAAAGGATGTTCGAATTTTTTCTGTTTTTCGCTTTTATTTCCACATCAACATACTGAACTATTTCCGTTATTATAAAATTGAGTGCAGTGTTATATCTGTCTGTAGATACGAGACAGCAAGTCCGAATTTAAGTCTCACCAATTCTCATTCGAGAATACAAAACCTCTCTGAATTCGTTGTGAGGAACAGGTTTAAGGGTCGGAGTATTTGTGTCTGTAGTGCTTAACCCTTTAACCACTTTCAAGGTGGTTCTAGAATGCAATAACTATCTGAATTCGGTCGCAAGACTGAGCTCTGTGATTCTTGTCTGGGTTCCAGGCCACACTGAAATCATGGGGAATGAGATCTCCGATGAGATTGAAAAGCAAGACTCAGAGGATCTTTTCTCGGGACCCGAACCTGCTTTGCTCTTCCTGCGTCCTCGGTCAGGATCTCCATTGACGACTGATTTTCTTATGAATATAATTGTGTGTGACACGGTTCTCCCGGATGCGGGCAGACTAAACGAATGCTCCCGCACGTCTGTAAGAAATCCGCGGCATTCTTGCTGTCCCTCAGCAGAAAAGACTGCAGGCAACTTATTGTTAAACATCTCAGTGTGGTTGGCTTATAAATTTATAAATAAAATTGTCTTGAGGAAGGAGAACCTCCGACCTGAGCCAACTACAGAGGTATAAGTCTCCTTAACATCGCGTATAAGATCCTATCTGACATATTATGTGAACGCCCGAAACCCTTTGTCAACAATCTGGTTATTCCGCATCAGTATGGTTCTAGACCAGAAAAGTCCACCATAGACCAAATATTCACATTGCGGCAGGCCTTGGAAAAAACCCAGGGGCTCCAAATCGAAACTCACCACCTTTTCACTGATTTTAAAGTCGCCTATAATATCGTCTACGGAGATGAGCTGTACAGAGCAATGTCTAGCTTTGGCCAAACTCGTCCATCCACAGACGTGGACGTCCTAGCATACTGTAATGACGAAATACACGCTTCTCCATCAAGGTCGGTAACAACGTCACAGAGATTTGTCATGTTAGAAAAGGTCTACGAAATGGTGACGCGCTGTCACTTGAACGGACTGTGGGTATGATCTTTCAAAAGTTTGTCCAACTACAAGTACTATGAGCATACTGACATAATTAGAAGAACGCATCTGGCTGTAAGTGGTGGTTTCGTGAGTATTGAAACAGAAATGTAAATAATGGTATGCTCCGCCTAGCGTAGACATCAAGCTAAGAATCTTTAGGCACGGACAACTAAGGTGGCTTTAAGACCCTTATCACCCCAATCGTGATATAGGGCGCAGAAGTATAGATATGGATGAAAGGCAAGATTAGGTTAGGTTGGTTAGGTTGGAGGGAAGCGCACTTAAGTGCTTATCACGAGGCCAATACGGTCCATTTTGTTTCCCTTTTTGTTGTCTACATATATCTTGACAGCTCCTGTAGTCGGATGTGCCATTTCCCCTATCGCGCAGTGGCCTGTTAGCGCGCCTATCAAGTAGCGAATTTCTTTTTTATTCATCGCCAATAGGCTTTTTGTCCAGATTTGTAAGATATGACACAGTCGCTTCTGGAGGGTCAACTTAAGTCAACTGAAGTTAACTTAAGTCAACATAAGTTAACCTAAGTCAACATAAGTTAACCTAAGTCAACTTAAGTCAACTTATGTCAATCACCTGTGCTGGGAGCCGAGGCATATGGATATTCCAGGGAATTGTTGGGCAGATAATTTTGGTAATCATGGTTCTGTAGAAGCTGTAGGGACAAGGAGGAAGAAGAAACAACTCTCCAACTCATCTGCACTTGTCCAGCTCTCTCTGTCAGGAAAAGACTTCACTTAGCAGCTTGCTTCTGCGACAACCTCCGTGAGCTGGCTAACTCGAACGTTAGAAGCCTCTGTCGTTTCATTAGAAGCTCCAATTCGTTCTAAGATAAGACGGAATAAGTCTCTTGATCTTATGGTATTACAATGGACCTACTTTGGTCTAAGTGTGTCTGTGCTTAAGGCACCAGCAGCCACTGCTACAAGTCATAGTAGATGGAATACTGAAAGACCAGACGAAGTGCCCAACAAAGCTCTTAAAGCAGCAATAAGATGTAACCCTGAAATCTTCATCAAACCAAAGCAGCTACATATGTATGTCGCGAAAATAGTAACTTCCCCTCAATATGGAGGAAGCAGATGGTAGTTTTATTACCAAAAGCAAGAACAAATCCTGGCGAACCATCATCGATACATTGGGAAAATACAGGAACGCTTAATATTCAGTAGAATATTTCTGGTCACTGAATCAGAAGATGGTCCCTCGGACCAACGATATGGATTCCATAAAGCTTGATCCACAATAGATGCTATTTCACTTGACGTCAAAAATGCTTTCAATACACCAATCTGCAGCTATATAGTGGATGGTGGATTGATGTTCATAAATATGAATACCCCATGATATCATGCGAATAGTTGATAACTATCCGTATCGCCACCGAAGGGTGCAGCTATATGAAACCAACATAGTGATAAAGAAGTACTCCATAACTGCTGGCATTCCACAGGGCTCCGTCCTTGGACCGCTTCTGTGGAATATAATGTACGAAGGTATACTGAGACTACGAATCCCCAATGGAGTAAAAATCATAGGTTTCGACGACATAGCGATAGTGGTTACGGCAAAACACTTAGAAAAGCTAGGATTGAATACAAACAAGACCATCGCAACTGTTTAACAATGGCTAAAATCAAGGAGTTTAGCCTTGGCAGAATACAAGACAGAAACAGTGCTTATTAGTAGCCGTAGAATAAGAGAGACCATCAAAGTCAAGGTGGGGAGCTATACAATGCACTCCGAAAGATGCATAAAATATTTCGGAGTTATGATAGATGACAGGCTAAACTGTTCGCTCTGAGCTTTCGATAATGTTGCCAAATGTTGGGAGCTCAAGAAGCATCCAGAGACTATTACTGAAAATATATTGTAAGCTTAACAATGCTCTACGCATCCTTAATCTGGGCGAATGCATTAAAAGAAAAGAACAATTTGTCACCGTTGAATAGCGTCCATAGACTAACCGCACTTAGAGTTATATCGGTTTATATGACGCGGCATACGTAATCGTTGGTATGATCGCTATAGACATCCTAGTTAATGAAGGAAAAAGAATTCAGAATGGGAGAACTGAAAACTTTGCAGCTAAAGAACTAGGAAGACAAGAGAGGAAGACAATATCACTAGGAATGTGACAACAAGGATGGGATGGCTCACACAAGGGTAAGTGAACAACACCAGGTTAGAACCCTGGATAAGTAGAATACATGGAGAAGTTAATTACCAATTGGGACAACTTCTGTCGGTCCACGGCGACTATCTCTGATAACTCCATCGCTTTAGACTCGACGACTGGCCAGAATCCTGCATGCGGCGAAGACCCAGAACAATGTCGTTTTTAACTGCCCAAGGTTCCTTGAGGCAAAACGAAGATTGGAAAGAAATTATACTCGTATAAGATATATTACACTTAAGGCTCCGAAAAATATTGCGGAGATGCTAAAATCGGAGAACAATTATGACGCCGATAGCACATTATTAAGCCGAATACAAAGCGAGCTCAGACGGATGGAAAGCCGGAGAAGAATGCTGCAAAAGCAGACAAGGGTAAACCGAAAAACGCGCCTCGCGAAGTAAAACCTAGCGGTGATCCCGCGGGGCGAATTTCAGACCTAGCGGAGGTAAGGTTTAGTCTGTAAGAATCTGACACTACCGCGTAACCTGGAGTGCGGTGCCTACGTAAGGTTCCCCCTCCGCTTACTAAAAAAAAGCCAATGGAACCCAATCTAACTTAATCTTTCCTTGTGACGTAATTTTTTTTTTATATATAATTTGCGCGCGCCAAATGGGATATGAATACCATTAAATTATTTCAGGGCACGGGCGTTTGTAGAAATTGAGAGAGAGAGAAAGAAAGATTGGTGTAGTGGGTTTGAAACTTAGGTGGTATTAAGTTTCAGTAAACTCCAAGGGTGGCGTCCAAATAACTGGGGAGCTTGTTTGTTTTGCTTTTTGTCGTTGCTCATGATTCACAGTATTTTTTTCCTTCCACCTGATGTCATCATCATGATCAAGTTGCATTTAAACCATATGACCACCCTACTGCCAGTGTTATGCCTTCGCAGTAGAGTTGACTAAGCTTTCGCAATTGATCGATTCGCAATTGTTCGAGTTTTTTATTTATTTCAGACGAAATAAATAGATGATTGTTGAGATCAGGATTTGAACCGTGAACCAAGAGCGTGACAAGCGTTGATGTTAAAACTACACCACGGCCACTCTTAAATAATTAATATTTTGTTTCGGTTCTCGTTTGTTGAACGTTTCCTGAGAGTTGCTATAGAACACATGCTCTTCAAGCATTCGGATTTAAATTCCCGGTTGAATGAAGTCTGCTTTGATTTGAGATGTCATTGAACCTAGAGAAGGTGGCATTATAGAAAAGTCTAACTAAGGTCAATAACGTCGCCGGCAGTGACTTGTGCTGAATTTTTGTCCATACCTACTCGCTATATTTGTTAGACATGTTGCTCACCATCATGATGTGAAACGTGTGTTAAGAGCTATTTCCAACCCAAGGATCAGTTTCGTCTATACATTCGAAATCGTGACTGCTTACTTGCGTAAGAAGATTGCAAGTTGTTACCTATCTGATTGCATTTTCAAGGTCATTGTGCTTGTGAGCACCTCGTATACAAGTTCTTTATCTTCATCTCTGCCACAAAACTAAAAGCAGTTTCACAACACAGATAGATAGCCACGGATACCGCACCACAATTAATAATTCTCAGTAAAACGAAAAGCAAATCTGACTAGAGAAGGTGCATATCTCAGAAACACATCACTAACGTTGATTGACCAGTACCACCTCAGACGCCATCTGATCCAACCCATCAACTAAGTAATCAGACAAACAATCGTTGTTCTTGTAAAGTGCTCGTTGGTAGTAGAATATCCAAGGAAGGCATTGACCAGTTTGTAAATAAATTGGATGTCAAAAGCGATTGAATGTTACTTTGTGAGCATACCATTGCTAACGACACAATGATCCACTTGAAGGTGTCTCCTAAACTTTACGATAAACCTTCCTTATATCCTTTTTCTTGTGAACGTTCTGACGTTGAAACGAAGTCATATTTTGACGCTCGAAA
The DNA here is from genome assembly GCA_963082735.1 of Pocota personata. NCBI lineage: Eukaryota > Metazoa > Arthropoda > Insecta > Diptera > Syrphidae > Pocota > Pocota personata. The sequence continues at coordinate 10,180,845 of OY720432.1, read as the reverse complement.
ACTGTTTAGTATGCGGAGCAAATCGCCGATTTTAATTTGGCAAAGGTCGCTCAGCAGTGTCTGCCTTTTGGGACCAATTGGCCACACTATGTGGCGAAGATCATGTCCATAGCCGTCTTTAGTGATGTAATTCTTTTTTTTTCCATCGAATTTTACTCTTTCTGTGGCGGCGGCGGCGGTAATTTTCATCTCCTGAACGCATGTCCATTAAAGCCAAACAGATCGACAGCGATAAATTATTATAATTACGATGCGATTTTGCGATTTTTACGAGATAAGATCGCTGATCTTGGACGGCACGGTCGGCGAGGGTAAATCTTTGTTATTTTTGGCTGCTGTTACTTCTTTGCTTCTGCCGGACGCGCGCGCCGTAGAAGGATAATAGTTATTTTCGTTTTGTGGTAATTGTTGCGAGGTTGTTGTTTAGCAAAGAAGACCAGTGGGGCAATACAACCACGTTCTGAAGGATGTGAGATGCAGGGAGTACGTTCGAAAGAAGTTTTTAATGCTTTGACGATTATCACTTGAAAATTCTGCATTTAGCTAGAGGATTATTTGAAATTTAGGTAGGCAGGGGTGGCAGTTCCGTAGCACTAGGTGCCGTTTTGTTACCACAACTTACATGAAAAACCGGGGTTTTTTTGTTTGCGTTGGGAGGTGTGAATCTTTCAAAGACGAAACTTAGCCCGTATTCAGTAACAGTGTGGGATTTCCACCCACTAAACCCACCTCTCCTCCTACCCCTGGTCCTAGCGGTACTGCCGTCAAGCATTTCATCGCGAGGGGGGCTTCAGCCTTACATGCTCGGCTCGTTGGTGTTGGCAGCCGTCTGAGCGACGTTTCGCTGTCGTTCCTGTATTCGTTGTTCTTTCATGAAGGTAGCCGCCACAGTTTCGGTTACTGCTTCCCAAGCTTCTTGCATGCTCGTCATCTGCCTGGTGGTGTTCTCTGGTATGGGTGTGGACTTACCCAGTCAGTTCGCCAGCTAGTTACGTTCTTCGTGATATCGTGCACAGTGGAACATGATATGTCCTGCATCCTCGACTGCTTCCGTGCACGTTGGGCAATAAGGGTTGTCTTCGTGTCCAAATTTATGGAGGTAGGCTTTGAAATATCCATGACCAGTAAGCATTTGCGTCAGATAGAAGTTCAGCTCTCCATGCTTCCTATAGATTCAAGGGTCCATATTGGAGATTAATCTCTGCGTTAGGGACTCTAGAATTGCTTCAGTATGTACATTATTAAGAGCTCCTTCAAAGTCTAGAAAGGTGGCTAGTGTATAGATTTGTAGTGTATAGATTTTTCAACAGTTTGCACTACCTCGTGAAGGGCCATCTCTGTCGATTTTCCTTTGAGGAAAGCGTGCTTCGATTTGGAGAGGGATGGTTCTGCATCCAGGAGTCGCTCGTGAGTCTTCAGTACAAAGGAAGTTAGACAGGTCCATTGTGGTACCAGGATACCTACATGAGTAATTTCTTCCTAAAGAATGGGTAACTGTTGCGGTGGTAACCCTTTTCTTCTCCGCATCTATGTGCAGAATCATCTAGATCCATAAACAAAACTCTCTATTTTGCAATTATCGAGCTTAGCCAAGTAGAAGTATTCTCCTAGGGTTCTCCTTCTCAACATTGATAAAACAGGACAGGTGCGCAAAAGGCGAGTAATAGCTTCCTCCTTCTCCTGGTCTCTACAGCTTCTACAGAAATCGATGGAGGGCACACCCATTCTACGAGTATACTAAGAATGTTCTGGTCGAATAAATAATTGTTTACGAAAGACGAAATTGGCAATAGGCTGGTCAGTTAGTCAGTAGAACTTCGATTTAGTCAAAACCAAACAAATATTGGAATCTAAGTAGAAAATTGAGAAGGACAGCTCGTAGGCGTGGAATATATCCTTCGACTCTCTAGGGGTCTTAAGTCATATGCAAGTATTCAGTAGACTCGCGTTAGAGTGAACTAATAAGAATCCGGGCCTATGGACGCTCACGATCGTATAATTTGGACCTCCTGCCTCACTTTTCTCCTCGAATGTGTTGTTTCCAAGTCTAATAATCGAGTGAACTGCACATCATAAGTGACGTACGTGTGTGTTAAGGTTCAATTATCCATGTTTTTCAATCAGCTCGGGCTTTAGTTAACTCTCTCCACTTTTGCACACTCTAAACGTATATCGAATTCATCTTAGGTGGTAATATTTCTGCACAACTCGTCCTTAAGTCTTCCTCTGAAGGCTACGATGTATATATGCTTTGGACGACATCTATGATGGATCTATGTACCGATGTTCACCCTACCACGAGTCTACTGGTATAAGTAAGGTTTATGGCAGATAAAAAAAAGAGCTGAACAAAGTTAAAAATTGATTGATACTAATGAACATAAGACAAAGTGAGTATGTCTTCAATTAAGGATTGCTCCTTTCAATGAAACTAAGTATAAGCATTGTTATGGGAAACAGATAGCTATGTGCACAGGAAGCGATGAGCTCAGAGGCGTTGAGCACAGGGAGATGTGGGCCCTCCAAAGGAGAACGCAGGGAACTAATATGCACAGTGGGCGCTGAGCATCAAAGCTATGAGCACAGGGAGCTTTAATTACTACGTCGAGGCCATCGGTGGGGTCTTGAATTTAGTATGGATTTATGGCACTCGGTTGTAGTTATGGGATTGAAACCCGTCTTGATTTATTTCTGCTCTTCTGCCATTTTTTTAAGTTTAATGAGATTGTCATAAGCTTGCCAATTTCGCTTGACGACAAATACAAATAAGTTCAAAATCAGAACATCCTTAGTATGACATTCGGCCAGCAACTGTGTGTTAAACCAAAAACACATTCGAGGGGTCCGATCCGTAGTTTCAGCATAATGACGTTTTCTTTCATCCTAGACTTAGCAACTGGAAAGCATAAAAGCAAGAACAAACCTTTGTATAAAATGAGCAGTCAAGAACAAACACATATCGCCATTCAAATTCAGCCATCGGGGATCTGGTTTCATAGCTCCTTTGAAGAATTCATGTAAATTGTCGAAAAGATAACATTACAATGTTAGCAGCTGGATCAGTCGATGAAGGATTATCACAATTGGAGAAGTGGGCTTCATTCAGTATTGCAGTGGTGCGGTATAGTTGGTAACCGTATCGACTAACAATCAATGTTCAGTTTCACCATTGTTTGACTGCGATTGCTGCTACCATGGGCTTATATGAGAGCGCGGGCACATAGCGATGGTAAGAAGCGAAGCCCTGACTGAACACATGTTTTCAGAACGAGATTAGACTCTATGACGGATTAGTCAATAGCTTTGCGCATAGTCGAACAAAATAAATGTGGCTTTGCACCGAGTGTTAAAGTGGCTGCAAACGTCTTAATTTTTCTGCAAGATTACTCGTCCTGACGAAAACGACGTGTGTCGCTGGAGACTGATCTGGTCCAGTGTGCGATTTGCCCCTTCTTCTTGAACGTGTTGGTAAATCTGCTTCGTGTAGCTATGGCCCTTCACGAGAAGCAACGTGTGATTTTTACTTGGCTAGTATTGGTTTCCTGATAATTTTCGATCTCGAGATTTTGATCAATCTTGGTATAGGGAATCTCAAAAAAATGTGTCCCTCTTCTGTCTGTTTGTCTGTATGTGCAGGCGACTGCAGCCTAAAACGCAGAACGGAAGATTTTATTCAAGCTTCATATTTTTGAATCGATTTTATCGAAAACGGCTCCAACGATTTTGATAGAATTTGATATTTTGGTTTGGGTGGGCATAAGCTATAGGATGGCGAACAAGGTTTTTGCTTAAAAATATGCATAACGGTACTTTGGTTAATGATGTGTTTTTGAAAATTGTTCTCGGATAAGACTCAGGCGACTTTGTTCAAATTCGTTATCTAGACAACATTTGGCATATACAAGGGTATGGCTCACCATGTTTTACAAAATTGTTGAAATGGGTATTATTTACGAGTTTTAACAGATTTTGTTGGCAAAAAAAAAAACATTGCTGATATACATACCATCTTATGTTAGCCTTTTTACGCCTTCGTACTGCATCCGTCAACAGTAACTTCTCAAACGTGATCAACATTACCAGGTTCAATACCGAGAGACTCAGGGATCCCCAAGTGCGCCAACAAAGCAGGAGAGGATGGATGACCACTGGAATATTATGAAAAATGTTTTTTGCAGCTGGGGCACACACTTGAGTCGGTAAAAGGCAGAAAAGTTAGCGCATATGGCTATCAGTAGACACCTGGAGATGATTCGATGAGCGTATAGCAATCAAGGCTCGGATTGCAGCAGCCTCAGCAGTAGAGATAATCGAGCTAGAAGCCCAATATCGCATCGTAGGGTATATCGACTCAATTGCCTCAAGGGCTGTAGAAGCAGCAATCACAGTGTGACAGTAGGACTGTCTATAACATCACCAATGAGCTCATGGGTGGTCGGAACTCAGTAAGAGTTTAGATGGTAATCTTCCGGTATTGGATAAGGATCAGCTCACTAGATGGAGAGAACTTCGTTACAGTCCTTTACCACTTCGACGATGGTGATATGAACTCGAACTCCAATGAGTCTTCCCCAGCAACAAATTCCCGAATTCGCACCGGGCCTCCCAGTAAACCCGACAACACAGCAATCAAGTCCCTCAAGAAAAACAAAGCGGTGGGTATCGTTGATATCCCTGTCGAACTATTTCAAGCGGCAGGACTGCTACATCCGCTCAAATGGAGAGCGTGGGGCAGGATTGGAAGAGAGGGATGACTATCAAGCACCAGAAAAAGGGAAATCAGATGGATTGTGGAAACTGGAGAGGTATACGTGCTCTCCTGGTCGTAGCCAAGATAATAGCTAGAATCATATTAGAACCGATTAAAGAACTCAGATTTAACCCTCGACGTTGAACAGGCATGCTTTCGCACTGAATACTTTTACATTGACCACATAGACACCTTACGGATCATAAGAGAGTAATAAATCAAGAACAGATCCCCGCTACTTCTGCAGTTCGAGAAGGCTTTCGGCAGCTTGAATCGAGATGCGGTCTGGTTGGCTTTGCACAGGAAAGGCATTCCAGGAAAATTCATAGCTATTATCAAGACTACATACAAGGGTAGTACGTATATAATAGATACACAATGGTAAGGTGTCGAAGGATTTTGATGTCCAAAATGGAGTACGTCAGTTACGAATGCTATCCAAAGTCAGGAGAAGCAATGTTCTCAGCACAAGAACAAAGCTGCGACTGTTTCGCACCAACGTAGAATCAGAACCGCTATATATGTTCAGTACTTGGAAGGTGGATACCACTAACATTGAGGATTTGTTGGCCCAAAGAGTATCTCCAAAGGATAACTTTATCAGAGAACGGGCCAAGAAATTATAGACATTACTATACGAAGGACTTCTATACCCTACGATGCATACAGTGCAACCTGCTCACCCAGGCAGGCAAACGTGGCGCAGAACAGTTGAGGAGGAATCAAGCTCTTTGGAGATGAATTAGAGGCAGCTCGAACGCGTTGTAAAACTCTGAACAAGGCGGAGCGCATGCTTTGTTAACGCCCTAGGCCCATCGAGAAGTGAAATGATTTAAGTTAAGTTAGCAAACCTATTGAGAAAGGATGATAATATGTGGCAAAACTCAGCAAGCTAGTAATACAACCCTAAAGCGGAGAAACAGCCACCGTCTCTAAGTTGTTGGCGAGAGGCTTAATCTGTTTTTGTTTTGACGAAAATACCAATAACTAATTTAATTTCAAATTATATTTACAAATTCTATTAAATTGGCATAAACATCTAGAAAACTTGTTGAAGTACTCACCTCCGAAGAATTTCAAATTTGAAAATTCAAATTCAATTAACGATTTTTAACGGCTAAAACACACGCGCAAAAACAATTTTCAGCTTAAGAAACTTTTAAACAAAACTTAACACATTTTCACCCAATAAAACTCGAAAAAACACATTTCGCAATAAACTGCTTACATTAATTTACAAGAAAATTATAAACTTTAAGCTGAAAAAAATGTGGATACACGATTAAAATAATTTTTTTTTTTCCGAATTGATCACGAACACGAGCCGCCATTATACCACTCCCGCACCGCAATGACTTTTGACGAATGTGTGGGAGTTGGGAGAGAGGTGGATAGAGAAAGGTAGACAAGTATAACAAGCTAGCTCCTTGTCATACTTGTGTACCTTTCTCAATCTATCGGTCAGTTTCGTCGAATTTGCAGCGAAATGGAACAATTTTCTTATCATGGGGCGAATTAAATTTGTGATTTGATTTTTAAACTATTTTTCCTATAACAACGGATCATAACAGTCTTTTCTGAGGAGAATGATTTGTTTTTGTGAAGGTTTCTCCGGGTTTTTAGTGAATCGTAATCGTACCGCATCAGTGCTGCCACTAAGAAACAATTTTCCGTAGCAAAAGTCAAAGTTTTATTATAGTCATAAACTTACAGGGTCTTTCAAAAAGATTAGGCTAGCTGCCTAGTCAAGTATGGTTATCTTGCACTGTGACCTAATGGTGAGAGGTTTCTTCCCTCGTTAGAGTTCACTTGGCTATATAATTCTTTCAGAATAGTGTTTGAGGGTCAAACACTCTTACTTTGCCTTGTCAAGAATAGTTTGCCCTAGAGCACCCTCTATAATCAGGTTTCTCTTAGGAATCTGAGAATGAGAAGTGAGTTTATGGTTGGCATATCCTAACATGACATAACATTCGGAGGTTCTATTTCATGAATAGCTCGATCAATATTGTGGTTAAGTGTCTGAATCATTGCTGGATAGTCCAAATATCATCGACCTTTAACTGCATTCCAGAAAAGAAAGTTCAAATCGCAGCTCTGCGGATGCCAAGCAACATCATCCAAATGGCTAATTATACTATTATTGAATTTAGTGCGCAAAAGATCGATTATTGAACGGCTTTTATGGCATTTGTCGCCGTCTTTATGGAAAGAAAGATCATCCAAGTTCACTTCCGCATTTTCTGGCAAAAAAAAATCGGTTATCATGCCTCTGATAGCCGACTCAAATTTACACTGGATCACTTCGATTGACCAACCAGAAAGTGGCGTAATATTTAGTCAAAGATAGTGCTATTCGGACGTAGTGGTCTCCGATAATATGTAAGAAGGCCTCCAAATACAGCTTATGACCCAAAGTTAACAATTAAAACGGTTAAGCATGAAGGAGGTAAAATTATGGTTTAGGGCTGTTTTCCTTTTTATATTCCTGGCCCAATAGCTATATATATTTTTTTTTTTTATAATCTGCGTGCGCCGAAGGGGATATGAATACCCTTAAACTGTTTCAAGGCATGGGCTTCAGGGAAAAGGAGGAAGAGGAACAGAGGAGGAGCCTATGCACGTTGGCTTTGAATGTTTGAAGGTTTAAAGGTTGTAGTGATGGGGAAATACAGAGCCTGGTAGATCATTCCACATTAGTGTCGTTCGGCTTATAAATGCATTCCTATATTTGACAGTACGACCGAAGTTTGGCTTAAGGTCATTCGAAGCATGTCGCGTATTGCGGGTGAAATTTTGAAGGGGGGAATGCAACTGGCTATGTCGCTGAAGCATTTTTTATAAAATAAAAACGATATCGCATAAATGAATGCAGATGCTTATGTTCAAATCTTAGACACAGTTACGAATATGTTGCCTTGATTTGGTTTGAACAACGTCAATGTTATGGACTGGCCAGTTCAAACTTCGGAACTCAACCCAATCGAGAACTTATGGGGAGATGTGAAAGAGGCTGTATTCAGTCAAAAGCCCACAAATTAAGACGAACTTTCGGGTATGGTGAAAACGGCATGGGATTCAATACCCATTGAAAGGTGTCAGTCTTTAGTTGATTCTATGCCACGTCGACGCAGAGCAGTTCTAGCTAATAAAGGTTTTTCTACAAAACATCAATAAACAAAATGGATTTTATCCAAAAATACACCCAAAAATACAAAATTTTCTTATAAAAAGCTCAACCGCTGCTATTTTTTTTTTTTGCACAGCTATTGTAGTTCTTCAATAATATTGTCTTTCTTTTCTTGAAATAGAAAGAACAAATTGTGTATTCGATTAAAAAATAAGTTTCCTTATTTAGTATGATAACTGAAATGTTTTTATACAGAACGGAACGAAAGATATTCAAAGGTTATTGAATCGGTTGTGGGTGCTGCTATTTTTTTTTGCACACAGCTGTATATACAGTGATGAACTAAAGTCTACGTGCTACGAGTTCATTAATAAAAAAAAAAATAATAGAAATGTATGTACACCGCCAGCGAATAGCGGTAATTTTTGAAAATTTGCTGCTGGAACGAGTTCAATTTTTGCCTGCGGGTCTAACCAAAGAAAAAAAAAGTCCATCACTTTCTGCACTCCAACTTAGTATCCCTCGTGTGATGTGTTTTTTAGCGGTGGCTAGTACGGTACCAATAACTCTTTCGTATTTTTTGACATTTGGAGGTATCCATCGAATGTTGGAATCTAGTTCCGAGGTGAATTTTTGCCAGGATGCGTTATTGGAGTTCCACCTCGGTCGAGGGGTTGAGTACACCAAATTAATTTTTATGCCGGCCTCTAATATTTAATATCTACTGGACGATATTGAGTGCGATATTTCTTGTTGCCGTTCAGCCTTACGTCACCGTGAGTGAAAGGTTACCCTGTCCTTGGCATCAAATATAAGTCTTACTCGTACTAACCATTAATATTAGCCCAGCCTGTCGTTCGAATTCCATTATCATCATTCGCTTGATATTTCCGAAGAGTTTGATGGCGGGGTACTGGTACACAGGGAGTGTGGTGATGGGAGGAGAAGTGATGAAATCCACAGTACGAGTAATAGCATGTCTACCCATCAAGCAGTGCTCCGTGAAGTCTCCTATTATTATACTAATGCTTTTTCGTATTTATGGACAGAAGTCTTTCCGTTCCTTTCAGTTAGACCCGATCTGTTTCGACGAAAGACAACTACTGATACTATTCCACCCCCTGTTAGCCATTTTTCTGGCTTCAGTATCACGGCGGAACTTTATCGATTCTAAGGCAGCGGACGGTTCCTCCCAATTTTCAATGAATTTCTGATCCGCATCCTCTTTTGCTAGCTCATCCGCTATGCAGTTGCCTGGAAAGTCGCTATGTCCTGGAATCCAGCACATAGTCTACAAGTAGACAATGTCGCAAATATCAGCGATCTCGTTAAGAGACCTGCGGCATAGCTTTACCACCTTGGATCGCTGCCTGACTATCTACATATAGTACAATAGCGCTACCCTCTACCACGGTAATTGAAAGCCAAGCCACAGCTTCACGGATTGCTGTAATATCCGCTTGAAATACACTACAGTGATCCAGTAGTCGTTTGGTAATGTTTATATCAGGTACACTGGAGAAGACTCCTGTACACGTACCATACGCTGCCTTAGATCGATCTGTGTATATCTCTATTGCAGAATCGTCCAAGATTTCTCCAGGTTCCCAAGCGCTTCTGCTAGGAATTCTGATCTTGTATCTGACATCAAAGTTAATGTGAGGGACAATAGAGTCCACCTTACTTTTATCGATCAAGATCCTGGCACGGACCGTATTAGCGTTAACCAACTGTGAGGATTTCCTAAGCCTTGTTGCTGTTTTAGCCGCTATTTGCTTTCCAAAGGAAGCAGTCTCTAGCGCTGCGGTAGGAGTTGGAATCATAGTCATTATCTTCAAGATTTCGCATGAAGAACTGGCATCATTTGTACGAGTAGATGTTGTCACTTTTTTTGTAGACTAGCTATGTAAACTTGTAAAGTAATACACCTTATAAGCTATATATAAAGCTTTTGACTTTTAAAATCTTGCAACAGATACCCACAAAGCTTACAAAAGTTTAGATTAAGATTACCAAAGGGTCCAACCAGATTGTCGCCTTAGGCCCGCAAACTGTAGGGACGACCTTGGCCCCTAGGGGCCGGGACGTCCTAGAAGACTTTAGCAATGAATTCAAATTTTTCTAATTAAGTGGACGTCGCTGTACGAGTATAACCCGTACAGTACGTCGCTGTATCTGAAGTTTTCATTTAAAGCAGCCAAGAGTATTTTTATCCAATTGTTAGCAAAAAAAAACATACAGAAAAGTTACAATCCGTCTGACTCTATTCGCATGATGCCCTATCCCTAATAAAATATATTCAAACGCAACCTTCTGATTCAAACGCAATGATATCTTTCTACTCAGAGGTTTTGCCAGGCAATTTGTTGCTAAGACATTTCCTTAGAAAAAAGTGGGCGTGGTTCGCTATTTGTAACCAAACGTTACAGATTCTGGTGAAATATTCACAGTAATGCACAATCTATGTACGAATTGTAGAGAATGGCAACGCCTACGATATATATTTTGTAAAGTAATTTTTTTTTTTTCAGTTTCTTGTAAAAATATTGAAACAAAATCATTTTTTTAAAAGTGGGCGTGTTTGTGAGTGGATGTCAAAAATGTTTACACTTCTACTTCTTCGAATTTTTGACATTACTGATTCATATGATGACAATCCAAGATCTTTCGAGTTGGTTCCATAGAATTTTTAAGTCCTAAGTCAATAGTAGAAGTTATACGGATGATTGGAATCTTCTCGGGGTGGACGCTGGGCTATCAAAGACCAAGCAAAACTTCATAAAAAAAGAAACAAACAAACAACGAAAACACCATCTCTATTACGAAGCACTAAATATGCAACAAAAATTTATTTACACAAAACTAAATTAGCTTAAATCTCGCACGAATCGTATTCTATTCTCCGGTTGTGTAGTCTTATACCGCGACTGATAATTTCCGCCGTAATCTCCCGTTGACGTTGTCGGCCGGGCAGGGAAATTGAATGATTGATGTTCTTGGTGCCCATTTCTCCCATCACGAGCTCTCCAGCGGTTTTGAAGATCTCTATTATTACCATCTTCTTGCTCCCGATGCATACTAAAAGTTCGGGGTGAAGAAGGACGATCTCTACGACGCCAATCGCGATCGCGATTTGTCTCTTCTCGGTTGCGGTTTATACTAAAACCTTTGGGCTGATGAGATGAACGAGAACGCCAATTCGGGCGAATTGTCTCAATTTTTGATGAGATACCTCCCATCAGGTCATTTCGATAGTTTTGTCTTTCAATTAGATGACCTCGAGCTGCTTCGAAGGCTGAAAAGAAAACAAAACACATTTTGTAGATACTTGTGTATCTTAAGGGTAAAAATGATCATTGGCACAGGTGAGCAAAGTTTTCCCGTCAGATGGCGCTAATAGGCACAATGATGCCAAACATCTGATAAAGTCAAATGGACCATGGAAAGCTGAAATTGTTACTCTCCACCAACAAAAGGAACAATGGAAATTTCTTTTATTGTTTAAAACTTACATCTTATAGCCTCGTTTGGATCAATTTTCATCTCAGATACCATAAAGTTACAAATCAGATATCCAGTTCTATTTACACCGTGCGTACAATGGACTCCAATCAGTTTAGCTGCAAAAAAAAGAGAACGATAGTCAGTCAAAGATATACATGCATTGTGAAAGGTTTTTTTTAGTCCGTTTATTCATCTCGATCAATTCCAAAAAAAAAACTTTCTTTTGACCGGGTGCACATTCCCTTCCCGAAATGATAGGCATCTTTTATAATGCCGCCATCTCTGTTAAGCACGAATACCATGACGACGACGGCAACATCATCACGATCTGGTGTAGAGATCGACGGGCACAGTAGTGGAACAAACAAGAGGACTTACAGCAAATTATAACAACACATCTACCTACACCCCGCCCCCGTTTTTATGAGAAAGTACAGATGTATCTTTGTATCTATTCTGTTTATAGGATTTTTTTTTTTATCTACGAAAGGAATCTTAGCGCCTGGTGCTTGGTTTTGTTATGATTTTGCGTTGAATTCGTGTGGCGCATTTTTTAACCTGTAACAAGATTCTTATCTTATGCTATGGTCTGAACTATCTATCCGTTAGTAAGGAGAGTTGAAGAAGCGAAAAAAAAAATGTTTTAGCATACTAATTGAATTGATGTCGTTACTATGGCGGCAGGAGTAAAGAGCAGATTCGTTTTGGTTTGCGTGGAACAAAAGGATTATCATTGTTAAGTCGGTCGTTGCAAATCTGATGGGAGGATGAAAGTATTGTGTAGACAACAGTTGGGAGACTTGAAATGCGCATGATATATAAACTTTAGTCTGGAATGGGATAGATGAAAGCCGGCCGATATGCAACAATGAAGGATTTCTAGGAGAGTGCATGCCGTGATGATGGGATGTTAAATGGGATTGCTGCACGAATAGGTAGGTACATTTTAAACCTAAACTTACTTTATTTTGCGTAAACATTAACAAGGCTAATTGAATGAATTTAATGGCTGAAACTGTGTAGTAAGTTTAGGTTAGATGACAGGTTGAGGGGACAAGACTCGAATCATCCCACATAGGTCCTTGTGAATACCCAATGGAGGGGATGGTGATTAGGTCTCACATCCTCAGAAACCTGGAAAGATTACTCTTCGTTGTCTTAGCGCCACCCATAAGAGATCTCTTGGTTGGTTGTCTATCAAAGGCTTTTTCAAAATCAACCAACACCATATGCAAGTCCTTTAAGGAATCACGATGTTTTCCCATTATGATCTTTATACTTTGGATTGCATCTGTTATTGATTTACCCGAGACAAACCCGCACTGGTCATCAGATAGCCGTATTATTTTCCGCAGTCGGCCATCTAATACCCGCTCAACGATCTTCATGGTGTGTGACATCAGCTTGACAGAACGGTAGTTATCGCAGTTTCGCGTATCGCCCTTGCCTTTGTGCAAAGGAAGAAGATAACTTTCCCTCCACTGATGACATTGGATCACCGCTCATAAGTTTGGAAAAAAGAACCATGAGCCATCTGGACCCTATGTCTCCCATCGTTTTTCCAGAACTCAGAGGTTATATCGTCAGGCCCAATTTCTTCGACAGTAATGTCGGATACTTCGTCATGGTTAGGAGCGGCTCTGGGAAAGTATACCCGGGAGAACTGTTCGTTCAGAAGTCTTTCATAATACTGTCGCCATCTGTGGCGAATTTTGTCGTCTTCCACAAGATGTTGGCCTTGAGCACTGTTAATGAACTTTGGGGAACGAAACTCCTGAGCATTTATTTTTGTCTGGGCGGCTATTTTGAAGATAGTTGTTCACTTATTCAAGTTGTTTTGTCGAAGCTCCTGGATAGCATGGTTCCTATCAGATGTCGAAGACGATATTTCCCCCAACTCCCAATAGAGGCCTTCCATACTTTTTTGCTTGAAATTGGGCGCACTCCTTCTTCGCGAGACCTTTGCAATATCAATATATCACTTCACCCAGAAGAATCCTGTAACTTAAGAAGCTTTTAAGCTGTGGAGTGTGATGTTTGATTATCTTTAAACATTCCCTGATATATTCGCTTAACAACAAAACAGATGTCAAGGAAATCTATTTAGGCTTTGGAAATTGCCGTGTTACAATGCGAAAAACAGAGAAAAATACCGTTTAGGACTTCGAAAAAAAGAAGAAAATGGCGACGTCCATCTTTGGTCTATCAGTGTATAACTTGGCGGTCTGTCTTGTCGTTTCCCTCTGAAATTCCAGTAGAAAACCCTCCTGACTAGGCTAGTTTCTCTCGCCTTGGTTGAAGCCCTTTCACCAAGTAAGAATGAAATGGTATTCCTTGGGTGCTGATGGTCATAGTCCTTTCTTCCCTGAGCCGAAGTACGGTTTCATCCCATCTCCTATTGCAGTGGAGATTCAAAGGGATGAGATTTAGCATAGTCTCCATTGCAGCAGTAGGTACCGATCATAGGGTTAATTTTATTCCGATGCAGGCTCTCCTTCCGATCTTAGCCACGACTTGGAAGAGAACATTTCTCTTCAAGCTTGACAACAAGCTCTCATAACGGCTGTGTACAACCAATGTATTACTCTCGGTTTGGGCTGCAGGCATTGCTGAACCGCCTTTTATATGCGTAGAATGCGATCATCGATGTAAACTTTAATCTAATATTATACACTCAAAATGTTTATGGTCACGTATGACAGCGTTGATTTGAAAGCCCTATCCAGTCCAAAAGACCGGTTTGAGTCCTGCATAGACTGGTAAGTATAGCTGATGTTGGTGAAAAGCAGTATCCACAGACCTTCCAACGCATGATTCGATACAGATGAGTATTCGTAGTTGTCTTGGGTATACACATTAAGTCTCTATCTCACGTAAGTACCACACATACCTTAAGCTTGTTCTGCATTGTAGTGACGATATGTACTCGTATGCATAGGTCTATAAAACTTTCAATAGAAAGGAGACAGATTAATCGGTCCGCAACTTTCTACCCGGTTGAATGTTTACCTATACTTAGGTGACTTAAATTGCCCAGAGAGATGGATTATCCTCAGATATCTCCCTGCAGCGAGAGAAGTGGGGGCTCATCGGAATGGCCAGTATCTTCTATTGAATTGAGTGTTCAGGCGTTATCGACTCTCTTAATAGAAAACATTATCTTCAACCAGGATTTTACTCAGACGAGACGTTTCAGTGGTCATTGGATACACACGAGGGTGGGTCAATAAGTCCCTGAAAATTAACACAAATTGTTTCGCCACCTTAAATTTAATTTTTTTTTTTGTCAAGAATCATCTTTCAGAAGAACGCACCCAAATTTTCAGACAGATCTGTCAAATAGTTTTGTTGTGGCAGCCATTTTATATAGACGCCTACTAGGATTTTCGTTAAAACGGAAAAAAGTGAATTTCGAGTGCTCATTAAACACTATTTTTTACGAGAAAAAACTATCACGCAAACCAAACAAAAGCTTGACAAATATTATGGGGACTCTTCACCATCGATTGGAACCATTCACCACTGGTTTACTCAATTTCGGAGCAGTCGTTCAAGCACAAGTGACGCCGAACGTTCTGGTCGCTCAATTGAGGTCACCACACCAGAAATGGTCGACAAAATCCATGGTTTGATAATGAAGAGGCCACAGGCTTATCACATGGCTCACATGGTGATTTTGATTTTACATAAATATTTGGACATGAAAAAGCTTTCCGTAAGATGAGTGCCGCGTTTGCTCACAATCGACAACAAACGCATTCGTTTGACAACTTTAAAGGTGTGTTTGGCGATGTTCCAGAAAAATTCGGCTGAGTTTTTGCGCCGTTTTATGACCGTGGATGAAACCTGGATTCACCACAACACACCAGAAATCAAGGAACAGACAAAACAATGGACTTCTCCTGGTGAATCGAAGCCGAAGAAGGTCAAGGCGGGTTTGTCAGCAAACAAGGTCATGGCGACAGTTGTTTGGGATACGCGCGATGTTATTCACATCGATTACCTTGAAATCGGATCACCGGAGCATATTACGCAGAGCTGTTGGATCGATTCTAAACCGATTTGAAGCAAAAACGGCCGCATTTGGCGAAGAAAAAAGTTATTTTTCACCAGGACAACACACCGGCGCACAAGTCCGCAGTCGCAATGGCAAAATTGCATGAGTTAGGCTACGAACTCCTCCCTCATCCAGCATATTCCCCAGATTTAGCCCCCTGCGACTATTTCTTGTTTCCAAACATGAAGAAATCGCTCGGAGGTAAGAGATTTGGGTCGAATGAAGAGGTCATCGCTGAAACAAACGCTTATTTTGAAGGGCTCGAGAAATCGTATTATTTGGAGGGCATCAAAAAATTGGAGAAACCTTGGATGAAGTGTAGTATAGAGCTAAAAGGAGACTATGTGGAAAAATAAAATGTTTTTATACCGAAAAGAGTGTTCCTTATTTCATTTTTCAGGGACTTATTATTGACCCACCCTCGTATGTACACAGATTTGTGTTTTTAGTGCTAATAGCATTGCGCATAGGAGACGTTCCACTAAGTCTTCATGAATCACAGGGGCTAATATCACAACAAGAGAGATTATGGACATGCGGCTCTTACTCAATGGCCCATTGTATGGGGGGTATGGGGTACCAGATTAGTCATCTTAATACATCTATAGTCTACAGCAAGAAAGGCCGTCTTTCATACACAACTCGGTATACCCTTGACCTCGAATCTGTCGTGTCAGTGCAGATGCTATTTTGAATCGAATCCTACTAAATCCTTTTTCTTATTCTCCTCAAATCTACATCCAACTGTGTTAAGCAATAATCAAAGTCTCCATTCATCCGACATAAATTATCCAACTAGTAACTGCAACTGTCAGCATTTAGACCAACCCGTTCATCTACATCTCCCTGTTTGTCGGATCCGAATGCGCGCTGCTCGCGATGATGTACAAATTGCAATTACAGATCAATAAATTTCCATTCGGATTAATACCACTAGTCGGTATCTCGTATACCTACAGACTTATACCTTCTCTGCATAGCCCCTTACCAAAGTTCTCAAGCCCATAAGAACCTCTACACCGCCAAAGTGCTAGTCACCAATTTATTTCTTTTCTGTTGGTCTGTTAATTTCTTCTTTTTTTTTTTTTTGCGGCCCAAAACTATTGAGCCAATAAATTTTGATTGCACGCGTGCGCACCACTTTTAGAACAGACAACATAGCGTAACAACAAGAGCGCGCCCAGTGGTGGTGGTGGTGGTGGTGGTGGCGACGGCGGCACAACAGCAGCCCAGACATCGTTTGCGCGCGCACTCTAGTGGTTATGGTTATGCCGCTGCCAATCTCGTGTGTGTGCCATATGATGCCAAGGCAAAAGTGGATTCTGTGCGGTCTAGAAACTAGAAGGATTGTCCGCAACATGACGGATTTCTCGGTTTGCCCTGGCAGTTAGCTAATTTATTGCCTGTGTTCTCGCATCTTTTTCAAATGACTTGAGACTTGTTATTGTACTGGTTTGTTGTCTGTGGTTTTTCCAACACAGCAGCTCCACTGAAAGAGGCTAAAACACACTAAAAAGAGGTAAAACTGGTAGATTTGGTGTGCGTTATGACTGTGGGTGGTGGAACATAAAAAATAAAGTACTTCCCCCGCATTCGCACACAACACCACGGGATGGAGATTGGTTATGTAGACCACAAAAATGAGAAGATACTTACTGTTATTGGCATTTTCTTTGAGGTAGTCGTGCACCATCATCTTGAATCTGAAATTTAAAAAGAAAGCTGATGATTTATATAGAATAAGGATAGGTAATACAATGGATCTAAGAATCGAGTTCATTACAAAACCTATTGTTATGTTATGAGTCAGCGATAGAAACACATGACAGTGATTGTATATCTTGGTATAGCTAGACTAAGACTTTCACAGAAAAATTCTCCAACTACCGGAAAAATATTTCAAAAAAGCACACTGGTAGTTCTAGAGGTACAGGGTGGACCAAAAGTCTCTTCCTATGTAAAAAAATTAATAACTCTTTTACTTATAGATATTTTTTAGTTATTTTTTTTTTCAGAAATAAGGCTTGGGAGATTTAGGATGGAGCACTACACGATCGCACAGCGAACAAAAATTGTTAAATTATTTTTTGAAAATAGCCAGTCATTAATTTGTACTCAACGTGCCTACCGGGAATTTTATGGCGTTAGAAATGTTCCAACAGCACCCACTATTCGTGCTGTGGTGTCCAAATTTATGGGAACGTTGTTGGACGATCGATCGAAAACATCTAGGTCGTTAGGGAAAGTGTTGCAACTGATCGTGAAACATCGACACGAGGACGTTCAACACAGTTAGGCATAACGCCTAGCACGATTCATCGGATTTTGAGGAAAAATCTGCACCTATACCCTTACAAGATCCAGTTAGTCCAACAGCTCAATCCTGGTGATCCAGAAAAACGTCTGGAGTACTGCAGAACTGTCCTAAATATCGCCGAGAATGACGAAGAATTTTTGGAAAATTTTATGATGACCGACGGGCACATTTTCATCTGAGCGGGTTTGTGAATAAGCAAAATTGCAGATTTTAGGGCACACAGAATCCCAAAAATCTCCATCAACGTCCCTTACACTCACTTTGTGTTACTGTTTGGTGTGGAATAACCTCGCGTAAGATTTATGGGCCATATTTCTTTGAAAATCATGCGGGTGCCAGCGTTACGGTCAATGGGTGCCGCTACAGAACAATGCTTCAGGAATTCCTTTTTCCACTTGTGCAAGCAAACACCAATGCTGAGCTGATTTGGTTTCAGCAAGACGGAGCTATCGCTCACACCGCTCCTGAGACAATGAACTTCTTGCGCGAACAATTCCCAAATCGCATTATCTCAAAAAACGGTGAATTTGAATGGCCGCCGCGATCGCCCGATCTGTCGGCTTCGGACTTTTTTTTATGGGGTTACCTGAAGGAAACGGTTTACATTAACAAACCACAGACTATACAGGAGCTGAAGCTCAACAAACGCACAGAAATCGCTGAAGTAGTGGTAACATCATCGCTTGTCACGCTGTTGGTTCACGGTTCGAATCCTGATGTCAAGAATCATCTATTTATTTCGCATGAAATAAATAAAAAAGTCGATCACTTGCGAAAGCTAAGTCAACTCCACTGTGAAGGCATAACACTGGCAGTAGGGTGGTCATATGGCAACTTGATCGTGATGATATCAGGAGCACGAAAAAAAATACTGTGAATCATAAGCAACGACAATAATAGCGAAAACAAAACAAAATACTCCCCAGTTATCTGGACAGCCACCCTTGGAGTTCACTGAAACTTAACTACCACCTGAGTTTCAAATCATCTACACCAATCTGTCTTTCTCTCTGTCTTCCCCTTTCCACAAAAACCGCCCGTGTTCTAAAAATTAGTATAAGGGTATTCATATCCACTTTAACACGTGCAAATTATAAAAAAAAAAAAATTATGCCGGCAACACTTCAAAAAGTCATGGAAAGTGCCAAAACGGTTAGATACTTACATTTGCACTAAATTTGCTGGCGGGACTACATGTCCTGGAATCATTAATTTCTCATATCTAATGCCCTGTTTGATGAAAAACTGTAAAGTTAGAAATAACATGTTAAATGAATTAATGGCAAAGAAGAAATAAGAGTATTGTTTTTTTTATTTACTTACATAGGGATCATAGTAACGATTGGTATTCGTCAGATCAATTATCATTCCTATGTTAGGAACTTTTTTCAAAAGTGAATCACAGCTTAATCGCAGATTGTCCTCCACAGATTCAACTATTTCCTGTAATAAAGAATAGTGTAATAATTTAATGTTAAAGGCCAAGGCTTTTGATGCACGAAGAGGTGATAAAATCGGAGAGTGACGTAATCTTTTTGCATAAAGCAGCTAATAAATTAGAAACTTGAGACGCGAGCGAAGCCAGGTGAAAGGATGCCTATTTTTTTTTTTTAATTTCTATACCTAGTCCTGTCATTAGTTCTGTTACAAATATAAAACGCTATAAAAAAAAAAAAAACAGTAAACATATTGTATTCAAAATTGTTTCATTTATTAGACCACAATAATGATTATTAAAAAAAAATTGGATTCACTCGAAATGTCTGCCTTTTGCTTTAACACAAGCTTCCAAACGGTGTGGCCATTGGGCTATAGCGGCACGTAGGGTTTCCATGGAGAGCGTGGACGCTGCTCTAGTTAATGCTGTTCTAAGGCTTTCCAAATTTCTGTGGGAAGCCTTGCAGGCCACGTTCTCCAATTCTAACCACACACCATAATCCAGTAGATTCAGATCTGGACTCCCCGACGGCCAATCTTCTGCTGCTATAAAGCCAGGAATATTGACTCTGAGCCACTCCTGCGTGGTTTTGACTTTGTGCGCTGGAGCAGATTCCGTTGGAAGATCCATCTGTATCCATTGAAAAGGGTATTGGTCAAACCCTTCACAACACCCTCTAGCACATCTTCTTGGTAAACCTTTGAACCAGTTTTACGCCTTTTTCACAGAAATGGAGGGATATGACACCATGGTGAGAGACCCCCCACCAAACCATAACGGAAGCGGGATGATGGCCACGTTGAACCCTTGGAACAACTTTTTTCGCTTCCTTAGATGAAGTGGCATACATTTTTGTCATTTTGTTTGTTGAAAACTTCTTTCACGGTAAAAATTTTCTCATCCGTAAACAAAATGTTTTCATGGCCATTGACCGCGTGCCACTGCAAAAGTCGCTTGCATCTTTCCAGCCTAATTTTTTTTAGTTGAGGAGTTAGAAAATGACCCGTGGACCGACGATAGGCTTTCATATGCAGATCATCCCGAATCAGCCTAGATATGGATCTGGTTGATATATCCAATTCCTTGGACATTAACTTCTGCTTCCTAAGGAGATTTCTCCGAATTCGTTCACGCACTGCCTTTACTACCGCACTACGTGACAGCTGACAGTTCAGGATTATTAAAAATGGAGTTCTACACGAAAGAACAACGCGTTTTCATTGCTTGGCAGCTACAGTTCGCAATTTTCGTACAAAATGTGGTTGGAATAGTGATTTAACTTCATCAACTGTGAAGAGATTGAATGAGAAATTCAGGGGGATCTTAGACGCTCTAGCCGTCCTTCAACAAGTTGTTCAACACAAAACATCGAAGAAGTTCGTGAGAGTGCTATTGAGAGTCCAACAACATCAATTCGGCAACCTGGTGAAGAATTGGACATTTCGAGAAGCTCTCTACAGCTTATTCTCACGACAGATTTGCATCATGCATTTGTGCAATTTACTCAAGAACTGAAGCCTACTGACCACGCACAGCGAAGACAGTTCGTTGAATGGATTATGGAACAAGTGGTTGCTGATTTTTCAAACAAAAGCATTTTCATCGATGAGGCTCGTTTTCATCTTGATGGCTTTGTTAATCGTCAAAATCCACGATTGTTGAGAAACAATACAACCACAACGTGTCACTGTTTGATGCGGATTTTGGGCTGGAGGCACCATCGAACCATTCTTCTTGGTCAGGCAATAACAGTTCTGACATGATAATCAAGTTTTTTGTGCCTAAATTGTGGATGACATGTGGTTTCAACAAGACGGTGCCACATGACAAACAGCTCCAAAAACAATTCAATTACTGCATGAGTCATTTTCTGGTCCTATAATTTCCCGGTTTGGTGATCAGAATTGGCCGCCCAGAACATGCGATAGAACGCCGTTGGAGTTTATTCTTTGTGGTTTTTTGAAGTTTAAGGTTTATGCCAACAAGCCCACGACTACCCACGCCTTGAAGGAGCCAATTGAGTACTGTATCAACGAAGTTCAGCCACATTTATGCAAAACGGTCATGGAAAATTTCAACAAAAGAATACGTATGTACCAGCAGAGCCGTGGAAGCCATTAACCCGATATGCTATTCAATACATAACGCTTGTAGATATTATGAAAGCCTTTGATATGATCAACCACTCTATTTGTTGAGAATACTTGAAAAATCTAGTTTTCGTGGCTTTATGCTGAATTGTTTTAGATCTTACCTTTCTAATCGATCTCAAAGAGTAAAGAAAAGTGGATCAAAGTCCACATACTCACCGACAGCCAAGCGGCGCTTAAAGCACTGATCTCCCACCTGATCAGTTCAAAATCAGTTTTAAGTTGCTTCGGCAGTTTGCAAAACTTGGCCCGATACAATAAAGTAAAATTGTGGTGGGTACCGGGTCACGAAGACGTTGACGGCAACGAAACTGCAGATCTGCTAGCCAGAAAAGGTTCGTCTGAGTTGTTCATTGGACCTGAACCCTTTTGCGGAATATCTGATTATGCCTTTAAACTGACCCTAAACAGTTGGGAACGTAACATGTGCTATTCCCACTAGAATAACTCCCAAGGTCTCAAACAAGCTAAAAGAGCTGTCCAACCCTTCCAAAAAAAAGGCAGTTGATATCCTAAAATATAGCAGAAACGACATCCTTACTGATCACCCTCATTTACTTTACCAGCTTAATAAAATGAGAACTTCAGAGGATATCACCTACCGCCTCTGCCTAGAAGAGGACGAAACCGCAGAACATGTTCTATGTGAATGTTTAGCTCTGTGTAAGCTCTCTTCGCTGTGCGTGGTCAGTAGGCTTCAGTTTTTGAGTAAATTACACTTTGTATCCATGAAGATGCAAATCTTTCGTGAGAATACGCTGTAGAGAGCTTCTACACCACGATGCCGGATTGATATTACTGGACTCTCAACAACACTCCCACGAACTGCTTCGATATTTTGTGTTGAACAACGCATATTTTGTACGAAAATTTCGAACTGTAGCTGCCAAACCTTCATTATTTTTAAAATATTGTTCAACAATGAAAACGCGTTGTTCTTTCATGTAGCACTCTATTTTTAATAACCCTGAACATCATGGCTATATGATGTGGGTGCAAATCTTGCACAAAGAGAAGACCTCCGTGATACAGATACAAGGTTGACACGTAGTAATAGTTAGAGGTAAGCAAATGCAAAACGCATACCTAGCCCGCATGCTGAAAAGAAGAAGACTTAGTCCAGTGGTCTATATAACAAGAGGATGCTCAAAAGGAGGAGTATTATCTCCTCTTATGTGGAGTTTAGTTGTGGATGAACTACTTGAAAAGGTAATCAACCTAGAAATCAACTGTCAAGCCTACGCTGATGACATAGTACCGATTGCCAGAGGAAGATTTGAAGGAACCCTTTGTGACATCATACGAAAGGGGGCAAATAGCAAAGCAAAAACTATAATAGTACCACTTACGAGGAAACGAAGCTTGAACTGAACCCAATTTGACTGTCGGGTACCGAACTGAAAGAAATGAAATGTGTAGGATTATACCTAGACAGTATGTACAGTAAACTCATGTGAAATAAGCACACAGAAGAGATATCCGATAAGGTCACACGTGTTCTCATGATATGTAGGAGCCTAGCGGGTAAATCTTGTGGACTTAACCCGAGCATTCTAAAGATGGATGTATATCACCATTGTGAGACCAATGATCACATATGGAGCGATAGCGTGGGCCAAACGAACTAGTCTAGCCACAACGAGGGAGACACTCACTAAAATCCAAAGACTTGCTTGCCTCTGTATTACTGGGGCATGAGAACATATCCAACTGCTGCAATGAAAGTATTCCTGGAACAAACTCCACTTTACTTCCCAGTTGAGGAAAACGCAAAGCGGACGATCCTAAGGATGGCAAAAGAGGGCATCAGGAGGCAGAAATGCATCAATTCAAAAGAATATGATCTACTTCTCAAGAAACCCCCTCCCTTCTAACAATTCCTTGGGACGATAGTATCAGGAAATTTAACTTTGATAACACAATTCCGTACGAAGTTGAGTAACATAAAGGCTTGAAGCAATGAATCCATAATATTACGAACTGAGTAACTACACAATAAAGTCGTATACAGATAGCTCGAGAACTGAAGAAAGAACAGGGGCAAGTGTATTTGGGCCAAGAACAAAGCCCACAGAATCTATTAGCAAAAGTATCAGCATCCTTCAAGCAGAAATATACCCTATAGATAGATGTGTCCAACTCAATCTCGAAAGAAGATACAATAACTGCGACATAGCAATATTTTCAGACAAGCAGCTATCAAAGCACTTGACTCCAATGTCATTAAATCAAAACTTGTGTGGGAATGCCTATACAAACTTAATCAATTGAGTAGTAGTAACAAGGTAATCCTCTATTGATTACCCTGCCACGTTGGAATAGAGGGCAAGGAAGAAGCAGACTCTTTCATTCATCTGCAGCATACTAAGAAATTTCTAGGACACTATAACCGAGAAAGGTTCGAAGCGCGCATCTGCCTTAACACGAACAACCTATGTATCCTAACAAGCTTTCTAACGGGGCACTGTAAACTCGGGTAGCATCTAAGGAAACTAGGTATAACAAACGAAGCCCTTTGCAGATTTTATGGGGGACTGGCCCACAAACGATTGAAACACTTGGGCAAATACCAGGTGAGGATATGCCAACCATAGACCCACTTCTCATTCTCAGATTCCTAAGAGAAACCTGATTAGAGAGGGTGCTCTAGGGCAAACTATTCTTGGCAAGGCAAAGTAAGAGTGCTTGACCCTCAAACACTATTCTGCAAGAATTATATAGCCAAGTGAACTCTAACGAGGGAATGAACCTCTCCTCACCATTAGGTCGCAGTGCAAGATAATCATACTTGACTATGCAGCTAGCCTAATCTTTTTGAAACACCCTCTAAGTGAATGACTATAATAAAACTTTGACTTTTGCTACGGAAAATTGTTTCTTAGTGGCACCACTGATGCGGTACAAGTACGATTTACTAAAAACCCGGAGAAACCTTCACAAAAATAAATCATTCTCCTCAGAAAAGACTGTTATGATCCGTTGTTATAGGAAAAATAATTTCAAAATCAAATCACAAATTTAATTCGCCCCATGATAAGAAAATTGTTCCATTTCGCTGCAAATTCGACGAAACTGATCGACAGATAGAGAAAGGTACACAAGTATGACAAGGAGCTGGCTTGTCTACCTTTCTCTATCCACCTCTCTCCCAACTCCCACACATTCGTCAAAAGTCATTGCGGTGCGGGAGTAGTATAATGGCGGCTCGTGTTCGTGATCGATTCGGAAGAAAAAAAAATTATTTTAATCGTGTATCCACATTTTTTTCAGCTTAAAGTTTATAATTTTCTTGTAAATTAATGTAAGCAGTTTATTGCGAAATGTGTTTTTTCGTGTTTTGTTGGGTGAAAATGTGTAAAGTTTTGTTTAAAAGTTTCTTAAGCTGAAAATTGTTTTTGCGCGTGTGCTTTAGCCGTTAAAAATCGTTAAGTGAATTTGAATTTTCAAATTTGAAATTCTTCGGCGGTGAGTATTTTAAAAAGTTTTCTATATATTTATGGTAATTTAATAGAATTTGTAAATATAATTTGAAATTAAATTAGTTATTGGTATTTTTGTCATATGTTTTACCCGAAAAACAGATTAAGCCTCTCGCCAACAACTTAGAGACGGTGGCTGTTTCTCCGCTTTAGGGTTGTATTACAAGCTTGCTGAGTTTTGCCACATATTATCATCCTTTCTCAATAGGTTTGCTAACTTAACTTAAATCATTTCACTACTCGATGGGCCTAGGGTGTTAACAAAGCATGCGCTCCGCCTTGTTCGGAGTTTTACAACGCGTTCGAGCTGCCTCTAATTCATCTCCAAAGAGCTTGATTCCTCCTCAACTGTTCTGCGCCACGTTTGTCTAGGGCGAACCGTAGTTTTGCCTGCCTGGGTGAGCAGGTTCCACTGTATGCATCGTAGGGTGTGTCCAATCCACTGCCACTTTCTCCTTCGTATAGTAATGTCTATAATTTCTTGGCCCGTTCTCTGATAAAGTTATCCTTTGGAGATACTCTTTGGGCCAACAAATCCTCAATGTTAGTGGTATCCACCTTCCAAGTACTGAACACATATAGCGGTTCTGATTCTACGTTGGAGCGGAACAGTTGCAGCTTGATTCTTGTGCTGAGAACATTGCTTCTCCGGACTTTGGATAGCATTCCTAGCGCAGCTTTCGCTTTCCCGATTCTGCCGCACACATCCAGGTGCCACCGCGATAAGCTGAGACCACACCTCCCAAGTACAGAAAGATGTCCACTTTCTCGACTGTTAGAAGTGCTCAGGGCTTTTGTTTTGACTGTATTTATCTTAAACCCCACTTTGTTTGCTCGGTTTCTAGATTTTGGGCTATCATATGAACGTCTATTATCCGATGTGAAAGTAGGCAAAAACCGTTAGTGTAGTGGAGGTGTTTAAGGTAAGATGTCATAGTCCATCGAGTTCCATGGTTACAACAGCGGTAACTGTTTGCACCACTGACGTACTCCACTTTGGACATCAAAATCCTTCGACACCTTACCATTGTGTATCTATTATATACGTACTTCCCTTGTATGTAGCCTTGATAATAGCTATGAATTTTCCTGGAATGCCTTTCCTGTGCAAAGCCAACCAGACCGCATCTCGATTCAAGAAGTAGCGGGGATCTGTTCTTGACGTATTACTCTCTTATGATCCGTAAGGTGTTTATGTGGTCAATGTAAAAGTATTCAGTGCGAAAGCATGCCTGTTCAACGTCGAGGGTTAAATCTGAGTTCTTTAATCGGTTCTAATATGATTCTAGCTATTATCTTGGGTACGACCGTATACCTCTCCAGTTTCCACAATCCATCTGATTTCCCTTTTTCTGGTGCTTGATAGTCATCCCTCTCTTCCAATCCTGCCCCACGCTCTCCATTTGAGCGGGTGTAGCAGTTCTGTCGCTTGAAATAGTTCGGCAGGGATATCAACGATACCCACCGCTTTGTTTTTCTTGAGTTACTTGATTGCTGTGTTTTCGGGTTTACTGGGAGGCCCGGTGCGAATTTGGGAATTTGTTGCTGGGGAAGACTCATTAGAGTTCGAGTTCATATCACCATCGTCGAAGTGGTAAAGGACTGTAACGAAGTTCTCTCCATCTAGTGAGCTGATCCTTATCCAATACCGGAAGATTACCATCTAAACTCTTACTGAGTTCCGACCACCCATGAGCTCATTGGTGATGTTATAGACAGTCCTACTGTCACACTGTGATTGCTGCTTCTACAGCCCTTGAGGCAATTGAGTCGATATACCCTTCGATGCAATATTGGGCTTCTAGCTCGATTGTCTCTACTGCTGAGGCCGCTGCAATCCGAGCCTTGATTACTATACGCTCATCGATCCATCTCCAGGTGTCTGCTGATAGCCATATGCGCTAACTTTTCTGCCTTTTACCGATTCAAGTGAGTGCCCCAGTTGCAAAAAACATTTTTCATAATATTCCAGTGGTCATCCATCCTCTCCTGCTTTGTTGGCGCACTTGGGGATCCCTGAGTCTCTCGGTATTGAACCTGGTAATGTTGATCACGTTTGAGAAGTTACTGTTGACGGATGCAGTACGAAGGCGTAAAAAGGCTAACATAAGATGGTATGTATATCAGCAATGTTTTTTTTTTTTGCCAACAAAATCTGTTAAAACTCGTAAATAATACCCATTTCAACAATTTTGTAAAACATGGTGAGCCATACCCTTGTATATGCCAAATGTTGTCTAGATAACGAATTTGAACAAAGTCGCCTGAGTCTTATCCGAGAACAATTTTCAAAAACACATCATTAACCAAAGTACCGTTATGCATATTTTTAAGCAAAAACCTTGTTCGCCATCCTATAGCTTATGCCCACCCAAACCAAAATATCAAATTCTATCAAAATCGTTGGAGCCGTTTTCGATAAAATCGATTCAAAAATATGAAGCTTGAATAAAATCTTCCGTTCTGCGTTTTAGGCTGCAGTCGCCTGCACATACAGACAAACAGACAGAAGAGAGACACATTTTTTTGAGATTCCCTATACCAAGATTGATCAAAATCTCGAGATCGAAAATTATCAGCCCTATAGGTTCAAGTAAAAATCACACGTTGCTTCTCGTGAAGGGCCATAGCTACACGAAGCAGATTTACCGACACGTTCAAGAAGAAGGGGCAAATCGCACACTGGACCAGATCAGTCTCCAGCGACACACGTCGTTTTCGTCAGGACGAGTAATCTTGCAGAAAAATTAAGACGTTTGCAGCCACTTTAACACTCGGTGCAAAGCCACATTTATTTTGTTCGACTATGGGCAAAGCTATTGACTAATCCGTCATAGAGTCTAATCTCGTTTTGAAAACATGTGTTCAGTCAGGGCTTCACTTCGATTACCATCGCTATGTGCCCGCGCTCTCATATAAGCCCATGGTAGCAGCAATCGCAGTCAAACAATGGTGAAACTGAACATTGATTGTTAGTCGATACGGTTACTAACTATACCGCACCACTACAATACTGAATAAAGCCCACTTCTCCAATTGTGATAATCCTTCATCGACTGATCCAGCTGCTAACATTGTAATGTTATCTTTTCGACAATTTACATGAATTCTTCAAAGGAGCTATTAAACCAGACCCCCGATGGCTGAATTTGAATGGCGATATGTGTTTGTTCTTGACTGCTCGTTATATGCAAAGGGTTGTTCTTGCTTTTATGCTTTCCAGTTGCTATGTCTAGGATGAAAGAAAATGTCATTATACTGAAACTACGGATCGGACCCCTCGAATGTGTTTGTGGTTTAACACACAGTTGCTGGCCGAATGTCATACTAAGGATGTTCTGATTTTGAACTTATTTGTATTTGTCTTCAAGCGAAATTGGCAAGCTTATGACGTTCCACAACCTAAACTTAAAAAAATGGCAGAAGAGCAGAAATAAGTCAAGACGGGTTTCAATCCCATAACTACTACCGAGTGCCATAAATCCGTATTAAATTCAAGACCCCACCGATGGCCTCAACGTAGTAATTAAAGCTCCCTGTGCTCATAGCTTTGATGCTCAGCGCCCACTGTGCATATTAGTTCCCTGCGTTCTCCTTTGGAGGGCCCACATCTCCCTGTGCTCAACGCCTCTGAGCTCATCGCTTCCTGTGCACATAGCTATCTGTTTCCCATAACAATGCTTATACTTAGTTTCATTGAAAGGAGCAATCCTTAATTGAAGACATACTCACTTTGTCTTATGTTCATTAGTATCAATCAATTTTTAACTTTGTTCAGCTCTTTTTTTTATCTGCCATAAACCTTACTTATACCAGTAGACTCGTGGTAGGGTGAACATCGGTACATAGATCCGTCATAGATGTCGTCCAAAGCATATATACATCGTAGCCTTCAGAGGAAGACTTATGGACGAGTTGTGCAGAAATATTACCACCTAAGATGAATTCGATATACGTTTAGAGTGTGCAAAAGTGGAGAGAGTTAACTAAAGCCCGAGCTGATTGAAAAACATGGATAATTGAACCTTAACACACACGTACGTCACTTATGATGTGCAGTTCACTCGATTATTAGACTTGGAAACAACACATTCGAGGAGAAAAGTGAGGCAGGAGGTCCAAATTATACGATCGTGAGCGTCCATAGGCCCGGATTCTTATTAGTTCACTCTAACGCGAGTCTACTGAATACTTGCATATGACTTAAGACCCCTAGAGAGTCGAAGGATATATTCCACGCCTACGAGCGGTCCTTCTCAATTTTCTACTTAGATTCCAATATTTGTTTGGTTTTGACTAAATCGAAGTTCTACTGACTAACTGACCAGCCTATTGCCAATTTCGTCTTTCGTAAACAATTATTTATTCGACCAGAACATTCTTAGTATACTGTGGATGTCATCAGTTCTCCTCCTTTCACCACACTCCCTGTGTACCAGCACCCCGCCATCAAGCTCTTCGGAAATATCAAGCAAATGATGAGAATGGAATTCGAACGACAGGCTGAACTAATATTAATGGTTAGTACGAGTAAGACTTATATTTGACGCCACGCCAAGGGCAGAGGAACCTTGCAATCAAAGCGGTGACGTAAGGATTTTAATCCCTATCTGTGCTATGCTGAACGACAACAACAAATATCGCACTCAATATAGTCCAGTAGATATTAGATATTAGAGGCCGGCATAAAAATTGATTTGGTGTACTCAGCCCCTCGACCGAGGTGGAACTCCAATAACGCATCCTGGCAGAAATTCACCTCAGAACTAGATTCCAACATTCGATGGATACCTCCAAATGTCAAAAATTACGAAAGATTTATTGGTACCGTACTAGCCACCGCGAAAAAACACATCACACGAGGGATACCAAGTTGGAGTGCAGAAAGTGATGGACTTTACAATTCCTTGGTTAGACCCGCAGGCAAAAATTGAACTCGTTCCAGCAGCAAATTTTCGAAAATTACCACTATTCGCTGGCGGTTTACGTACATTTCTATTTTTTTTTTTTTTATTAATGAACTCTACTCGTACTTCCTTTTTGTATGAAATTTATTTGTTGTACTACTTTTTTTCGTAGTTGAGATATGTATTTTAAGTTTTTCGGGAGGATTTTGGGGTGCACGTAGACTTTAGTTCATCACTGTATATACAGCTGTGTGCAAAAAAAAATAGCAGCACCCACAACCGATTCAATAACCTTTGAATATCTTTCGTTCCGTTCTGTATAAAAACATTTCAGTTATCGTACTAAATAAGGAAACTTATTTTTTAATCGAATGCACAATTTGTTCTTTCTATTTCAAGAAAAGAAAAACAATATTATTGAAGAACTACAATAGCTGTGCAAAAAAAAATAGCAGCGGTTGAGCTTTTTATACGAAAATTTAAAAAAATGGGTGTATTTTTGGATAAAATCCATTTCGTTTATTGATATTTTGTAGAAAAACCTTTATTAGCTAGAACTGCTTTGCATCGACGTGGCATAGAATCAACTAAAGACTGACACCTTTCAATGGGTATTGAATCCCATGCCGTTATCACCATACCCGAAAGTTTGTCTTAATTTGTGGGCTTTTGATTGAATACAGTCTCATTCACATCTCCCCATAAGTTCTCGATTGGGTTGAGTTCCGAAGTTTGAACTGGCCAGTCCATAACATTGACGTTGTTCAAACCAAACCAAACCAATTTTTTGCGCACCCGCTGGTGTGTTTAGGATCGTTGTCTTGCATAGATATTCATTTGAATGGCATGTCTTCATTTACAAGGCAACATAACTGTGTCTAAGATTTGAACATAAGCATCTGCATCCATTTATGCGATATCGTTTCTATCGATTTTTTTTTATAAAAAATGCTCCAGCGAAGTAGCCAGTTGCATTAATTAATAAAAATTCCATAATAATAGTATAATTAGCCATTTTGGTGATGTTGCTTGGCCTCCGCAGAGCTGCGATTTGGACTTTGTCAGCTGTCACGTTGTCTGTTTGATTTTTTTTCGTTGGCAACACTTTACCGCCCAAATAGCGCGAAAATTCAAATCTTGTGTGAAATTTGGGCCACCCTTTGTAAAGGTCACTCATTGAATTGTATGAAAATGACATATTTCACTATTTGGTTGGGAACTAGAGAATATCTAGCGAATCTCTTCAGTCATTCAGCATCTTTTTGCCGCAAAGTATCGGAACTCGACACGATGAGGAGCAACAAATTCTAGTGAACCACTCAAATTGACTCGCACTTATCGATTGTAGTCATACCCGTTTCTTTATATTCAAATTTATAGCCCTTACGATTGCTCTCGAATATATTTCTCTAACGAGGTCACTAAGGATGTCCGACAAAGACACCGTCTAACTGGGTTAGCCAATGCATTTAGCAAACCAGTTTCACAACTCTCATCCAAATTCATTCCGACTAACCAGAATCCCTTGCACTCCATGCACACAGTTGCACTGTAACTACCATAGCTGTCATCATTTCAAATCAATTCAAATCAAATTAAAAGCGAAAATTGTAGCTGTGTGCATTTTATTGGCAATCTGCCATAATTAAATTATTCCACTAAGGAAAAAATGCTGTCTGCACAACGGTACAACGTGTATACGAACGAATGTCGTATCGAGCTCCACGGACATCACATGCACAGCACACACGACAATAAAACGGCGAACTTTGTATTAATTGGTGGGAATGGGAAATTTCACACATGCAATCAAATTGTGTGTAAGCGGAACTTAATTAGAAGATGATTGTCAGTCAGTCAGTCGTTTTGCTTTGCCTGGTCGGCTGGCTCGCTCTCATTTTAATATGTTTCGTCGAAAGAGAATGGGAAACTAAAAGTGTCCTAGGCTAGTTCAGTTCAGCAGGCTTATGTGTCCAGGTGCGCGATTTGGAAAAGTTGGCGCGCAGCTCTGGTGAAGCAGGAAAAATTTTGTTTAATGTCATTATCTTGCGTAAATGTTAGATGGGAGAAAATTTCTCATAAATTACCAAATTTTATTTGCTGTTGGTAGTCAATGTGACAGTGTATGGCAGGGAGGACTCGTTGCTGCCGTTGTGGCAACGACGTCAGAGGTATGAATGTGCTAGGTATGCGATTTGGCATCGATTTTATTATTTCTGGTTGAGGAATTCAACGGGGAATTGTGAAATTACTCTTGAATGTCATTGAACTTTGAACAGTTTAAGTTTCTTGGACTGGAGATGACTTAGGCTATTAACTTAGTTTCGTAAGTTGCTCTTGGGATTTGTCGGGAAAGTTAGTATTTTATCGCGATATATGTATAACGTCTGTCAATAGTCGCTCCTGAACTTTTGACAGCTGTCATTATGTGATGATTATGGTCTGTCATAGCTGTCATTTAATTATGAAAACCTGCACGCTTCAACAACGCGTTGAAATTGTGAAACATCATTATAAAAATTCGTGCTCTGTTTGCCAAACGAAAGTCATCTTCAGCGACGAAGCGCATTTTTGGTTCAATGGCTTTGTAAATAATCAAAATTGTCGGATGTGGAACGATTCCAATCCACAACAGTTCCAGGAGCTTACTTTTCACTCACAAAAACTCACTGCTTGGTGTGGATTTTAATCAACGGCCATAGATGTGTGTGTTAATTTGTTACATTTCGGTGGATTTGATAGTGAAAAATGGCGCCCACAAAGCAAACCACGATTGAAGAACGCAAAATCGCAATTTCTTAATACGAATTGGGAAAAAGTCAAAGGGAGATTGCTAAAATATTAAATAGAAGTTATGCTACTGTCCAAAAATTATTCAAAGGCACAAAAGTAGAGGCATTATTGAAAATAATCGCAAAACACGCAATAAACAATTTTTTAATGAAGGTAGATTGTCCGCAAAATAATAGAAAAATTTGACCCCAACAGTGAGGCATGGTAGAGGACCAGTAGGCTGGTCAAAGTTCTTAAGAATGGAAAACCAATCAAGCCGAAATCACTCAGGAAACCTGATGGTACTTTCACTGAGTCGAAAGCGGATTCTTTCAGTCTTCTGCTGGAGACTCACTTCCCAGGAAATCAGGTCACCATCGACTCGCAACCAGGTTCAACTAGTGAAGCTGTTAGCGGGCTGAGCCAAACAACTTGGCGCAGCTGGAATACTGCATGGGTCGTAGACGGACGAAGATATCAAATATGCTGTCGCATCTTTTGATGGCTTTAAGTCACCTGGCACAGACGGAATATACCCAGCTATGCTGAAACATGGTATTAGTCAGCTGCTGCCAACTCTGAAGAGAATCTTCACTGTTGGCCCCCTGGCGAACAGTCAGAGTAGCTTTCATACCGAAAATCGGCAGAGATGACTACTCTCTCGCCAAGAGCTTCAGACGTATTAGTCTGACGTCCTTCCTGATGAAAAGCATGGAAAGACTGGTTGAGCTACGCGCAAAGTTGCTTTGAGGGTACATTCTCTGTCAGAGATACACATGCCTATCAACGCGGAAAATCTTGAGAAACAGCGCTTCAAAATCTGGTCAGTAGAACAGAATGCGCGCTTGACATTGAGGGTACCTTTTACACTGCGACTTTTGACAGCATGTGTAGCTCAGCGAGAAATCACGGCGTAGAAGAATCACTAGTGTTGTGCAATGAACAGTGATCAGTGTTATGACAGGTGTAAATAGAAGCTGCCCGCAAGGCGGTGTTCTATCTCAAATGCTTTGGTGCTTGCTGGTTGACTCTCTGTTGAACACAGTCAATAGTTCTAATGTCTACGCAGATGATGTCGCCGTTCTGTCTGTCGGATCGTGCCTAGCGACTGTCTGCTCTAAGGTGCAGATGGCCCTAGACGCATCGACGATTGATGCTTTAGGAATGGGCTTTCAGTTAACCGTCTCAAAACCGAGGTGGTACTCTTTACGAGAAGGGTGAAATTAACTGGTCTGACTCAGCCAGTGCTAAAAGGCGTCACTATCCAACTCTCCAAGGAAGCCAAATATTTAAAAGTAATCTTAGATAGCAAACTTCTTTGGACGAAACATGTCGAACTGAAGATTTCCAAAGCTCTGTCAATCTTCTAGCAATGCAAAGGTGTTTTCGGCAAGACATGGGACTTGTCGCCAAGGAAAGTCCTTTGGATCTACACGGCAATGATAAGACCCTTCCTCTCATATGCCTCAGTTGTTTGGTGGAATAAGCTCTCACGTAAATACGTTACTGCTACTATCGCCAAACTCCAAAGAACGGTCTGTTTAGGCTACTTGGGAACTTTCCCCAGTCTGGCTCTACTCTGGACTCTTTGAATAACCCCCTGCTGATGTATTCGTGGCTACTACATAAGCCTTCACTTCTTATTGGGGAAACATACATCTGTCTTCCAGGCAGAAATCCTAATTGCTGTAGACTACACCTGCCTATGACTCCTGTGGAGAGGGTGATGACCGAACACTTCATATGTGATTATCCTGCCTTTGCTCGGATTAGGTGGTGGATCTTTTGTGCTGAAGTGGTGAGTACTGACGACCTAAGCGTACAATGGCCCTGTTTTGAGTCTGAGTGCTCCTATACGGTATGCCCGCGCCGACAAAAAAAAAAAAAGTGGTGGAGAACATGTCATGGTTTGGAGGTGCATATCGGTTTCAGGGGTTGTAAATCTGCACTTTATTTATCGCAATACTTATCTTGTGCTCGGAAATTGGGAATCCTGGACACATTCTACTTTTACCAAGCTAATGATCCCAAACATACTGCGCTCGTTGTAATGGAATGGCTGTTGTATAACTGCCCAAGAGTGATCAAAACGCCACCTCAGTCTACAGACTTAGCTCTTCTAGCTCCTCTAGCAAGGATTCACTAAAGAAGGCACTTCAGGATAAATGGTTAAAAACCAGTAGTGAATACACCGATGGAACCAATGGGAAATCGCCTAAAAGATGACATCAAGCAAAGAGGGTTACGAACAAAGTACTAAAAACTGCATTTTTACCAACTTATTGGGTCCCTTTTTGTCTCCCTTTCACGAGTCATCTTACCCAGAGTTACGCTCAGAATTCCTCCTTGGCTAATCTCGGTTTCCAACCAGTAGTAGCCTGTTATATTTCTTATTTTGCTAGCTAGGGTCTTCAGACATAACCAGCAGATATCGTCTTCCACTAATCCAATTTATGTCCTGTGGATATCGCCATTATCCATTTGAGAGTACCTCACTGCATGCTTAGAACTTCTCTCTCGGTAGAGCCTACCGACAATCTATTGGTCATTTTGGCTTGTCGGCATTTCTCCACGTCTGACCGCCGGTTTTAGTGTTCATGTCCCTCATCGTTCCTCTGTCTTTTACAAACAAATAGTTCAGGACTCAACAACTTTGAGGCTAACCCCCGCTTTGCTAGGCCGTTCATTTTTTCATTGTTGTCCCTTCACTCAAGCTGGTGTCACTGGATTTCTTGAGTTGCACATTCTTAGAGTTTCTGAACACATTCCAACACTTAATTTCCGTTGGCTCCACGCACCTGATCACTGTTTTAGGGCTATCCGGATACTTTTCGCGTCTTTTTAATATTTCGGTGCAAACGAAATGCAGTGGATGCCACTGCCTTCTTTATGAATGGTGGAATAGTGCTTATCACACATATAATCCCCATACATGTCAGTCTCTGAACCCTATTCAAGTGCCTTTTTACGGGCGAAGTTGTGTGCCATCATACGAAACTTCAGATTTTTCCTGTTTCACGAAGTGCATTCCTTGCTTGCAGTGACGTCCATGAATGACGTCTTTGCATTATTGCTACATCGTCTGCATAACCAATTGTGTAGATGCCCTTATTTGCAAGTCTGTTTATGAGGAAATCCACAGTTCCAAGGCATACGAGATAAAACACCACCCTGTGCATAACCTCTGTTAAATCTACCCTACTTCCTGTTTGAATATTGATGGCCCTGTACTTCAACAAACTTTCACAATAAACGTATTTCCAAAGCGAATTTAAGACTTTTGAAGAATATTTTCTCGAAGGCACCTCCAATGCCCATTATTGTGGTTATTACTTTACCTCTAGTGCTAAGCTATTCATCCGCAACATACCTGCTCTGAAAGCATGTTGCTTACTATTAACGGGATACATTTTCAGCGCAGTTCTCTCCATATAGTCAACCACAATCCTTGGTGGAAATAATGTTAGGCTAACCGGTCTGAACGAACTTCGCTTCTATGTAATCGCTTTAATCCGGTATTGGTAGGAAGGTAACAGTCAGCGTCTGCTCTTGAATGGTTAGAGATTAAAAGCTTCTAGAAATATGTCTCCTGGAAATGAATTCTAATTCCATCTGAGGTTTTGTAAGGGGCAAAGGTGGTTATTGCACTTTAAAAAAAAAACCCTCTGATGTTACTATTCGACCACCAGTAAATATTTCTGCGGTAATCTTTTTCCGTAACAATTCCTGTATTTTACACTATCCTTTGTAAAATTCTAGAATCCTGATGAACTTTCGATATTTCTTAATTTGAGATCTATACTGAATGTCGAACGAGATGGCTTTATGATTTAACATTGTTGCCCGAACCAGTGCCTTCCAGAGTCAGATCAATAACTGCACTACGTCAGATCAATAACTGCACTACGTCTGGCATTAACGAAGGTTGGTTCTCTTCCTCTATTAACAATATCTGCAAGCTCTAGTAAAACGTCTCCTCTGTAGATATCGTTGTACTACTAGTAATGTACTACTTCACTCTGTATTGTCAGCAACCAATTATTAGATCTTTTGTCTTGTTCTTGCATACTTTTACCAAAAGCTCTACTTTATTTGTTGGAGGAGTTTCCTGCGAGTCATACGAAGCGTAGGTAGAGGCTGTTACAAAGGTGCCAACATGTGCTCTTGCCTGCACAACCACAATGTTTCTGTTGTACTCAGATGCGGTAGGATAACTGCCCGCATTCCGACCCTCACTACCATGCTCTCTGTAGTACAGGAGGGCTATATCCATTTCATCTTCCGTAAAGAATGTTGGCACCATTGCTGAAGCTGCAGCTGTGGTGGCTATTTGAATCTTTCAAATAGCCTTAGGGTAGGCTATTTCAGTGCGCCTTTCAAAGCGCTGAATAACCTTTTGGTAAATTGCTGCACCCCATAGAAATAGTCTCATAAAAAAGGAAAATAAAACAAAAAAAATCTAACCAAAGAAAAATAAAACGAATCTCTCGCCCCTGTGCACACACATTCCTAAAAATCCATCCACTGCTACACCACTGTTGGAAATGGTAATGAAGAAATCTATATTTATAGATTAATTGAGCACTGTTCACTGTTCACTGTTCACACTGTTCAGCTTCAGGGTAATGTACAAAGATGATTTATATCTTAAAATGATCGTAGATTAATTTACTGAAAGGAAATTTAGTTTTATTGAGCTGCTTCTAAGTTCTCAGCGTGTAACTAATGCCTGGTAAACGGAAATGTGAAATAGAATCTAGTAGACAGATTAGTGTAAGTCTTCGAAATCAGTTGTGACTCACAGCCCAGCAAAGCAACCAGGTCAATGTTACCAATAGTTTACATGCGAATATAAAAACACGATTTTTAAGACACCACAAAATGTAAACACATTTCTGCCCGCCTTCACAGAATCATGTCATAGAAATATCATCACCACATTATTTTATTGTCACCTCTTGGCAGAGGACAAATAGCGACGATATAAATTCTCAAAACAGGTGGAGCGCAGGAGCCCAGCTGGAGCCTTTTACATGTCTTTTCGAATTGAGTACCGCCTTCGGCAACGATCGTAAAATTTAACAAAGTATACGACGACCGCAGTGTTCTGCTTGCACCCATGTCAAACAACAATTTGTCTATCTGTCGTCAAAGATAGCAGCAGTGGCAGCATCAGCAACCCACGCAGCAATTTCGTCATGTGTCGTGCTGGTAAATTGCCCGACTGAATGTGGTCGCCTTGTGGTGTGTTTGCGTACAGAGTCAATATTGACAACCGTGTAATTTGCATACCTTTTAAAACCATGATGTTTATGTACGCCTCCTAAATTGTTAAATTAACTTTGTTTGGATTGTGTTGGTGGTTTTCTGTTTTTGTGGTAATTGTCGCGAGTTTCGGACAATACGTCAGTCGTACTATTCAAACTCCACATTTTCCTGCAGAGCAACACATTGCTTTATAAGAAAAGTACTTTTTACATCTCATGTTGTATGTGTCCATTTAATTAAATGCCGTATACGTACACGACCTTAGGGCTTGGACACATGAAGTTTTTCTACCTCGCGTTTCGTTCGTAATTGGCTGAAATCTGCGTCTCAGAAGTGTAACAACACCTCCGGAAACAGACTCATGCTAATCGACTTTGCGGCATAGCGAAACATCACTGTAGCTAGCACACGGTTCCCGTCATGATTGGTGCAAGGCACTCCTCCAGTATTTTGGATGTTCGCATCTTCCGAGCAGCTAACATTGACTTGGATCACTACCTTGTTGTTACCAATGCGGGTATCCTAAACACTACAACACCAAAGAAGTACTGTGAGAAAATTTAACATTCAACACCTACGACTGCAAGAGCTTTCACTAATCGAGTGTCCCTGAATCTCTCAAGAAGTTCAATGCCGCCAACATTAAACGCAGATGAGCAATGGCATCATTGACAGTAGGCCATCAAGAACGCTGCCTCTGATGCGCTAGGTTTCTCACATCCACCACAAAGAAACCGCTAGTTTCATAGAGTACCGTCAATCGCCCGCAGCAAAGCAAGAGTCTTATAAAGCGGCTCTACATAGGATGACGAAACGACCTTACGACATCTATCAGTAGCGTTGAATGTTAAGAAAGAAGAAGAAAAAATATGAACAACACGAGATCGAGTCAATGGAGAGGTGTTATAGCAGGAATGATGTTCGAAAGTGTTACCAGAATACAAAAAGAGCATGCCAAGGCTACAAAGCCCGAACAGATGAAGAAGGAACTCTAGTAGTAGAGTCACAGTCGTTACTGAAAATTCGGGAAAGATCACTTCTGCAGATTGTTAAACAGCGGTGACGACCAAAACTTCGCTGGCAGGCATAATGCTCCATCACACCCGAGTAAAGCAAAGTAAAGATATCAATATAAGTTCGTCAGTGGTTCTTAACAAGATAAGCAAACTCAAGGACGATTACTCTCCTGGTCCTGATGACTTGCCCGCCATAATTTTCAAACAATGTGTGAACCATCTGACTCAGCCATTCACTGCCTCCTAGGGTCTACTTCATTCTTGATGAGCTCGTACCCTCATTCCCTTCAACACGTGATTTGGGTGACATCTGTGATAGTGAACTCAACTTTTGTTCTCATATTGATAAATGGTGGTCAAAAACCTGTACTTTCTATCAAAATTACTTCTTGGGTGAATTTTGGGACACCCTTTACATGGGTAGGTAACGAAAAGAGAAAGAATGACCCACGTATTTTTATACATTTAAAATGTTCCTTTCGTTACCTTGAATGTGTGTGTTTCCACGAATATTGTGCGCACAGCGACGTATAAGATTATCAAGATGACGATAAATCGTCAATCTGGCAGCGCAGACTACACAGCCCATGTTTGTACCTGCTGCTGAGAGCATGTGTAGTTGGTAGTACCTACAAGCATGTCCATGCCAGTGTTCTCAGGCCGGCTATTGTTCTCACTAATTCCTCTAAAGTCTAGCAATCATATTTTATGAAAACCAAAAGACACTTAAAAATGCTGCATAGTATCATATTATAAACAAATGCTGGTAAGT
The DNA here is from genome assembly GCA_963082735.1 of Pocota personata. Lineage (NCBI taxonomy): Eukaryota > Metazoa > Arthropoda > Insecta > Diptera > Syrphidae > Pocota > Pocota personata. Next base: position 10,141,285 of record OY720432.1, on the reverse strand, counting down.
ACTCCCTCAAGCGTTTACTAGTAGGTATTCTAACTTTTATTCATACCAGCCAATCTTACAATGTTGCGCGTCTACTCTCGCCGATAAATAAAGACGACGTACTCCATTTTCGATGGTCCTTTCCCATTGTTTCTTTTGGGGCGATTAAGCGTAACGCAAAAATTAATTGAAATATTTTACCTGTTGGCCACCGGGCATTGTGCCACCCAACCATATTTCAATTAAATTAAATAATTTAATTTCATTATCAAAGGTGGTCCTTTCGATGATGAAAAGAGTGACTTCGGCTTGCTTTTGCAAACAAATTTTCCCATTCACATCAATCAATTTTTGTTGCCAATGGTCCTTGTTTTTTTTTTTTTTATTATTATTTTTGTAAAATTTCGGGTGATGGCGAACATGCCGCTAAATCAATTTATTCCTCTCTGTTTACATTTCACCCAAGCAATTAACTAAATTTATGCAAAATGTAAATATTTTCTTTAATAAATTGCAAAGTAATTACTATCAGGGTGGCCCTACGGACCACCAAAGGTGACCAAATTCTTGTGCCAGCCTCTTAAATGAATACAACAACATGGAGTTTGTTATAAGAAAATAATTACTCTATCAGACGGCAATTTGGAAGATGTTGCTCCGAAATAAAGTGTTAAGAGGAAGGCGGCCAATAAATGGGGAGGTCTAAAAATTAACATTTTGTATTGTACGTTTGATTTCATGGTCTTGTGGAGGGAGAAAGCTCGAAAACTAAACGAGAAAAGCTATCCACCTTCAATTGCCCTAACAACTGTAAAGGAACCTTCATTAACTTGAAGGTTAGATTTCAATGTGTCAGCCTACGGATAGATCCAAAACTGTACTAAAATCCATTCAAAATAAACCCAAAAAGGCAGAAACTCAACTGGGACTTCATGTGGGAGTAGAAGAAATACTGGTGGCGCCATTGGAGGTAAAACAATTAAATCACATGATCGTGTCATGTGCGCTCAACTGAGTCCTCGACAGCATGTAGCATACCTTTATTCCTCGGAGATCATCATTCTGGAGGGACAATTTCACTTTTTACACGTAGAGCCGCGAATTCGAATTCATGGTGATAATTATTGCGTTGTTTGCTTTGGATGTAGTTTGTTGATTCTTGGAAAGGACAAGCAGCCACATACAAGAGATCTTTGACTCTAATAGCATTTCGTGTTGTAGTTGCATTAATCGATTCGCGTGCACAGATATCATGAGTTGGAATGATTTCGATGCTGGACTCTATGGTATTTGGTTGGACCAATTAAAATTTCCACAGAGCATGGTGTATGACACCTACACAACCCATGTGCGGTAAATTTAGATAGGAATTTGGTGATGTTCTTGTAAAGATGCTGTACTGAGATAAAGATCAAGGGATAGCCGTGAGAGTGGTGTAAAATCCAAGGATTGGAACATCAGTCTTCTGTTTAACTACTGGCGGAAATCTGTTTAATCAAATCCAAGCCAGTGAAAGGACAAAGTAATCTCCATCCCATTCAACACACATCATCGGAAATTGGAATAAAAAACTGTGTGTGTTATTAATCCCACACTTAATTTCTCGCGATTCAAAAATTGAAAGCCTATTGTATTGGCGATCCAATTTGGTTGTCCCTTTTGCTGCACCACATCTGAACGGAAAAAGATACCGAACGGGGACACTTTTAACTACGAAGACTGTGCAGTTTATGTTTCTGAGGTGGTCGCGCTGTCTTGCACAGATCTTTATAGAACACCTAAAAATAGATGAAGAGTAATTGTGGAAGCGGATTAACTCCAATTATTTCTGAGAACCTCCCTGAAACATCCTGTATTGATTGAATTTCAGAATGATTTGGTGGTTTTATAGACAACTCGCCCAGGTTCTTGCAGAAATATACTTCGACGGTCATGTTTCTGGTTCTGCTCAGGCCGCACCCTCTTCTGCATCTATTTACGTCGCCACAGCCTCTGCATATGTTTATTGTACTTAAACGTATGCCTTTTCGATGGACCAACAGGTTGTGGCTCGTTGTAATGTCTATTATGTGTTAAGTGTGATCTGTTGAGAGCAAGGTCTTTTATTTGCCTTTTGTTGTGAAAGTCCAAAGCTAGGTTGGATTTTAGAAGTTCCAGTACTGAATGTCCGACCTTTGTATTGTCCAGTTCCGAATCTCTTCTAGCTAAATCAATAAGTTCTTGTTTCCAAATATACTCGTGCCCCAAGACCCACTTGCACTACTGCTCCCCATTTTTTTTTTATGAAAACGGTGTCATAACTGAGAGATTGTCCCCGGCTAACTCCAAAAAATCTTTGCAGTACTCGAGTCGTCGTTGCTTGTCGAACGGCGTGAGCATTTGTACCACCAATGCGCACAATTTTTGTTCATGTTTAAATGCTCTTGAAAAATTTCTCCAATCCGTTCTTTGCTGATGTGCTACTCGTCGGCTATCTGCCACATTTTTATTCTTCGGTCGGCCAGAATAAACAGAACGCCCTGGGCGGGGTCGTCTTTACAGCTTTCTCGCCTTTATTGAAATTAACGAGCCCATTTTTTGACCAGAATCCCAGAATCCTGAAGAGTCGATGACATCACGGTGCGATGCTCAAAATTGCGAGAATTTCCGATTTCGGGTGACATGGTTATGTTTACCCTACCACAGATAATAACAAAATGAGATTATTATTGAAACGAGGTGATATTTATACTACTAAAGAGTGCAGCAGTTAGTGCTATCACTAATGAGAAGATGACTGGTTGTTGAGTATCTCAGGCCGCGAACTTGCAAACTCTCTGTAACAGTATTATCATAAAGGAAACGTTTCATTTATCATTAAGTTTATTTACATAGCCGAAAGCCCTGGTAGCTAGTGCTATAATCTACTCTTTATATTGTAGTTGCGCAAATAAGTTCTCGCTGTTTGTCAGTAGATGGCTCCAGCAGTGAGTGCTGATCGATTTTGACATATCCAAAACGTCATGAACCGAGCTTAGACATATGGTAAACAAACTGTTTTGACACATTAGTGATTTTGTTTTGGCGCCATATACTTTTGGTTGTGGGAAAATGTCTGATTTTGTGCCAAATAATCGTCATTTGTGGGAAGTGTTGATTTTCTTCTTTCATTAGAAGAAAACGGCGGCTGAGGAGCATCGAGAGCTCTAAAATGTTTACGGAGATGAAACGTGCCGTGATTGGTTCCGTCGCTTCAAAGACGGTGATTTCGATGTTGACGACCGTCCGCGTGAAGGAAGGCCAAAATCCTTCGAAGACGCTGAATTGGAGGCTTTGCTCGATGAGGATCCGTGCCAAATGCAAGAACAGATTGCATGCGTTTGGAATAATTCAAAAACAAGGAACTTGGTTTCCTTATGATTTGAAGCCAAAGGACGTTGAGCGTCGTTTTTTCGCCTATCAAAAACTGCTCCAGCGGAAAAAAAGGAAGGATTTTCTTCATCGCATCGTGACGGGTGATGAAAAATGGATTCATTACAGCAACCCAAAGAAAAGAAAGTCATCGGGACTGCCCGGTCATGTTCCTACGTCGTCGGCTTGGCCGAATATTCACGCTGCGAAGATTATTCTGTGTATTTGATGGGACCAGGTCGATGTCATTTATTATAAACTGTTGAAACCCAACGAAACCATCACTGGAGAACGGTATCGACTTCAATTGATGCGATTGAGCCGAGCACTGAGCGAAAAACGGCTACAATAAGAGCAGAGGCACGAAAAAGTGATTCTACAGCATGACGTTGGCAAACCCGCTAAAACTAACCTGGAAACGCTCAAATGGGAAGCCCTACCCCACCCGCCATATTCCCCAGATATTGCGCCATCCGATCATTATTTGTTCCGTTCGATGGCACATGGTCTGGCTGATCAGCAGTGCCGCTCAGTTGAAGACATCAAACAATGGCTTGATTCGTGGATAGCCTCAAAAGATGAACACTTTTACCGTAAATGTATTCGAGCTCTGCCAGAAAGATGGGAAACAGAAACGGCGAAAACTTAGTTGAGCACTTAATATATTTCTTAAATCTTCTTTTAAGCGATGTGTTCATGTGAGTGTTTAACAATTTAATAAAATGTCTAGCAGCTCCTTGGAAATCAACGTGAATTTCCATCATTTATTGGAGGTCCTTCAATACACAAATTCAATATAGTTTCATAGTTCTTGAACTCACATAAAATACAGCACTTTTTGACGAAAAATATTGTCATTAACAAAAGAAAAAAATGTACAAAAAACAATAAAATGCGAAGAAAAAAGAATCAATCCGCAAGCTAAACACTTAGCGAATGAAATTCGAAATTCGAGTAACTTTGACACTAACTTTCGAATTACAAAGTGCCAATTTTTCGAAAGAAAATTGAATTGTTGACAGCAACAAAAAGGTGTTTGATTCTAAAATATAGCAATCCGATTACGGATTACTAAATGCCGAATATTTTGATGATTTTGAACCTAAATGCAGAGTAAGGCCCCAGATCAATTTACGACTTTGAGAAACCTAGAACTAGTTCCAGAAAACACTGGTTACAGTTAACCCAGTTGCACTTTTATTAATTTAAAGATTTTCGGAGCACGATCTAATTAAGGCAAGACTGGAAGGGGGACGTAACGACACAAAGGCAGTCCATGCACTTCTCGACGGGCAGTCCCAAAATTGATGAGGGAGTAGGTGGACGCTCTTTCCACATTGAGCTAAATATTAGCATTTCTTTTCGGATGTACTGACGATCAATAAGGCCTTATCCTGGCTAAAGTGTTATGTTATATCCGTTAAAAAAAGTCGACGAATTCTGTCGGAGAAGAAGAACTCCCGCAACATGCAAATTATTACTCAAGCTGTATACAATCAGGAAAACCAAATACAGATAGACAAATAGCATTACAGGACAAACGAACAAACGAACAAACGAACGGTCGGACGGACGCCCTAGCGGGAGCTATAGGGTTCTGTGGTGTATTTAAGGAACCCTGAAAATGTACAAAAATGTAAACGAAATATTTGTAGCTAATTTCGAGCTAAGTTTGAACCTCCTCTGCATCAGATATTAGACAAATTCACTTACCTCTCTTAGGGGAACTTTGAAAGCGATGAATCTCGTTCCCATGATTCTTTGTCCAATCGGCTGGTAATTCAGCCATCTGCAAAGAAGAAAAGTATTAATTAGTCTTTGACAAACTATTGAGTATGCAAGGGACTATATAAATTACGCGAGTTAGTTTCAGTGATGAAAATCACTGGTGACAGGGCCATGACATAGGCGTGCCTGTATTTATCTCAAAATAAACTCTCTTGAAACGTTCTAATTAAGTCAGCGGTGAATGAAGACCCCTTAATACTGTAGCCTATACAAGCTGATAGTTATGAATGCAGCACAAACCCTCAAACCTAGCCTAATTTAATAGCTTCTCAACAAGTAGGTCGAAGTGGCAGTTTCAAGCTAACATGCCTGAGACCTATGTAATTACCACTAACGCCCCCTTTCGTTACCACTACTCTTGTGACTGGTTTGAGAATTAGGTAAGACCCAACTGTAGATTCTATAGTCTATATAAGTAGGAAGTCAGCGACTTTTTTCCCCGAAAGTTCATTTAGTCTGGTAAGGATAGGTTTACGCAGTGCACGACATTTAAAAAGGAAGTAGCCAAGGGTTTTTTCTCGTTCGTATCCCCGCAACTACGGCAGTGAGTGTTAAATGGAATAGTTTAGCTGCATGTTTTCTTACAGCCCAAATTCGGCAGAAAACGGTGTGCGAGTTCTGTTGAAAAGTTTGTTTGTTCCATTGAATAGGTCATATCCATCTGCATATCACGCAGCTGTTCAGTCTACTCCACTCTTGTCGTGCTTTTGTTACTTAGTGTGAGAAAACTATTCAATTAACTACTCCAAGTGCGATGTAAACTCTTTCCTCTAAGAAGAGGAGGCAGATTCACGCTTTGCTAGTTCATTGGCTTGTTTGGTTGCCCAGACTACAGCAGTCAAGAGTCGATTTCTTAAACACGCGAGATAATTTCTACACTGCTCTACTAATTTTGAAGATGTATTAATCGAGACAAGGGCCTTAATGGCATTGCATTTGGTTATTGGATCGCTACTAAGCGCACGACAAGCCTTAAAAATTGCCAGCTAAGTTCGGTAACCTAACGGACTTTGGGATCTTCAGATTTTCCAAAAAGATACCTGAGCCGTCGGTAAATATTGAGGTAACATGCTCTTTCAATACCTCCCCGTTTTCCATTCAGCTCTGGTTGAAATACGAACAGCGAGGACTCGGTCTCATGCACTATTCCGAGAACATGCCAATCAACGAAGATCCGGCTGGATATGCATCGCATACGGATATGCATCGCATACGTGACAGTGTCATTGACCAATGCCCAGACTGTGGCTCGTCACCACATAACACCTCGCATCCATTCACTTGTCAGAACCAATCCCACAATGCTAACTACAACATCCTTATGGACACACCCAGACGAAGTATACATATGGACATTCAATAATAGAGACACTTGAATGCATGATGCAAAAATGCAAATTTAAAACTTAACTCTTAACAAAAACTGTTCCCTGCATTATTTCCGTTATCCGTTATTCTAGCTCTAAACAAAAAGTGTAAATCGCTACGAAATATCATCAAAATAATTAACCGCTCAAAAAATTGGTTGAAAATGCTCTTTTATCACCAAAAGCTAAGAAACAGCTTGAACAACTAAGAAAACCACAGTTTACGAGGACTGCAACATTGTTAGAACTTCCAAAGTTGATGCTTTCAAGTCTTCGAAGAACATTCGGGCAGAGCTTCAGCTAAACATTTCTGAAAGAACTGTTCGCAGAAGACTTATTGAAGGCAATTTACATGGAAGAATAGCCAGAAGGGTATCACTCTTGAAGAAAAAGAATATTAAGAGCCGATACAGACCATTTGAATTGGAGCGGACCGCAAGGAAGCCAAAAATGGACAAATGTCATGTGGACAGATGAAACAAAAATTAATCTGTTTGGGAGTGATAGCAGACAAACCGTTAGAAGGCGCCACCTCTAAAATAACTGAGTCTACAGTACTCAAAAAAAAACTGTAAAACACGGAGGCGGGAATATTCAACTTTGGGGATGTTATTCTTGGAACGGTGTAGGACCTTTGCATTTATTTGAAGGACAAATGGATCAGCACATGTATACGGATAGAATGAGGAATACGATGCTTCCATATGCTAAAGACAAAAGGCTTGTTCATAGTGCACTTTTACTAATAGGGATGGAAAAGCTCGCCTTAAAGTGAGATATAAATGTTGCAAAGGTCTCGCGAAGAAGTGCGCCCAATTTCAAGCAAAAAGTATGGAAGGTCTCTATCGGGAATTGGAGGAAATATCGTCTTCGACGTCTTCGACAAAACAACTTGAATAAGGGAACAACTATCAGGAGATTCTTCCCCCAAAGTTCATTAACAATGCTCGAGGTCAACTTCTTGTGGAAGACGACAAAATTCTCCACAGATGTCGACAGTATTGTGAAAGACTTCTGAACGAAAAGTTTCCCCGGATATACTTTCCAAGAGCCGCTCCTAACCATGACGAAGTATTTGACATTGCTGTCGAAGAAGTTAGGGATGCGGTGAAATACTCCAAAAAAAAGAAAAGTGGTTGGGCCAGACGAGATACCCTCTGAGTTCTGGGAAAAGATGGGAGACATCGGGTCCAGATGAGCGGTGATCCAATGCCTAATTAGTGGAGGGAAAGTTATCTTCTTACTTTGCACAAAGGGAAGGGCGATACGCGAAACTGCGATAACTACCGTTGTCAAGTTAATGTCACACACCATGAAGATCGTTGAGCGGGTATTAGATTGCCGACTGCGGAAAATAATACGGCTATCTGATGATCAGTGCGGGTTTGTCTCGGGTAAATCCAACATAATGGAAAAACATCGCGATTCCTTAAATGATTGATTTTTTAGAAGCCTTTGATAGACAACCAAGAGATCTTTTATGGGCGGCGTTAGGACAACGAGGTGTTCCACAAACCTACGTGCGCATGATCATGGACACGTATGAGGGAGCAAGGGCAAGAGTCACTGAAGAGTTCCCAATCAAAGTTGGTGTACACCAGGGAAGCGTCCTAAGTCCTTTGCTATTTATTGCAGTCCTTGATTATCTGCTTGAAGGAAAGTGACGGACCCCAAATTGCATCAGTTGTTCTTTGCTGACGATGGAGCTATCATAAGTGAAGATCAAACGGCCCTGCAAAGAGCACTTGATGTATGGGTGGATGTTTTGGAGGGAAATGGGTACCGTATTAGTTCAAAAAAGACAGAGTGTCTGTTATGCCCGTTCTCTGATCCACACCGGCCTATTCCAGACATTTACTTGAATGGAAAAGTGTTTCCCAAGTGCGAAAAGTTCAAATATCTGGGATCTATGATCAATAGCGAAGTAACTTGTGATGATGACATCAATCATCTCGTAAGCGTAGGGTGGATGAAGTAGCGGAAAAACTCCGCAATCTTCTGTAATTGAAAAATATCCCCTAAGCTGAAAGGAAGGCTCTACACCGCAGTTGCACGTCCGGGGCTCACATACGGTTCACAATGCTAGACAATGTACAAAAAGTATGAGTGCAAATTAACGGCAGCTGAGATGAAGATGCTTCGCATGACAGCTGGAGTAACAAATCTTGATAAAATAAGAAGTTCGCAGATTCGAAGAAGCCTTCATGTAAAAGAACCCATCACAAGCAAGACAGAGCACGACTGGCTCAGTTGGTATTGTCATGTTCAAAGGAGAGATCCTTCGAACCCCGTCAAAAAGGCAATATCAATCAACGTTCCTACGCAATCACGCAAAAAAGGAAGACGAAAAAACAACTGAATTACATAAATGCAAAAACTCCAGCATTTGATTGGCCTCAGTGACGAAGTGATCCTGCCGGTACTTCCTGAGGTCAAACGGGCAAACCCCACAGGCGGGCCAGTAGGGATGCAGTAAAGTGCGAGTGTTGTGATCCTTCTACTCCGGATCATAACCTCGCTGTAAGGAAAAGAAGAAGAAAAATGTCATAGTCTATTTTAATGTCCTATGTATCTGCTTTTCTTGGCCTCGACCACACCGATGACACCCTACACATAACACCATAACGTTTGAACTTCACACGAATCAATAAAGTTGCTATTACAACAATAAAATGAAATATTAAAATTTGAATGTTGTTCAATTTTAAAATCCACCTTTCCTATCTTTTTGTCCCACCGTTTTCGATTTTTCCCCCAAAACATGAAAATTAAAGGTTCATCAACGAAGAGGTGGGGGGGGGGGGGGGGGGGGGGGGTTAATGGGTGGAAATCCCACACTGTTGCTAGGTACGGGCTTAGTTTCGTCCTGTATAACCACAGAGAATGAACGGAACACTACATATGAAGGCACGCTTTGTACTGTACATTAACTGAATTAACCAAACATTACTTGAGTTAATATGTGGTTGGACATTTAACTGCGCATTATGTAGGCGCCATACTGCGCATAAACAAAGAAAATTTAGTTAGTTTCCGCCAAATTCGAAGCACCTACGTAAAACGTTCATTTCCCTGTTCAATTTAACAGCGGGAGAGTGTAAAATGTAACTGGCACCATAATTTTATTAACTACTAGAGTGCTCTTTTAAATTAAATTGATTGCAAACTTAATTTCTTTTACTGCTTAATTGTTATGCATTAGCAGACGTTCTATTTGAGTCGCAAATTTCTATTAAATTTACCTGTCAGGTATTGCTCGTGGACTCATAATTTCAATATATAGTTTTTAATTTAACTAATGTAAAATAAAATCACATAAACCAGTTAATTGTATAAAAAAGAGATTCACGAAAACCGCTTCAAGCCAAAATATTTACGAGCCAAAACAATATTTTCTTTCAATAAAAACAAATCCCACACGTTTGCAAATGTCAACTGTCAGTTGCAAATGTCAACTGTCAGTTGCAAATGTCAACAGTCAGTCGCCTAGTGTTGTGCAGAATTTTAATATTAAATGACAGTTTACTCGATGATCGTTACATTGAATTGAATTCTTATTGAGACTTTTATCTATTACATGAATGCTTATTAAGCTCACACACCAGAGCGGTACGCGGTAGCGATAGCGGTACAACGGTACGTAATCCTATTGCGGTAAATATATATGCACACACTAGCAAAGGATACTAGGATACAATTTTGTACCGCAGCAAGCGCAGTTGACCGCCGTGTACCGCGTACCGCATATCAAAATGTGTATTGAAAAACTTATTGAGTTGGTGAAAATACATCCTATTTTAGTTGATTTAACTCATCCGGAGTAAAAAAATACGGGAAAAGGAGATAAAATATGGAATAATACAGCAGAGGGGTTAAACCAAGAAGGTAAAGGTCAAAAAAAAAAAATAAAAAATTAATGTGTTCAAAACAATGTATATAAATATTAGTATGTACTTTTATAAAGGGTGGTTAAATTTTAAGGGCCGATGTTGAATGTGAACCACACCTAAACGTCAAGTTTTTTTCTGCATTTCATTTGACATTTCTCAATTTCCGACTAACTCAATTTGAACCATGGAAAGATACACAATCGAGCAACGCGTTAAAGTTATTCAGGCTTATTATGAAAATGGGCGTTCAAATCAAAATGCATATCGTGCATTTCGTGATTTTTTCGGTCAATTTAATCGTCCAAATGTGCGTACAATCGGAAAAATCGTGCAAAATTTGTGCAAACCGGGTCTGTAGGAGATGTGAAAACACCAGTGCATGCTCGTACAGCTCGTACTGCAGAAAATATTGCTGCTGATCGCGATAGTGTGGCTGAAGAGTCGTCCACCTCAACTCGTCGTCGTGCCCAACAATTGCACCTCTCACGCTCGTCGTTGATGAACATTATGCATAAAGACTTGCATTTACGCGCTTACAAGGCGCAATTGACTCAAGAACTAAAGCCTCTTGACCATTTCAAGCGTCGTCAATGGTCACAATGGTGGCAAGAAATGGCAACAGTGGATGATCAATTTTCGAAGAAAATCATCTTCAGTGATGAGGCACATTTTCACCTCAGTGGATTCGTCAATAAGCAGAATTACCGCATTTGGGCGATTGATAATCCAAGAGTGATTGTCGAAAAACCAATGCACCTACAAAGAGTGACTGTTTGGTGCGGTTTATGGGCTCGCGGCATCATCGGGCCGTATTTTTTCCAAAATGAGGCCGGTCAGGCAGTTACTGTGAATGGTGTTCGCTATCGTGAGATGATAACGAACTTTTTATGACCCGAATTGGAAGATATGGATGTGGACGACATGTGGTTTCAACAGGATGGTGCCACTTGCCACACGAAACAATGGCTCTTTTGCGCGACAAATTCAATGGCCGTGTTATCTCACGTGGTGGCGATGTCAATTGGCCGCCAATATCATGTCATTTGACACCGTTGGACTTCTTTCTTTGGGGTTATTTGAAAGAAAATGTGTACGTCGATAAGCCAGCAACAATTCAAGAGCTAAAGGATGAGATAATTCGGCACATTAACGGCATAGAACCTCAATTATGCCTCAGCGTCATCGAAAATTTGGACCACCGGATGGAGGTGTGCCGCCGAGGTCGCGGCGGCCATTTGGCCGATATTTTGTTCCATACATAATTGAACCATACCAATATTATCATAATAAAAAGAAATGACAGTAATTTCCTAAATAATTTGTGTTTCATTCAAAATCAACATCGGCCCTTAAAACTTAACCACCCTTTACATGAGAGTACATGAAAAATCTTTTTTCATCTTTTAAAAGTTTAGGTACTAGGGTGTAGAATTCTCCTTTTCGTTTTCTTTCTAAATTAATCTCGTGAATCCATTTCCTTCTGTTTGTTCTTCTATTACGGAATTTGTTATTAATTCTACTGAAACAAATATTTATATTCATTGAAACATTAAACATACATTTTTTTCATTTGTTTCCTCATCTGCCAATAACGCTAATAAAATTAGTTCATCTTCGTCTGAAGAACACATTCCATCCATCCTGAAAAACAATTAACTACTTAAGGCGAATACCGCATACAAAATACCGCCAGTGTGAACGGATAAGCAGTATACCGCTACCGCACTTTTACCGGTACCCGTACCGCTACCGCGTACCGCTCTGGTGTGTGAGCTCCTTTATCCTTTCTTTATCGGAATTTTACAATTAGCGGATGAAAATCGTAGTCTGCTCTTTCACTTATTTAGTTGGGATTATTTGCCACCTGGCATCTGAGTATCTTATTCTTTCTCAATACGTCCACCAATGAAAGTGCTTACTCTCAATTTGCCGACTGCCAACAGATCAACGGACTAAAAAAGTAGAAAGTAAACCTACTTTATCCGTCGAAGTTCATACATACGCCGGTTATGGGCCACTTTCCATAAGGAAACGTGTATTCTATCTATGTGCCAGTTAAAAACGACACAGCAACGGATTCTATGGGTCGGGGCATTTACTTTCTACTTTTTTTTACTCCGTTGATCCGTTGCCAGTCGGCAAATCGCCGTTGACAATCGGTTGACATTTCAATCTGTCAACGAAGGTATGCGACGGATAGTATGGGACTGTTCTTTCCGGCAATATGTGAACGTCACCGTCAACCTTCAACAGAACGACGTCGATGGATTCTATGAGTCAGTGCCTTTAACCTACTTTATCCGTCGAAGTTCACACATTCGTTGGTTATGGGCAACCTCCCATAAGAATGAGTGTATTGTATCTAGATGTCAGTTAAAAACGACGCGAGAACTTATCGACGGATTCTATGGGTCGGGGCCTTAAAATGTTTTCCGGCAACTTTGAGTGTTTCCCCACGGATTGGCTTATATCTTTTATGGATGACTTTTTTACTTTCATGAGGCACAAAGGCGCCTCATAATCCCTGTGCAACGATATTCCGGTGACCCTTAGCTTAGTTGCTGCTTGGAGTATGGCATCCACATTATCTTTGTGTTGGACTTCAGCAATAACATTTGGGTTTCGTGATCTGATCATTCTTACAGACGCAACTGCTAAGGAATTTTGCGATCCAAGCAGAGTGCTTTTGCTCTTTCTATCACTGGTATTTCGCTTTGTGCAAGGAGCTGTACAATAACATTTTCCTCGTTCCCCTTTTTGGGCAACTATTCTATCTGACGTTCTAACGAGACGCAGTCTCCATTTTTATCAGCTGACTGCAATTAAAGATTTTTCTGTTGTACAGGGTAAAGGCTGAACTATTATAATCGGAAGCAATGTCATAATTATACGTTAAGTTTCCTTAAGCAGGTACTGTCAATTGCTAATAGGCGTATGTGTTCGGAAGCAAAGGTTTTCGTCCGATCACCGAAATCAAGCATCTTCGGGCGCGGTTAATACTTAGATGGGGAACCGCTTGTCAAATTATCGTACGTACACTTACGAAAGAGCAAAAGTGAACGAAAACTTAACGAATTGAAAGCAAATAGCTATTATGGCCACACAATACAAATCCTTTGTATTCGCACTGTTTCGGAAGTGGTTGTACGAAACCATTCTTCTATTATAGTTCGGCCTTAAGCATCAGCACAGAACCCCTCCAAATCAGCCTTTGTAGTCATATCTTTGAGCTTTTCGTCCAATAAAGATACAATGCCAATTATCAGCATTTTCAAATCTTACACGGAAATGCAGTAGGGAACTAACCTATATTCCACTTTCAGACAGCCAAATGTGGGCTCGACAACCCCACTCTTAAGATGCTTACGCGTCCAGCGCTAATTTTGTCTTGTGTGCGGATCGCAGCTTTTTATTTACTTATCCAAACCATGAAGAGTCGCTTCCTGAGACACAGTAGCTTTCCGTTCTTGCACGGTGATCCATCAATTATAAGGAAGTTACCCCCAAACTGGAGGTTTCGGTTTCTCCCTCACAAAGGACCTGCATCTGTTCAGTGCATGTTAGTGAGTGGTTAAAGTTGATGTACCTACACCTTAAACTTAAGTAAAACCATTTTTATTTATTATCAAATTTATTTATTTACACATTTCTTTAAGCTTGCTCTGTCCTCGCTTTCTCACCGGCCATCGTAGCTGGATGTGAAATAGAAGCCAACAAAGCATTAACAACCGTATTACAGTCCTGAATCTCTCCATTTGGTAGCAATATCATCTCATCCGGTGTCGGCTCATCAGATACCTCTAGAGCCTCATCACACTTATGTTGGACTAGCTCCTCTAGGGTTTTCCATTTACCAAAACAAGTATCACATTCATGACGCAGAGCATGGGTGAGTTTTTCGTGAGTTATAAGATCCAAACGAGACGGGAACTGCGCTGAACAATCCTTGCAGTGAAAGAACTCCGGGGGTGCTTCCGTATGTGGCTCGCGGTTATCTGTATCATTTTCATCGCTATGCCCTTGAAAATGATCTTTAAGGGAAGTGAGTGTAGTAAACATTTGAGAACATTTATCGCACAGGAATCGTTTGTTGTCAGCATGGGTACGCTTATGTATTCGAAGACTCCAGGATTGTTTGTATGATTTTTTGCACTTGTCACAGCGATATGGTCGGTCACCGGTATGTGTTCGCATGTGGGTAATCAGAGTGGAATGATGCCTGAATCTTGAGATAAAGAGTAATGAATTGGCTGAAGTTTGGCGATCTCCTCCTACTTACTTGTTTTCACATTCTTCACACTGAAATGGCTTCCCTTCCTCATGCAGTTTTTTGTGAGAATTTAGAAGACGATAATCAGTGAATCGCTTCTCGCACTTCGTACACTCCCATGGACGTTCGCCAGAATGTTTGCGAGTGTGAACTTTTAGTGTATATTGATTGGGGAAGGGCTTCCCACAAACTAAACAAATGTGAATTGATTTTCGCTTCTGTCCCATGTGCTTCGAGTAGTGGCGAGTCAGTGATGCCATCTCTGAAAAGCTCATGTCACACTTTGTACACTTAAAAGGTTTTTCCATAAAATGCATGGGGATGTGACGTTTTAGCTTGGCTATATCTGAAAATCGTGGATTGGATTAATAAGGACTTAGACTTCTACTAGGTTCATTCTAAGTGAATTGACTTACTTTCAAAGTCCTTGCCACATGCTTTGCAGTTAATTTTGTTGTCAACTTCATGCAGAGAACCATGAACGAATAGGTCTTCTTCCACGCCAAAGATATCTTTACAAAACTCGCATATATACACCTGCCCAGTGGTAGCGGTGTTGGTGTTCTTTTGAGTGTGACAGATTTGGTGAGCTTCGAAAATGGTTTTGTCTGTGAATCTTTTACCACATTCATTGCAGCGAAAGCTATTATCCTGTGTTACATGTGCCTTTATGTGGCGATTGTAGGCGCACCTACCTGTAAGTAGGGAATACACAATTAGTCCCGATGGATTTTAGTTTGCAAAATGCGAAGAAAGAGTCAGTGCTCTTTTTTTCCTCAATTTTGTTAAACTTAGCTTTGTTAGACAATCGGCTGTGCAAGTGGGTGTTGGTATGGTACTTCTTTCGGACAAGCCTAGGTTAGGCATAGCTTTCAGGGAGCTATCTTAGCACTTAAGACATTCCCCTCCATTGAGTTTAGATTATCGGAGGATAATGGTCCCAGGAGCGGGTTTCGAAACTGTCAGAAGTGCTGGGTTTGGATATATTTTCCCATAACTTCCGGTAAAATTGATCTGAAAAACACAGGGGCCTTAATGCCTAAGGCATTAAGTGAAATGTATTTCCCACATCGGTTCTTTGATTTCAAAATGACTTTCTACAGCTGCTTTGATCTCGTTCTCATCTGCAAATCTCCGGCCTTGTAACGCCCTTTAACACAGCGAGTTTATTTTTTTCTCACAATGCCAGAAATTTCTTTTACTTTTTTGTGTAAGTTAAAGCTGGCGTAGTTTTTCCTCGATCTCCAACCCTAATGAGTCATCCGAAGCAACGAATTCCCGAATTCGCACCAGACCTCCCAGTAAAACCGAAATAACAGCAGCAATCAAGTCCCTCAACAAAAACAAAGCTGTGGGTATTGATGGCATTCCTGCCGAAATATTCCAAGCGGCATCAAACACATAGGCTGAACTGCTACACCCGCTCATACGGTTAGAGTGGGAAAATGAGCAATTTTCCCAGGAGTGGAAAAGAGGGATGATTGTCAAGTTTCCAAAAAGGTAAATCTGACGGATTGCGGAAACTGGAGAGGTATATGCGTTCTACCTGCCGTAACCAAGATAGATAATTGCTAGAATCATATTAGAAGGCATTAAGAAACATTTAGATTCAACTCTCGATGTCGAGTAGACAGGCTTTTGTGCTGGACCCTCCTGCATCGACCACATAATAATAATAGAGCAATGCGTCGAGTATAGGTTTCCGCTACATCTACTGTTTATTGACTTCGAGAAGGGTTTCGGCAACTTGAAATGAGATGCTATCTCGACTACGCTGACGATGTTTGCCTACTTTCACATCGGATAATGGACCTTCATCTGATGGCCCAAAATCTAAAAGCTGAGGCAAACAAAGTGGGGCTTAAGATAAACGCAGCCAAAACAAAAGCCCTGAGCACTTCTAACACCCGCACTCAACTCAACATTGCAGGACAGGTAGTCGAGAAGTTAGACAACTTTCTATACTTAGGAAGTGTGGTCTCGGATGACAGCGGTGGCACCGAACTGGATGTGCAAAAGATGCGTTCGGAATGCTATCGAAAGTCTGGAGAAGCAATGTTCTCAGCTTAAGAACCAAGCTGCGACTGTTCCGCCCCAACGTGGAATCAGTACTGCTGTATGGGTGCACTACTTAGAAGGTGGGTACCACTATCACACGTAAGCTGCAAACCTTCGTAAACATATGTCTAAGAATCATCTTGAGGATTTTTTGGCCCAATCGTATTTCCAACGAACAACTTCATCTGAGAACCGGCCAAGAACCTATAAACATTACTGTGCGAAGGAGAAATTGGCAGTAATTTGGACACACTGCAGTGGAATCCGCTTACCCAGGCAGGCAGAATAGCGGGACGCCCTAGGCAATCGTGGCGCAGGACGGTCGAGGAGGAATCAAGCTCTTTGAGAATGAGTTGGAGGCAGCTCAAACGCGTTGCAGAACTCTGAACAAGATGGCGCTCAGGCGTTGTTGACGCCCTATGCCCTTCAAAGGGTTCAGGGATTTAAGTAAGTTCGCTTCTATCCCCTAGACTAAAGTTGCCTACTATATCTTCGGTTCTTTCTTTGCCACTTTTGCATTTATGATAGATCTCCTAGCGCACGCCGAAGGGGACGTGAATACCCTTAAACATTCCAGGGCACGGGCGTTTAGGAAAAGGAGGAAGAGGAGCCTGTGCACGTTGGCTTTAAATGTTTGAAGGTTGTAGTGATGGGGTAATACAGAGCCTGGTAGATCATTCCACATTTATGTCGTTCGGCTTATAAATGAATCATTTCATTTGACAGTACGACCGAAGTTGGGCTTAAGGTTGAATTAATGTGCATTCGAAGCAAGGCGCTTGTTGCGGGTGAAATTGAAGGGGAGGAATGCAACTGACTATTTCGCTGGAGCATTTTTTTATTTGAGCGTCTATATTCCAACTGAAATAGACTAAAATACATTCTGCTTGAAGTATTCTACTTACTCCCATATGATCTAATGCACACCGTACATGTGTATTGTGCATCCCAGTTGTTCTCTCTAAAACCTTCCACAGATGAAATTGCAGTCGCATTTCCCAGTCTCATTTCCTCTGATTGTTTACAACTTTGTTCTTGAGGACTATCTACAAGTCTAGAAAAGTTTAATCAATTCGTTAAAAAAAAAATATTAATTTATATGCTCAGCGCTTACTCAGTGGCCGTGTCGTCCACTATGGCCTTCTGATCTAATTCAGTTAGATACTTTCGCAGTATTAAATCGACAGATTCGACTTTTCGCTTGAAACTGAAGCACTTGTTCAACTGATGCAAACAATTGATGCAAATGTTACCAGGAAGTCTGTCATCTTCAGCGAACTACACGAGAAGCATTCTAGACAAAAGACTACCAATTGGACTCAATACCTACCTTAACTGCTGTGAATAGAAAAATCGCCTCTGGAATACTTCCGACTGAACTGAATATTGGTTTTAGTTCGACATCGTTGGTCAGACAACAACGGCAAATAGATTCGAAAACAAGATTTCCTTCATTAGGCTCTGCAGAGGAAGATATTAGGTCTGTTCCCGTACGTGACCGAGTTGCGAATTTCTACGAAAATTGGTCAAATCCACAGGGATCTGCAAATTTCGTAGAAACCCTGGTCAATTGCGGGAACTAACCCACTGTTTTAGCAGTGTCCATGTCGTTAAAATTGATCAAAGTCGTGCACAAATCCGTCTTTTGTTTTTGTATTGTTTGTCATTTTGGTCAGCTGTGAACTTTTGATAAGTGTTCGAAGCTCCTCAAACTGTGTTTGTAGGGTATATATATATATAGGGTATTTATAGTGTTTTTTGTTGTCTGACAAAATATGGATTTGGATTTATTTTTCTCTTTAAATTATACATAAGGTCTGTTCCCTTGCTTTTTACACTCAAACTCGTAAAATTACAAATTTCTAGCAGTGGGAGAAAAATCTCTCAGAGAAAGGAAAAATTACAAAAAATGTTAGGGAACAACAAAAGCTGTGTATAAGGGAAATGTCAGGAACATATGTGAGGAACTACCAATTTGCATAATCTAGAATAGCATGTTACGTCCATTTGTATCTTTTTGTTCGTTTCATTCTATATTTCCATTTGTTGTTTCAACCAATTTGACAACAAATAAACAAAAAAAAAAAATTAAATTTACATACATATGTATTATTAGTTTGACAGCTCTCCTAAAATTTGTCCCAAGAAATTTCTTGGTGTAAAATTCGCAGATAGGGGAAATTTTTTGCTCTCTCGAAAGCTTTCTCTGCTACGAAAAACTACGAAATTTCTTTGTACGGGAACAGGATTTGACCAATTTTCATTATATTTCGTAGAAATTCTCTATTTTGGTCACGTTCGGGAACAGTTTAAACAATGGCATAGGCCATCAGTCAGATTGATAGTTTTAACGGTTCACAAAAATTAACTTACTAAATACATACGAATTATTCTATATTTCCTTCGAAATTCGGATAATGTTTATTATTTATAATATTTGAATAATGTTTTCCAACTTTTACCATTTAGAACTTGTATTATTTCACCCCACGAGAGCACAGTTTGATTCCAATGGTGTCTACTCAGTTCCTGAAGGATAGGGCATCTTTCCAAGAAATATATATATCCTTCCTGCAATAACTCTGCCCTCGATTTAAATATTACACTAATTTGATGTACATATGTGTTGTTTTCGTTGAAGTAGTTTCTCTCATTCAAACTATGATTCAAAGTCCTGTAGATTATTCGACTTTCTGTTTGCATAGCACTTTCTATAAACCTAGCACACATCCTTTCACCTAGCTTCCGCAAAATATCTTCCAACGTTGACCTCCAACTACGTCCGTCTTTCCACCTTAGTGACAGTACGACATTACATAGGTCACTAAGCGGCTCCTATTTGTGAAATTGTGAAGCTTCCCTTTTCAACAGATGACGAAACACAGTCTAAGGAAGACGATGATCCAACAGGTCTAACAGTTTTAAAATGTACTTGAAGTGTAGCCTCAATGCGTACAAGCATAGAAGAAGCAAGCCCGTTTTCAAGTGCAACATATGTATATGTATGTATGTCGGTCTGTTTGCTGATAATATAAAAAGGTGCTTTAGAAAATACCTCTGCAGCAACTCAACTTTATATTCATATTCTTCAACAAGCTACCCACTACATTGTGGCCACTTTACTCATAAAACTGTAATTTGCATAGTATTTCTCGTGAAGAGTACATATTCTTTCTCACCCAAAGCCAATCTTGCAGCACCTTCTGGAAAGGACGCAAACTACGGCCTGTATATATTCGATGAGGTAAGAGTGACTAGTGTGTCATCATCCTTTTATGGTAAAACAAACTCTAGTTTGTCAAGACCTGTTATTGTCTCCTTCGCCTTGTATAAATATGTGGGTGCAAGGTGTAACGCACAGCGATCTAGAAAGATAATATTATGCCCCCTGGTGTCAGTTGAGGTGGGTCTTAATTCACAGTACAAGTAGTACTAATTCAATTTCTCTCATCTATTTGTTATGAAAGATGTTATTATGACCTCCCGGTGTTAGCTGAGGTTGGTCTTAAATCAGAGTACTTCTTCTGCTTTAATTTCCTTTAAAAATTATTATGATTATATTCCAGTTTGATAGACGCTTCGAACGTTTCACGTTCCTGTATTTAAAATGCCCACAGGAGATTCTTTACACCCTCTGACCATTTAAGGTCTGCAGGGAACTGAGAGGAGTTTGATACACGAACTCATTTCAAGTATTGTAGGAATCTGATCCCTCAACTCGCCGAGTTGAGGTCTATTGGGCTTATATGTTTCGCCACTCCAGCCCGTCCACCAACCGAAGCAGTATGATCGTACCTTAATTTTAAGAAAATCGTACAAATGTCTGTTAACCTGCAATTACCCTAATTTCGCCGATATAGATCTAAGGAGTCATAGCTACCTACTTCGGGATCCCTGTTCAAACACCAAGGAGTATATTTTTCTTTTTTTCTTTATAATTTAACTATCGAAATAAATTGAACTACAATCCCGCATAGAAAGCCTTACTGGCTTCCTCTTCTTTTCTGAAATTTACAAAAACCACAGCACATGTTTGTTCTATTTATGTTGCGCCTGAAAATTGTAAAACACCAAATTCTCCTGTCACCATCCAATCTGGTTTTGTTTTATCCAAATTCTCAGCAACCCCTTCCTTTAAGCCGCATATTAAATCGGCCTTGACTGTGCGTAATGTACATATGTTTGTCGGTTGAAATCCTAAAAAAAAATATACAAAATATAAATTAAGAGTGAAAACTAATAAAAGAAAAACCTCTTAGGCACGTCCTGAAATCCTCTGTGTAATCCCACGTAAAGTCACCAATTAATTTCCTATAATTGAGATCTCCCTTAAATATTGCTATATGCGATTCAGCTAATTTATTATAAAGATTCTCGTTAATTTCTTTCATTCTAAAAATAATAAAAAGGATGAGAATGAAAAGATCCACATATGTAGAACCAAAACATAAACAATTACCTATAATACTCATAAGGACTAGTCCAAAACCACTCAAGTGGAGCCAATTCAAATTTGCCATCTTGCACAAAGTTGTACCATTTTTCGCCGATTTTACGTAACACAGACGATGTCGGGTGCTTTCGTAAATGGTCCAGAGTCCAGAAGAAATCCCTTGGTGTTACATCCGATATAAACCAAGGAATGGCTTTTACATGGAAACGTATTTTTGTTGCGAGATTCTTATCAATTAAATATTCAGCTACTAGAAGATCCGTGAAAAGTTCAAAACCAGAATTGTCTTGGATAAAATCAATAATGCGCGAATCTTCATTAAATGGCTGTGATATGCATTGCCATATCTGCTTGGTGTCATCGACTAAAATATTGGAGTTGAGAGCATCAATTGAATCGAAAAGATTGCCTGTTTGTTTTATTTCCTTGCCCTCGGATATGGATAAATCGCAACGGTTGCCCCATAGGTTAAGCTGGAAACATTTTAAATGAAAATGGATAATTCTTAATTGATTTGTTTTCTAATGCATGTAGGGTGCCGAACATAGAGGGGCTTCAAAACTAATATCTTCTAATTGACCTACCAAACTGAATCACATCACATAACCTCCATGCGGTGCCTTCTGGATAGCTATCTAATAGTGAACTAAAGATGAGCGTATACTGAGTCTGACTGTAAGTAAGTAGCTGAATACTCGGGCCTGCGCAAACGCAACTGGTGGACTTCAGTATACATGTATCAAAGCGGACGAGACATCTCTTGTGCACCTAACTGGCTAAAATCTGCATCTCAGAAGTCTAACAAGAGTTCCCCAGAAGGAGGAAGTGCGGCGGAACAATTAAGTCAGCTTAGCGTGGTGTCAACAGTCAGCTTAGCGATTACCTTATATGAGCTACTTCGACATATTCGGAGCTCAGGTCAATAAGGATTTTCAAGACTTCGTCAGGGTATTGAAAAAAAAAATGGTGGTGGATGAACCCTTAATGAGCCAACGGCAGCACTCGTATCCTCGTACCGGGTTACTGGCATCCGAATATCCGGACACTTGTCCTAGGCGTTTTAATGGAGGGTTCTGTGTTGGGGTAACTGACCTACCATAGCAAAAGCTTCTAGTTACGAAGCAAGAACAAACCTTGGATAAGGATGATTTTAGTGTTGATGAACCTCGCAAACGAAATAAGTACAACGACCTTCGGATCTGCACGTAGAATGTTTGGACCCTTAACAGGCCACGTGACTGCTAGAGAGCAGACATCAGCGCCATTAAAGAACTGCGGTGGGGTGGGCCTGGCAAAAAGCGGATGAAAAACTGTGACATCTACTACGGTGACTGCTTCTGGGAGCAGAAGCAGCGATTTGTAGTCAGAGGCGGACTTAGGGAAGAAGCCTTACCTTTAGGCGTATGAGCGAACGCCTGATGACAGCCATGCACTCACGCCCCACAGAGGATAAGAACGACGCGACCAAAGATTGCTTTTATGAGGTCCACGCTATGACGTAAAAATCGTGCTTGCAGATTTTAACGCAACAATTGGAAAGGCGAGCATATTCAGAAACGCCGTCTACACGACAACACCTCCGAAAATGGACTCAAATCGACTTTGCGGTGGCGTGAAACATCACTATATACGATTTCCGTACATCAATATTCATAAGGGGACCTGGTGATCTCTAAAGCAACTAACCGTCAACCAAATTGATCACGGGTTATTGATGCAAAGCACTCCTCCAGTGTTTTGGATGTTCGCACCTTCCGAGCAGCTAACATTGGATCACTACCTTGTTGCTGCCAAGGCACGTAAGTGGATATCTCAAACATCACAACACCAAAAAAGTACTATGAAAAAGTCCACTATAGATCACATATTCACATTGCAGCAGATCTTGGGAAAAACCCAGGAACTCCAAATCGATAGTCACCATCTTTTCATCGATTTTAAAGTCTACACAGAGCCATGTCTAGTTTTTGTATTCCTACCAAACTCGCCCGTCTGTGCAGGATGACAATGGAGAATGTACGGTGCTCTAACAAGGTCGATAACAATATCACCGAGGCATTTGATGTCAGACAAAGTGACACGCTGTCTGCGATTTTTTTTTAACATCATACTTGAAACTGAAACACTCAAATCTGAAGATAGATAACTCACTTGGCGAGCTGATTAATTTACTGCTTAATAGTCGGATTATCAACTCAAAGCTGGGTGTGACATGGGGGCGTCCTATCCCCACTGGACAACGTTGCTATAGCAGACTCTGGTAAACACCTCATTACCTTAAAAGAGCTCCTACAAAACACTCTGAATAAACTATCTAGGTGGACAGCTCCAGATTAACTCACTGTCTTTATACCTCGGTCACGAACTTGCCAGACATGGAACAACAATAACCATCCTTCCAGACAAAAATTTACTGGGTATGCCGATCCCTACAAACTTAAATTAAAGATGAATGCTATTGATAGGACAAATTCTAGGTGGACAAGTGGTACAACATGTCTAGCGACAAAACGGATTTGGCTAAACCTGGATTTCAGATCGCTTTAAGAATTTTATTTCTCTTAATAGATTGCATATCAGCGTTTCTTCACTAGACACTGCCTAATAGGCAAGCATGCAACAAGGCTTGGCGTATTCTCAAATGATTTCTGCAGAAGCTGAATGGACGAGGAGGAGGAGGAGACTATTCTTCACCTTCTCTGCACCTGCCAAGTCTCTCCCAAGGAAGGAAACTCCACTTAGGAGCCTTCTGTTTCAACGACCTAAATGATCTGAATAAAAATAGACGTTAAGGACCTCCTACGGTTTATCAGAAGCTCCAAATGGTTCAATGAGTAGGCCAGAGACCGGTTCCCAAACCCATGTGGTTTCACAATGGACCTATTAATGGTCTAAGTGTGTTAGCTTTTAGCTGACAGCCACCTCAACCTAACATAACCGATATGAGGAGAGAGGTCGCAGATTCTCACCTTTTTTTCCACTCCTGAAATCACTGTGTACCGAGGGATGCGGTCGTCATTTGTGGTAATTGCCGTAATGGTGGGAAACTTTCGCTCGTCTTTTTCCGTTTAAGTTTGGAAAGCCGATTTATAGGACAGCCCAAATCAAGTTCTATAAATCGGTTTTGGTGTGAAGGGTCCTTACCCCCTTCATATTGGGTAGGTTCAGACAGGAGTTGTATCAATTCGTTTGACAAAGTTAATTGAGATAAAAGGATTTGTCTTATTAAGACCACGTGAATGGCAATAGAAATAACACTTCAAGTGTAATGAACGCGTAGTTTGCCAGAATGCGACTGAACTAAAAAACTAGTCTTATCTATTTATTCGTATATTCGTTGTCTGCTTTTCAAGATAACACCTAACATACGAACTCATAAGAGGTAGAAGCTTATTTAACATGGACAGGTACATGTGCACTTATTTTGCAAAAACACTAGATAATATTTATTAAAAAAAAACATGTGTACAGGTTTGTAGAAGATCGTGCCTAAATAAAGAGTTCAAAACACATGAAAGCCTTAACCATAAAAACTCCACAACAATGAGAAAAACTATAAAATACGATTTGTAAATGTGATATCGTACGATCTGAAGAAAAATGTTATAACAACACTGCTGGAATGAATAGGGCTGATACTGTTCTGGTCGGATTGGCGTTAGTATTGTAAAAGCATCGTAAGTGTTATGCGCTATTTAGAACAATTTCCTATAAAAGAGTAGTTATCGTACGTTACGACAAGAGACGATTGAATTTACGTAATTTAATGGAATGTTTGACGTCGTAAATTCCTTGAGGAGATTAGTAAACATACAATTTGATCCACAATAAACACCATTATGATCGCTTAATGAGATTAATCTTGGTCATGTAATCGAACAACAGATATAAGTGAGACTTGCAATAGACATACCTTCAACAGTCGAATAAAGAACTCCTCCTGAAGTGGACTATCACGTGTACTCATAACCACACTCTCCAGGGCGTCTGTGCAGCATGTCAAGGCGTTCTCCTTTTGCTTCCTAAAGTGGTCATAATCTTTCATTTTATTCATACTCTCAAAGTATGAACTGACTCGACGATACATATAGCACTCGCCATAGAGCCAACAAATTTTAAAGAATGTCTCATTGTCCGGTGTTAGCCCGGCAATGAATTTGTTCCACATTTCCTTATCTGGTTCTAAAAATTAACCAATTAGGCGAATTTCAGTACTAATAAAACCCCTTTTACGAACCATTGCCAGCGAAGGGTTCCAATGCCTTATCAGTTTGCAACTGATACTTTAACTTGGATAGGTTTCCAACGATTTCTTTGAGTTCCTCCCTGACATCCTGCACGCGTAGATAGTATTTATGTGAAAAATTCAATTAAAATTGTAAATAAATTCCAACCTCTCCGTAGTATTGAGCGATATCATCTTTATCGCGGGACAAATTGTCGAGTACTTGTGTTAGAATCACTGGTAAACGTTCACGTAATGTGTAATAAGCAAAACTTCTATAAATGGCATAAAAGGCGGATACTTTATTTGTTAATAAAGAGGAAGATGAAAACTCAAACCTTTTATAGCGCCCACACATGGCACTGTGTCGCGGCGGTTTCTCATCGACGATATCATATTTTTTATCAAAATCTGCAGCTGTTGTCATTGCTGAAAAGTTCTATTAGCACTAAAAATGGATTATTTACAAGATTTGTGAATGATGGGGACTCTGACGCAGCAGAATCAACTGCAACTGCAAGTGTAAAACTAAATCACAAAATTCTAATCGGACAGCGTGATGTATTAGAAAATTATTTAAAAAAAATACTAGACAGAAAAGAAAAACAACAAATGCAAAGTCAAAACTGTCACTTTGAACAGCTGTTTTGAAGTGACGGTAACATGTGCAGTGGAAAGTGTGTTGCATATAGACTTATAGTGGATAGAGTGACGTAATTCAAATATTGATCTTTGTATGTGGTTTACTATGCTTTTTTTGTTTAAATGGGCCAGACCAGAGACGGACTCTAAAAAGATATCCAACTTTACAGTGCCCTGCCTGCTAACGTTCTCAAATTAACATCTCGATTCCGCTCTCAAATTTCGTATTTGTGATGCGTTAGAAACCTTGGGAAGTTGCGATGCGTTAGAAACCTTGGGAAGGTGCCATTATGCTCCAAATTGAGGTAAAGCTGCTCATGTCACTATTCATGATGCGTCGAAACTGGTATCCGACATACAGTGGAACAAATGCAAGAACCAATGCACGGGTGCTTGGCTAGTTGATTTTGGAAAGGCCTTCGGTACTGTATGTGTTTTCTATAAGTTTCTATATACAATTTACAATATGCTTATGGGAAAAAAGTTCGTTGTCAAATGTGTCAACTTGATTTCGAGCCGAGTCTTCGACATTAAAAACGGTTTACAGCGGGTGGCGGTGAATTCACCGACCCTGTTTAACGTTTACACGACTGATGTGGTGAGTTCACTCAGACACACTGTAGTGTATGCTGACGATTTAGTGGCATACAGATGAGGTCCTAAAATCGAAGTCATCAACATTCTTTTGCAGCGTGATTTCGATCAAATTAAGGATATTGCGACGACTGGAAGCTGAAAATCAACTTTCAGAAGACGAAAGCAATCCTGTTTAGAACTCCATTGTCTGGTGCCTTTAGGCCATTGGCCATTATTAGACAAAACGGACAGCCATTGGCGGTGAAAAGCGAAGTTAGATGTCTCGGTATGGTTGTCTTGCCGAGGCCAAGAGGGCTTTTACCCAAATGAAATGTACCCCGAGAATACGCTCCGGTCTGGCTTTATACCGCCGGAGGCACTTATCCGTATCGATGCAGAAGGGCTGGTATAGACGAGGGATGGTATCCCGATATTGTACCACCGCCACCGCAGCGCGAGAGATAAACGACTTAAACACGGTGGGTACGTCGCCGATGCTCCTGAGCTCCTCCGTTTTAGTTTCGCAATTGCGGAGAGGGACAAAACGGATTCTGCAAAACAGTACACCACATTCTGGTATCTATTCGAAGGCCAAGGGGTTAACATGCCTTCCCAGGACGGTGCATTACTCTCGGTAACATCCTCTTAGTTTTAAGTTAGTTTAAGTTAGCTAGGTTAGTTAGGGGTTAGGGGTTTCTGGGAGAGGCCGTGCTCGCCAACATAAAATGGTACTTTTGAGAGGTGACTGACGCTTCTTGACCTCGGTCAGTTCACGGCAGCGCGTGTGCACCATGTTGGCGACCGGATAACAATTGGAATGATAACCTATCGGTGCATGAGGCAACGAGTGTTCACTACCCTGATTATAAGTAGCGCAAGTAAACGGTAATTTTTACATAAAATAAAAATAAAGATTGAAACCAAGTTATTTCTTTTTTATATATTTTCCTGGTAAATAATAATATGTAAGATTAGTTCGTAGAATGGTTTTATGCCGAAAGGCAACAGTTATTCGGATATAGTTAAGTTTAGAGCGCCCGCATAAATAAGAGAAAGTATCATAGAATAAGAAACCTGTTAATTTCAGATTTAGTCATTTTTGCGCAGTATGTAAGTTTAATGGAGATAATAAAAAAAAACCCAATTTTTGTATTATCAATTGCTACATAAAGACTATAATAATATAAAAAAAATTCGAATTTTATTGGAATTCCCTGTATCTAACTGTCACTTTCTGATAGGTTCTACAGCAATTTTGAATAATAAACGTAACATGATAGGCATGTATATTTCCGAATACAAATTTTTTATTAAAAGTAGTATTACAGGTGCTATCTTTCAAGCAAATAAATTGTTTTGTTAACTTCGATTGAAAGTTTTACTAAATATTTAGACTTTTAAAAGACGAGATACTTTTCTGCGCGATAAATTCACTAGATGATGCTACATTTTTACCTGTCTGAACTCAAGCACACTTTGAGAAGCACTACTCAGTCCGATAAGAAACAAAATTAGTGTCAAAATTTTGACAGCTTCATGTTTTGGTTCAATTTTGTGCACGAAAAGTGTGGTTTTTGAAGAATTGTTTAAAATTGCTCTAAAAAAATGTCCACAACCTATTCAGACAAGAAGATAAAGCGAAAGCAGACACGTTGCCGTGCTATTGTCTCTAATGATGTGGACATACCCATCTCCGATGAGCCAACATTGGTACTCCAATCAGCCACAAATCCTTATCACAACTAATTTGAGTTTCCTTTCAGTTTATTGGTATTTGCAACGCTGGCCTAAGTACCGGCATAACAGACGAATCAGTTCTCCAGGAAGCACTGAAATATGGACAAGTATCACAGTTGACTATGATTCCCAACAAATCGTACTGCTTCCTCGGTTTCAAAGACACCGAAGAAGCGGAAAAGGTCTTTCAAGGCATGCACGGCAAAGCTGGTCTTGGACAAAATGGCACCATCATCTACATGTCGTACTTTAAGAGTTTCCCGCGTATTGAAAATCCTCTTCAAATGGGACTTCCACCAGGTGCCATTGTCCTGGAAGAATTTGTCAGCGAAGAAGAGGAGAGAATCCTCCTCGAGGCGGTCAATCAACCGCCTTCGGGTACACTTAAAAATCGTTCCGTCAAGCATTTTGGTTACGAGTTTCTCTACGGATCGAATTTAGTAGATCCAGAGAAGCCTCTAGAGACTGGGATACCACCAGAATGCGACGTACTCTGGCCGAGGCTAAAAGAGAAAGAACTGTCGTTGAGCTGGTATGTGCCAGATCAGCTGACGGTGAATCAGTACATGCCGGGACATGGTATTCCACCGCACGTTGACACGCACAGTCCTTTCTCTGATCCCATTATGTCGCTATCTCTAGAGAGTGACGTCGTTATGGACTTCCGAAGGGCTAACCAACGTGTCTCGGTGATGTTACCCCGACGATCCTTGCTAATCATGTCCGGTGAGTGTCGGTATGATTGGACGCATGGCATAACCCCTCGAATGATGGATGTGGTGCAAACGTCGCACAACACGTTGACCACTCAACCACGAAGTAAACGCACTTCGTGCACGTTTCGCAAGCTAAGAAGTGGTCCCTGTGATTGCACCTATCCAGCGCTGTGCGATAGTCGACAGAAGACTATGAAATCCAGAGAATCCCTCGAGCATGTTGCGAAGCAATTAGAAGAAGCCAATGTCCACAGCATTTACGAGAAGATCGCAGATCACTTTAGCGAAACGAGGCATTCGCCATGGCCAAATGTGGCTGAGTTTGTGCGATCGTTTCCTGGGGGTTCTGTCATCATTGACATCGGCTGTGGGAATGGTAAATACTTGGCCGTCAACGAAGGTGCTCTACAAGTAAGCATAGCTATTCGACAGATACACAGCTCCTAACATGAACCTTTATAGATTGGTTGTGATCGAAGTAGGGGTCTTTTGAATGTCTGCTCTTCTCGCCAACAGCACGTTTTCAAGTGCGATTGCCTCTCGGTTCCTGTCCGATCTTCCTCAGCCGATGGTGTCATTAGCATTGCCGTCATACACCACTTAGCCAGTGAGGTAAGTTGAAAAGAACTTCCTTCTCTCTGTGGCTTCATTAAACTCTCGCTTTAGTCACGTCGCCTTCAGTCGATTAAGGAAATGGCAAGAATACTTCGTCCCGAGGGTCTCGGTTTAATCTATGTCTGGGCTAAAAATCAAAAAGCCAACTCAAAGAAATCCAGTTACCTGAGACAAAATAAAGCCGTAAATAAGGGGAAAATCTCGGAAAATGAACAAAGGCGAAAGACTCAGACGGAGACCCAACAAGTCGATTTGGAGGTTGAAGTACAGCTGCCGGTACACACTAATCGCACAGAGTTTCTGGAGCAAGATGTTCTTGTACCGTGGAAACTCAAGTCACAACAGGAAAACAATGAGAAGTCGACTTTTTTACGTTTCTATCATGTATTCGAAGAGAACGAGCTGGAGGCGCTATGCAGACAACTCCCTAACATTGAGGTGCAGAGAAGTTTCTATGATCAGGGGAACCATTGTGTGGTTTTTAAAAAGTTGTAATTCTCGTGGTAATTAAATAAAAGTTACGACTTAAGCTAAGACAAGCTTTCTGATAAATACTTGATCTTTAAAACGGGGTTCGGCCTTCTTTATCGTATCGAATATGAATGGTGGGATTCAAAGATCCTCTTGGCTGGACTATTGGATCGAGACTTTGTGGACTACATCCACATCACGGTATAGTTCCTAGAGCTTGCACTTGAAATCATAAATATCAACAACTTTGCCGGAGGATTAGGTGACAATCGGGTATCCAGGCATCTGAAATCGATCCTTCAGCTATCTCTTACTTGCATCTCCCTAAAATAAGCGTACTTTTTACTTACTTACGTCCTGCTTCCCCTTGTGGGTCTTAGGGCCTCTACTACGCCCACGCGCCATCGAGTACGATTTCTGGCAATGAGTTTTAGCTCCCTCCAACTCTTCCTCAGTTGTAGGGACTACTCCTCTATTGTTCTGCGCCATATACTTCTCGGTCGACCTACTGCTCTGCCATCTTAGGTTAGAGGGTTCCATTGCATTGTGTGCTTTTCGAAAGGTGTGACGAATCCACTGCCACTTACGACGTTGAATTGTGGTGCCTATAGGTTTCTGCTGATAGCATTGCTCTTCATATTTTAGACAACATTCCGAATGCAGATTTCGCTTTTGCGATTCTGTTTGCGACATCAAGGTAATGGAAACTCTCTACTCTCTCAATTGGTTGTCCAGCAATGTCTATTTGAGCGAGAGAATTGTTACCATGGCTGAGTAACTTTGTTTTTGTCGAGTTAGTTTTCAACCCTACGACGTTAGCCTCCCTCTCCACTTTTGTTTTCATTTGCTGAAGGTCCATAATCCTGTAGGCGAGTAAACACATATCGTCAGTGTAGTCAAATTGTTTTAATTGAGATCAAAGTGTTCATCGAATTCCATCAGTTTCCGATAACAGAACAGAGCTAAGCACATCGCTAATCACAAGTAAAAACAATATTGGCAAAAGAATGCAATCTTGTCTGACTCCACTCTGTATTTCGAACTCTTCTGACAACTTTCCTCTGTGCAGTACGTGACACTGAGCCATCGTAAATCGCTTTGATAATAGCTATAGGCTTATCTGGAATACCTCTCTTACGCAAGGCAAGCCAAATAAATTCTCTGTTGGCGCTATTGACCGATATTGCTCAATTATAATACGCAGAGTATCTTGTGATCGACAAGGAAGGATCCACTGCGGAAATTTGCTTGTTCATCATCGAGTGTACGTTCAAGATGTTCCTTTACTTGCTCTAGTACTATTTTAGCTATTACTTTAGCAGCCGCAGGAAGCACTCATATACCTCTCCAGTTTTCGCACTGCATTAAATTCCCTTTCTTAAGGAACTTGACGATTATACCTTTCTTCCACTCTTCGGAAAAACTTTCAGGTTCTCAGCTCTCTGCAGGAGAGGATCCTTCCATCGCTTGAGCTGGTCCTCATCCGAAATAAGTAGGGAACCATGTAGGCTTTTCACCGGATGCTGCGTCGAGCGGTGCTTGCTTGTTAGCTTTTTGATGATTCTATAGACGGTACGACTGTCACCCCTACTTGTGCGTTCCGCTTCTGTGGCGAACACGTTTTCTTCATCGCATCGTGACGGGTGATGAAAACTGGCATCATTACAGCAACCCAAAGAAAAGAAAGTCATGAGGACTGCCCAGTCATGGTTCTACGTCGTCTGCGAAGATTATGCTGTGTATTTGGTGGGACCAGGTCGGTGTCATTTATTATGAACTGCTGAAACCCAACGAAACCATCACTTGGGAACGGTATCGACTTCAATTGATGCGATTGAGCCGAGCACTGCGCGAAAAACGGACACAATACGAGCAGGGGCAAGAAAAAGTGATTCTACAGCTTGACAACGCTCGGCCTCATGTTGTTGATTCGTGGATGGCCTCCAAAGATGAATACTTTTACCGTAACGGGATTCGAGCTCTGCCAGAAAGATGGGAGAAAGTTGTAGCTAGCGTTGGGCAATACTTTGAATGAAACTTTTACACGCGGGGACTCGAAATGAAAGACACCAAATTTTTAGGAAAGGGAGGTGAGAAGTGGAGGGGGTAGTCCGTGTCGGCCGGGTAGAAGAATCTGAAAGACTTTCGTATTTTTTCTTTTGCGTATCGTGCGGAAGAGACCACGTAGAGGGATTTTTGATATTTCTGTTTCTCGCTTCATTCGTATTTTACTATTTTCAGTGGTGGTTACCGTGGTAGTACAGAAAGTACACGATACGCACTCGACGCTGAGAAAAAAGGAATGAAGCAGAGACACAGTCAAATACGAATGAAGCGAGAAATAGAAATATGAAAAATCCTAATCGTTAGAATCTCGACGTCTAAAAGTTACACACGACACCAAAAGTGAATAGAGAAGTGTCTTTCATTTCAAGCCTCCGTGTGTAAAAGTGCTCTTTCCTAAAAATGTTGTATCTTTCATTTCATGTCTCTGGGTGTAAAAGAGCTCAGAAGGAATTCCACTCATTTAAAAAGCAATTCCACTCATTTAAGTTAAGCTACAAGCTAAAAGCTTAGTATAACTTCACTCTGTTGTAAAGTGCAAAAAATATTTCAAGTGCCTAGGGTGATCTTTTGTTGATTTTATATTAACAGCTGCTGGGCATAGCTTTGAATAGAAATTAATATTTATTAATGCAAATAGTTTCAGAATGAGTAATCCTTTGGTGTGAATAGCACTAACACACACCACGCCAAACTTTACACGAAAAGCAGGAAATAATCATTTCATATCAAAACTATTTTTATAGCCAATTTATTCAGAAAAATGCAAGAGAAGTACTCTTATCGTTTATTTAATTAATTGTTCATAGACGTACTCGTATGTATGTAAGTGTTATCATTGTAAAATTGTTGAACAGTTTACGCTATTTTTTACTCATCGCCGACTTCATATTGATTCGTCATTCTTTACCTTGTTGCAAAATGCAATAAATATCTCAAGTGCCTGTACTCGTAGATAATCATTTGTTAAAAATATTCCTCAGTGCTGAGCTATAAGTTTTTTGTTTTTTTCTTTTTTTTAAAAAAAAAAAGTTGTTTGTTAATGTGGAGATATCGTTATCAATACGATGTTTTCGGGAAATACCCCATTTATGGGTGAATTTAAATAAAGGATTTTTTAATAAGGGCATAGCAATTTTGTATTTAAATAAAGCACAGAATAATTAAGATATCGGGCTGAAATTTATTCCAGGTATAGTATACATGTTAAAAATGGAATTCGATCTCATTCTTCCATTCTTGGACAAAATGGCACCATCATCTACATGTCGTACTTTAAGAGTTTCCCGCGTATTGAAAATCCTCTTCAAATGGGACTTCCACCAGGTGCCATTGTCCTGGAAGAATTTGTCAGCGAAGAAGAGGAGAGAATCCTCCTCGAGGCGGTCAATCAACCGCCTTCGGGTACACTTAAAAATCGTTCCGTCAAGCATTTTGGTTACGAGTTTCTCTACGGATCGAATTTAGTAGATCCAGAGAAGCCTCTAGAGACTGGGATACCACCAGAATGCGACGTACTCTGGCCGAGGCTAAAAGAGAAAGAACTGTCGTTGAGCTGGTATGTGCCAGATCAGCTGACGGTGAATCAGTACATGCCGGGACATGGTATTCCACCGCACGTTGACACGCACAGTCCTTTCTCTGATCCCATTATGTCGCTATCTCTAGAGAGTGACGTCGTTATGGACTTCCGAAGGGCTAACCAACGTGTCTCGGTGATGTTACCCCGACGATCCTTGCTAATCATGTCCGGTGAGTGTCGGTATGATTGGACGCATGGCATAACCCCTCGAATGATGGATGTGGTGCAAACGTCGCACAACACGTTGACCACTCAACCACGAAGTAAACGCACTTCGTGCACGTTTCGCAAGCTAAGAAGTGGTCCCTGTGATTGCACCTATCCAGCGCTGTGCGATAGTCGACAGAAGACTATGAAATCCAGAGAATCCCTCGAGCATGTTGCGAAGCAATTAGAAGAAGCCAATGTCCACAGCATTTACGAGAAGATCGCAGATCACTTTAGCGAAACGAGGCATTCGCCATGGCCAAATGTGGCTGAGTTTGTGCGATCGTTTCCTGGGGGTTCTGTCATCATTGACATCGGCTGTGGGAATGGTAAATACTTGGCCGTCAACGAAGGTGCTCTACAAGTAAGCATAGCTATTCGACAGATACACAGCTCCTAACATGAACCTTTATAGATTGGTTGTGATCGAAGTAGGGGTCTTTTGAATGTCTGCTCTTCTCGCCAACAGCACGTTTTCAAGTGCGATTGCCTCTCGGTTCCTGTCCGATCTTCCTCAGCCGATGGTGTCATTAGCATTGCCGTCATACACCACTTAGCCAGTGAGGTAAGTTGAAAAGAACTTCCTTCTCTCTGTGGCTTCATTAAACTCTCGCTTTAGTCACGTCGCCTTCAGTCGATTAAGGAAATGGCAAGAATACTTCGTCCCGAGGGTCTCGGTTTAATCTATGTCTGGGCTAAAAATCAAAAAGCCAACTCAAAGAAATCCAGTTACCTGAGACAAAATAAAGCCGTAAATAAGGGGAAAATCTCGGAAAATGAACAAAGGCGAAAGACTCAGACGGAGACCCAACAAGTCGATTTGGAGGTTGAAGTACAGCTGCCGGTACACACTAATCGCACAGAGTTTCTGGAGCAAGATGTTCTTGTACCGTGGAAACTCAAGTCACAACAGGAAAACAATGAGAAGTCGACTTTTTTACGTTTCTATCATGTATTCGAAGAGAACGAGCTGGAGGCGCTATGCAGACAACTCCCTAACATTGAGGTGCAGAGAAGTTTCTATGATCAGGGGAACCATTGTGTGGTTTTTAAAAAGTTGTAATTCTCGTGGTAATTAAATAAAAGTTACGACTTAAGCTAAGACAAGCTTTCTGATAAATACTTGATCTTTAAAACGGGGTTCGGCCTTCTTTATCGTATCGAATATGAATGGTGGGATTCAAAGATCCTCTTGGCTGGACTATTGGATCGAGACTTTGTGGACTACATCCACATCACGGTATAGTTCCTAGAGCTTGCACTTGAAATCATAAATATCAACAACTTTGCCGGAGGATTAGGTGACAATCGGGTATCCAGGCATCTGAAATCGATCCTTCAGCTATCTCTTACTTGCATCTCCCTAAAATAAGCGTACTTTTTACTTACTTACGTCCTGCTTCCCCTTGTGGGTCTTAGGGCCTCTACTACGCCCACGCGCCATCGAGTACGATTTCTGGCAATGAGTTTTAGCTCCCTCCAACTCTTCCTCAGTTGTAGGGACTACTCCTCTATTGTTCTGCGCCATATACTTCTCGGTCGACCTACTGCTCTGCCATCTTAGGTTAGAGGGTTCCATTGCATTGTGTGCTTTTCGAAAGGTGTGACGAATCCACTGCCACTTACGACGTTGAATTGTGGTGCCTATAGGTTTCTGCTGATAGCATTGCTCTTCATATTTTAGACAACATTCCGAATGCAGATTTCGCTTTTGCGATTCTGTTTGCGACATCAAGGTAATGGAAACTCTCTACTCTCTCAATTGGTTGTCCAGCAATGTCTATTTGAGCGAGAGAATTGTTACCATGGCTGAGTAACTTTGTTTTTGTCGAGTTAGTTTTCAACCCTACGACGTTAGCCTCCCTCTCCACTTTTGTTTTCATTTGCTGAAGGTCCATAATCCTGTAGGCGAGTAAACACATATCGTCAGTGTAGTCAAATTGTTTTAATTGAGATCAAAGTGTTCATCGAATTCCATCAGTTTCCGATAACAGAACAGAGCTAAGCACATCGCTAATCACAAGTAAAAACAATATTGGCAAAAGAATGCAATCTTGTCTGACTCCACTCTGTATTTCGAACTCTTCTGACAACTTTCCTCTGTGCAGTACGTGACACTGAGCCATCGTAAATCGCTTTGATAATAGCTATAGGCTTATCTGGAATACCTCTCTTACGCAAGGCAAGCCAAATAAATTCTCTGTTGGCGCTATTGACCGATATTGCTCAATTATAATACGCAGAGTATCTTGTGATCGACAAGGAAGGATCCACTGCGGAAATTTGCTTGTTCATCATCGAGTGTACGTTCAAGATGTTCCTTTACTTGCTCTAGTACTATTTTAGCTATTACTTTAGCAGCCGCAGGAAGCACTCATATACCTCTCCAGTTTTCGCACTGCATTAAATTCCCTTTCTTAAGGAACTTGACGATTATACCTTTCTTCCACTCTTCGGAAAAACTTTCAGGTTCTCAGCTCTCTGCAGGAGAGGATCCTTCCATCGCTTGAGCTGGTCCTCATCCGAAATAAGTAGGGAACCATGTAGGCTTTTCACCGAATGCTGCGTCGAGCGGTGCTTGCTTGTTAGCTTTTTGATGATTCTATAGACGGTACGACTGTCACCCCTACTTGTGCGTTCCGCTTCTGTGGCGAACACGTTTTCTTCATCGCATCGTGACGGGTGATGAAAACTGGCATCATTACAGCAACCCAAAGAAAAGAAAGTCATGAGGACTGCCCAGTCATGGTTCTACGTCGTCTGCGAAGATTATGCTGTGTATTTGGTGGGACCAGGTCGGTGTCATTTATTATGAACTGCTGAAACCCAACGAAACCATCACTTGGGAACGGTATCGACTTCAATTGATGCGATTGAGCCGAGCACTGCGCGAAAAACGGACACAATACGAGCAGGGGCAAGAAAAAGTGATTCTACAGCTTGACAACGCTCGGCCTCATGTTGTTGATTCGTGGATGGCCTCCAAAGATGAATACTTTTACCGTAACGGGATTCGAGCTCTGCCAGAAAGATGGGAGAAAGTTGTAGCTAGCGTTGGGCAATACTTTGAATGAAACTTTTACACGCGGGGACTCGAAATGAAAGACACCAAATTTTTAGGAAAGGGAGGTGAGAAGTGGAGGAGGTAGTCCGTGTCGGCCGGGTAGAAGAATCTGAAAGACTTTCGTATTTTTTCTTTTGCGTATCGTGCGGAAGAGACCACGTAGAGGGATTTTTGATATTTCTGTTTCTCGCTTCATTCGTATTTTACTATTTTCAGTGGTGGTTACCGTGGTAGTACAGAAAGTACACGATACGCACTCGACGCTGAGAAAAAAGGAATGAAGCAGAGACACAGTCAAATACGAATGAAGCGAGAAATAGAAATATGAAAAATCCTAATCGTTAGAATCTCGACGTCTAAAAGTTACACACGACACCAAAAGTGAATAGAGAAGTGTCTTTCATTTCAAGCCTCCGTGTGTAAAAGTGCTCTTTCCTAAAAATGTTGTATCTTTCATTTCATGTCTCTGGGTGTAAAAGAGCTCAGAAGGAATTCCACTCATTTAAAAAGCAATTCCACTCATTTAAGTTAAGCTACAAGCTAAAAGCTTAGTATAACTTCACTCTGTTGTAAAGTGCAAAAAATATTTCAAGTGCCTAGGGTGATCTTTTGTTGATTTTATATTAACAGCTGCTGGGCATAGCTTTGAATAGAAATTAATATTTATTAATGCAAATAGTTTCAGAATGAGTAATCCTTTGGTGTGAATAGCACTAACACACACCACGCCAAACTTTACACGAAAAGCAGGAAATAATCATTTCATATCAAAACTATTTTTATAGCCAATTTATTCAGAAAAATGCAAGAGAAGTACTCTTATCGTTTATTTAATTAATTGTTCATAGACGTACTCGTATGTATGTAAGTGTTATCATTGTAAAATTGTTGAACAGTTTACGCTATTTTTTACTCATCGCCGACTTCATATTGATTCGTCATTCTTTACCTTGTTGCAAAATGCAATAAATATCTCAAGTGCCTGTACTCGTAGATAATCATTTGTTAAAAATATTCCTCAGTGCTGAGCTATAAGTTTTTTGTTTTTTTCTTTTTTTAAAAAAAAAAAAGTTGTTTGTTAATGTGGAGATATCGTTATCAATACGATGTTTTCGGGAAATACCCCATTTATGGGTGAATTTAAATAAAGGATTTTTTAATAAGGGCATAGCAATTTTGTATTTAAATAAAGCACAGAATAATTAAGATATCGGGCTGAAATTTATTCCAGGTATAGTATACATGTTAAAAATGGAATTCGATCTCATTCATGTGACCACCGTGAGCACGATTGCAGCGATCGATTCTTTGGAGCCAATTTTCCACCACTCTTCCACACATATCGGCCGGAACGTTGGCAATTTCGCATTCGATATTATTCCTGAGCTCCTCTAAGGTTGTTGTCTTGTTGGCAAAAACCAACGACTTAACGTAGCCCCATAAAAAACAAATCCATCGGCGTTAAATCGCATGAGCGAGCTGGCCATTCGACTGGATCATTTCTCGAGACTACCCGATTACCGAACTTCCCCTTCAATAGATCAATTGTTTGACCAGCTGTGTGGCATGTGGCACCATCTCGTTGGAACCACTTATCACTGATGTCAAGTCCATCCAATTTTGACCAAAAATAGTCTTCCAGCATGGCACGATAGCGAAATACGGTCTAATCACACCTCCAGCATGAAATTCACACTATACGGTCACTTTTTGTGGTTGAAGCCCTTGTGGGTTTGTTGCTGTCCAATAATGCATATTTTGCTTATTGACAAAGCCATTAAGCCAAAAATGGGCTTCATCGCTGAGGATGATTTTTTGATGAAATTCAGGATTTTCTTCAAACTTTTGCAGAGCCCAATCGGAGAAGTTTCAGCGCTTCAAATGATCAAGAGGCTTCAGTTCTTAAGTTAAATTGATCTTGTAAGCGTGTAAGCCAAGATTTTTACGCAAAATTCGCCACAATGTGGACTGAGAGATTCCATTCCCAATTCCTGTGAACGGAGTGGAATCGACTGATTTGGCTCATTTTGAACTGAAGCATTTACGGCTGCGATATTTTCCGTACTTCGACCGGTACGTTGTTTCACTGGCACAGGAACATTCAATAGTGAATATATTGACTTGACGCACAGCCTGTCTGGTGGCCAGATTATTACGATCGAAAATTGGAGTAACCGCGCTCTTAAAGTTTCGACTACCGACTCAGAATTTCGGTAGTAATTTTTAATAATTTCCAACCAATAGTTCAATGGTGCGTTTGTATTAAAATATAAAATTGCAGAATTTGTTAATAAAGCGGATACAAGCACAGATAATAAACTACCCAGATGTCTCATTCATATGGGAAGAAGTGATATATGAAAACGAAATTCACTAAAAAAAAGCTTTTTAAATAGCTTAAACTTCATGCAAAAGGGAAAAAATCAGAACATAGAACATTTGTTTTTTCGGCTCACTTTTTAGTCCATCGTGTCACTCACACTGTCTGCCAGGACGTTGTCTGCCAGAACAAAAATATGCTTAATTTTTTTATATGGGCGTGCGACATCTGGGTAGTTTATTATCTGTGATACAAGCTTTGAGAAAGTGTTTTCCTAATAGATTGAATATAATTTGTAGTAGAGTTGTAGTGGATTAGACGTTAGAGCTGCCATATTCTCTATGAATACCAGCCTTGTCTAATCTGTGTGTTAACTTTAGACTCCAGACCAGTTACACTCGGGTTTAAAATATAATATAATATAATATGGGCCATTACCTGAAAAAAAAGAATTAATAATTTTGTATGAAATTTATTTTCATAGCAAATTTATTCAGAAAAGATGCTAGTACTTGTAAGAGATGCCATAATCGAAACCAAAGCACATAGCCATTACCAAGATAAACGAGCTAACAACACTTGCTGAAATCCAGATTTCAAATAACCTGCTGTTTAAAATTCACATTACACTTGCCTTTTTTTAATCAAGAGAAACGTCCTTTTTAGGCGAAGAGCTATTTGATAGGAGACGTCAGCAAGAAGTTTTCCCATAGCTGTACCGAACTCATCTATAGCATGTGAAATGCTTATTCATTAATTGAAGTTAAGATTACTTCGTTCCCTACATACTGACTCTATTTTTTGTACATTTAGAAGCTGGAATAAGTTGAGTTATACGTAGATGTTGTTGATGAGTTATCAGATTCTGTTTAATGTTTTTTTCATATGGTCATGTGCATGACAAAACTGACATTTTAGAAATTGCTCAGGATTTATTTGCTTACTTAAGGTGGCGCTACAGTCCGGGGTGGACCTGGGCCTCAACCAACAAGCGTCTCCAGCCAGCTCGATCTTTAGCTAGCTGCCTCCAGCTTCGCACGCTAAGTTGGTGTGAGTCGCGGTCTTCCTCTACTGCTACATGACCCAGCCACCTCAGTCGTTGGACCTTCACTTTCCTGGCTAAGTCGATGTCGTTGAACAGCCCGTAAAGTTCGTCATTGTATCTCCTCCTCCACTCACCATCTATGCATACCGGACCAAAAATTACCCTAAGAATTTTCCTCTCGAGACAGCCAAGAGCAACTTCATCCACTTTTGATAAAGTCCATGGCTCTGCGCCATATAGTAAGACTGGGATGATTAGATTTTTATAAAGGGTTATTTTAGTTATTCGAAAGAGGGCTTTGCTATTCAATTGCTTCTTAGCCTAAAGAAGCAGCTGTTGGCAGGAATTATTCTTCGTTTGATCTCAGTGCTCGTGTTGTTGTCTGAATTTATAGTGGAGCCTAGGTAGACAAAGTTCCTAACTAATTCAAAATTATATCTATCTACGGTGACGTTCTGCCCAAGACGTCGATGTTGGTTGTCATTTTTTGCTGACAGCATACACTTGGTCTTGCCCGTTAAACCCATCTTCGCTGCTTCCGCCTCTGCGTTTTTCGGATAATGTCAATATAGTCGGCGTATGAGAGAAATTGGACGGACTTTTGAAAGATTGTGCCTCTGGTGTTGGTGCGTGAGTTTTGCACTATTCTTTCAGAAAGAAATCACATGACAGAATGTCGCCTTATCTGAATCCTTTTTTAACATCAAAGGTCTCGGTGAGGTCTTTACCGACCTTGATGGAGCAGCGTGCATTTTCTATCGTCATCTTGCACAAACGGACGAGTTCGGCAGGGATGTCAAAACTAGACATTTTTCTATATAAATGCTGTCATGTGATGAAAAGGTGGTGGGTATCGATTTGAAGCTCCTGGGTTTTTTTTAAAGATCTGCCGTAGTGTGAATATTTGGTGTGGACCGATCAGGTTATTGATGAACGGCTTCAGGCGTTCACACAACACGGCAGATAAGACCTTATAGGCGATGTTAAGGAGACCGATGATTTTGTAGTTGGCGCAGTTTAGAGGCTTTTCTCTTTTGAGGATCGGGCAAACAATTCTTATGTTCGGGCATACTTTTATATGTTGCCTTGTGAATATCGTATGCGGGTACCGCCTCCAATGACGAATCTATATCCAAATATTCTTGCCGGTAACAATCGCCGTAATAGATATCGCAGTTTTTCATCCTCATTTTGCCCTGCCCATTCCATCGCACTTCTTGGATGGCGGTGATATTTGCTCCACAGCAGTTTAGGACCTCCTCTAATTGTTCGGCTGCACGTGGTCTATTCAAGGACTTAACATTCCACGTACAGATCCGAAATTCGTTGTCCATGTTTCGTTTGCATGATTCGTCATCAGTAAATCCATCCATTTTCGAGGGCTGTAGTTGCTTCGTACCTATATTTCGTGGTCGGGCAGTTACCCCGACGGCACAATCTCCAACCTGGAGGACCAGTTCCATTCTAGCAAGATCCATTCTAGAAACCCGTAGGTTTCTTCCGGGGTGTGAGCGCTGCCGTTGGCCCCTTAGGGCTTATTCACCACCAACTCTTTTCCAAGACCCTGACTAATTGTCCATATATATCGAAGAAGCCCGAATAAGGTGCTATCTCTGCTCCGGAGGTTTACCACGTCATACTAGATTCCATCTGTGGAATTCGTCCCCTGTCGTGTTTATAGTGCTACTATTTTTGTCTTCTGGTCAACACTCGCGCTTATAAGTTTTACAAGTTGAGTCCAGGTGGACAACAACTAGTATCCGATAGCTACCGCATGGAGGTAAAATAGGCGCAATTCTACAACATATTAATTTTATAACAACAAAATGCTATGCTACTTAGTACTTACCAACGTTCGACTGTTACTAGCGTTCGACTCTTCCCTGTGTCTTTTAAGGCTTGTTTCGAAACCCGCGCCGTGCGAACAGGCGCATTATCCCGCAAAAACAACACTCCGTGTCTGAGTTTCCCACATCGCTTCCTTACGACCGCTTCACGTGTCCCCTTTGGCAAAAAATAGTCGCCATAAGCTTCGAATCCGACTTTTCCACTTTGAATTTCTTCGGCGGCCTCACCCGTTTTTCAATCCACTCTTGTTTGGACTCCGGATCATAGAAACATAGAAACTATCCAGTGACTTAGATAGCTTCTATTCCCAACACGGTTAGGGACTGTGTACATTATTAAAAGCTCCTTCAATGTCTAGAAAGGTAACTAAAGTGTATTCTTTGTAGTGTATAGATTTTTCAACAGTTCGCACAACCTCGTGAAGTTTTGTCTTTGTCGATCTTCCTTTGGGGTACGAGTATGCATGCTGCGATTTGGAGAGCGATATTTCTTCTATTTTACTCCGAGTTGGCTATCCAGGAGCCGCTCTAGGGTCTTCAGTACAAAGGAAGTTAGACTGATTGGTCTGAAGTCTTTTGAGTCTACCTGCCTTTGGAATGAAAACCACTCTTACTCGTCTCCATGAATAGGGTACGTGGTTATTTAATAAAGAGCCCATGAAAATCGGTGTGTGCCATGGAATTGCTAGGTCTTGCGACTTTTGTAGCATAATGGGCAGAATGCCGTCCAGGCCCGACGATTTATAAGGAAGGAAACTATTTAAAGACCAGGAAATCTTTTGCTCTGTAATAATGAGTGTTATGCTTTCCCAGGCGCTAAATTGCAGGCGCTGAGAGCTGGTAGGCTCTGTTCTTTGAACCCGGGAAATGGGTGTTTATTAGAAGTTCTAAAGATTCTGCAGTTGACTCAGTCCATTCCCCACCTGGCTTCCTCAGGATGGATGGATTGGAGTGTTCTTTCAATAAAATTTAACTGAGTCTTGCAGAGTCCTTGAGGGTCTCAATAGATTGGCAGTATTCTGTCCTTGACTGTTTCTTAGCCCCTCCGACAGATTATTTGTATAATCTAATTCAGTCTTTATAAGGCTGCCAGTATTTACACCTGTAGCAGATATTGTAGGTCTCTCTGTCAACTTCTTAAGATTAGAGAGTTCCTCATTCCACCAAGGAGGGAATGGTTTTTTACTGTATTTGACTGGACACGAGACTTTGTACGTTGTGTTAAAAGCTTTTTCGAAAGTCTTTACTTTTGTGTCGAGTTCTGTGATTTTCAGGCTGGGGGTTTTACGGAGCTTTGAGCTAATAACTTGTCCAAACTTTGCCCAGTCAATTCTTTTGGGCTTTCTGAAAGCCTTAGGGTCCAACTATGGTCTGAGAAGGATTTCAGATTGGATACTCTCCAATTTTCAACTTTCATATTATTGTTGTTGTTAGAAAGGGTGACATCAATAACATCAAGGGGTGTTACCTTTGTTACCAATCTAATCGAGAGTTTGTTTTCAATAATATAATCAACATCGCATTCATTGTTT
Source organism: Pocota personata (assembly GCA_963082735.1). Classification (NCBI taxonomy): domain Eukaryota; kingdom Metazoa; phylum Arthropoda; class Insecta; order Diptera; family Syrphidae; genus Pocota; species Pocota personata. The sequence continues at coordinate 10,097,447 of OY720432.1, read as the reverse complement.
TCCAAGCTACCCCAAGCTGCCGTATGTCTGGCATTGGCTTCGCAGCCCATCAGCAGGTTGCTCTATGCCGGTGTTTGTCGGTCGTGTGTCATGTAGATGGATGCAATTAGAAGGTCCGCGCTGCCTGCGTTCTCTATTTTAACGACTGTTAAATCAGACGACCTAAAATTTGGACATAGGTGCAGGTTCTTGGCTTACCATGGTTGATGTTATTACGGTTGTAGTACGAGTTGTATTGATTGTCATTTAGGCCCTTTATTTTAGAGCCATTAACCCAAGATTCTTGGATAATGCTGATGTCAATGTCTTCCTCTTTCAGAAAGGCCATGAGATTATCTGTAGCACAAATCGAGTGATGCAGAATAATCTGCATGACTTTCAGCATTGGTTATGTTTTAAGTGGTTTGGTCGGTGGATTGGGTGGTGGATTGGATGGTCTCGAACTTCATGTCCTCCAACAATTTGTTGGCATCGTCATCTAAGTCTTCGTGAGGTCCTGAGGATCTGAAGATTTTGATCTTGGCATGTCTGATACCAAAGCGGAGTTTACAGCCGATATTGTCAATAGAGACGGCGCTGTCTTCGGTGATCAGCGTGAGGAAAGAAAGGGTATTGTTGTGGAGTTCCTCAGCATTGATGACTTTCCACAGTCATACGTGGGAACCGTTGGATTATGGAGTTTGAGACAGCTAGTGAACTTCTCACTATCTATGGCCATATTTAGGAGCAAAATGCGGATTCGAGATCTCCTCGGAATCTCTCTGAATCTTGTGACGCAGCCGCTTAGGAATTCCTTACAGAAAGCGTCCTCGCACTTTATGACCGTCTACTTTCTTTTGATATCCTCCCTGGTTATTCATGAGATGGTGGTTGTGGTACCTTATGAGAGTTGTTGTATTCATCAACAATCCGTTGGTATTTATCAGCTAGGTAGAAGCCGTGCCCGCCTTTTCTTTCTTGGTAATCTTACCCAGAATAAAGATGGACCTCTGGTACGCGCTTTTTCTATGATTGCTGGCAGATTTGCGGGTGTTAACTGCGCGCTTTTGGGCACGTGTTCTGCGCCGCAGATGTACTCTCTACATCTACTTGGTCCGGGGAGTGCTCTTTGAGTGGAACTCCTCTCAAAGTCCTTGCTTCCTACTAAGGTCTCCTAGCTGGAGGCGAGCACTTCCGATAAAGTGCCCAGATTCTCACTTTTGTTTCTTTTTGTTCATTATTTTAATTGGATTTCGGCCCAATGAGTATCACGGAAGGTGGGTCAAACCCGACAGTGTCTTTATATCGGGATAAGGCTAAATATGACAGACCTAGCCTGTGCGTTGTTAGAGATTACGTTTAACTCCCAGCCTTGCATTCTTGGGCAAGGTTTCGTGCTTAGACGCACTCACACCATCACTGAAATCAGGTACCTTCAACCGATGGTCAAAAAAGCATATGTAGAGAATTGAACTATTGAGAAGTTAAGAATACTATACAATGCTAATTGGCCTTAGCTAACCCCATTTTGATATTGCAGAAGACCACTGTTATGGTTATTTCCGGCTGGCACCCACGTGGAGGGTTAGGATGAGGGTTTTTACCAGCAAATATCTTTTATTTCAACATACATACATGTATTCACTGTTAATTTCTAAATCCATCAGTAATATAAAATTGTTTGCTACCAAAATTATGTTCTGAGCATGGAATTTGACGAATGTGTAGTTCTTGCATAGTTAGAGAATCAACATCACCCCTTGCATGATTCAGAATTGAAATTATGTCATTAGTCCTGAATTCAGATCTTAGTCGTTCGCATAGCGCTGTTATAAAGTATGATCCCCTTCCGTTTAGCATAATAAAAGCCCTCATACCTATGTTAAGCAAAAGGAGACTTACATATGTATGTAGATTTTTTTTATATCTATAATACCTACCCGCAGATGTAGCAAAGAATTTAGCACAATAACATGGAAATTGTATTGCTGTGCTTGGCCCTTCGGTTGCTTCTTTAATGAAATCATAATTTCCCCTGCAATTCTGCATAATTAGCCATTTGAGTTTTCCATTTAGTTCGGGAATGTTGCACAATGGAATCAGTATAGCCTTTTGGAGCTTTATTAATTGTCTTTGTGTAGATGTAGTAACTATATCGTCTTCGGTTCCGTGTGCTAAATAAGCAACGGCTACGTATAAGTAGTTTGCAAAGTTCCTCTGCTTAACTATAAGATAAAAAAAAGGCGAAAATTGTTTGTATCAACATTTTATGTTAAAACAAGGGCTGTATTATAAGAGAAAGGAATTGAAAAGTTTGGGTCTTCAAATCCTTCGACTTAAGAGGTCTTTGAGTATATATATTGGAGCCGCAAAAGTCCTCACTCGATCTTTCAAGGCAGTCACTTTGGAAATAAAAAGAATTGGTTTTGTTTGTTGATTATGTTAATTTAGACGTTTAGATTTTGTTTTTTTCATTAAGGCGCAAAGATAAAATCGGAGAGACCGCCCCCAGAGTTGATGCACATTCGGGCTCGTTCTACAGTATTTCACCTGACTTTTCTTAAAACTTTTGACGATAAATTCTCCACTTTTTGTCGGATATTCTCCTTTAGGGCCACCAAGGTCTTCGACTTGTTCCCGTGATGGACCCGTGATTTTAAAAACCCGGGCTAGTGCAAATCGACAAAACAAGAGATTAAGCGGCCGAGAAACGCTTTTGCAGCAAGCGTGTGTTCGCTGTAGCTCGTGCGGTGTGTGTGGTTGCACAGTCAGTCGCAACAAGAAGTCGTTGATCATGGTTCTGTAGCGCTCACCAGTCACAGTAACAGTCTTGCCGACGCCTTCCTCGAACAAATATGAGCCAATCATCTTTTCTCCATAAACAACGCACCAAACAGTGACTTCGGGAGGTTATAATGGCTCTTAGTCGTTACACACAGATTTTCAGTTCCCCAGGAGCGATATTAACATATTACTATAGATAGAAGTGCACTTCGTCGTTTGGGGTTTAAGAGGACTTGGCTATAATTTACACGCGATTGGTGGTCTGCAAGCAAGCTGATGCACTGCTTGCACTTTGTACGGGTACATCTTCAAGTCTCTCATCAAAATTCCATCTATTGATGCCCAATTGCATGACCCGTCATCTGGTTGATGTTTGAGGGTCCTCTTGGACATCTGCGGCCACAGCAGGGATATTCTCGACCGAACGGCTGCTCCGGGGCTGGCCAAGTTTGATACTGTCTTGGTGAGTGGCTAATAGCCACAGGGTTTGCCCTTTTGGTGCCACACGTCCAGGGAATCGACGACGAAACTCACGTTGAGCCAAAACCACTGACCCATTATTTGTCAAAAGTATTGACACAATTATTCCGCGTTCTTGAAGAGTATAGCACTTAATAGTTAGTCTACGTTTATTTTTTGACAAATGTCAAAGTCGCGATGACATAAGACGCCATTTGCAAAATCAAGAGCATCTTCCGATAGGGTGATGACTACTGCGCGACAGGATTGTGGGTATTAAAGCGGGCTACCGAACAAAGCTAGGCATCCACTAAAATACACGTTATCGTTATTGTAATGATGACATTGAGAACAAGAATGAAAGTCTAGTTCACTGCCTTTCACATACACATGTCCAACATTAGCCAGAAATGCGTATTAGATAGATGCTTTGGCGAAATGATTTCAGAGATGATCCTTTTTTTAAATGTGCAGGATGAATTTAGAGGTACTCCCTTTCTAAAGACACTGCCAAATAAGACAAATTTACAACCTGCTCATGTGATATGTGGTGCGCCAAAACCGAGCTGACGTGGACAACCGGAAACACCCTTTTATCGACCGACATATACAGCAAAAATTTAAGCTTGTGGCTTTGGCGGAAGAGTCCGTCCAGATTACTTATGCACGAGTATATTGTGCGAATGATTTTAAAGTTCTTGCTGCCTTATCTTAATTTGTTTACAGATAAGTGTATTTCTTTCAGCAACTTGTTATTTATCGCTCATAAAAGAGAAAAGTAACAATTACATACTTCCATTGACACATTTTCTGATATTTTCTGTACCGGAATTTTCACTAAGAAAAAGTGGAGATTCTCAAAAAAGTGGTTCCCTCAATTCTGTCTGTCTGTCGATGTGTCCGCCTGTCTGTCTATATGTACGGATTTTCTTTAAACTTCAGTGAATAGATACAAAATCAGAACGGTATACATAATCATCAAAGAGCTGGTATTCGATCAGAGCTTGCGTCAACGCATGGTAAAGGAGATGAAGGGAACTTTTTTTTTTGACAGATTTAAGAAAAGTTGTATATGAATGTATGCCACAAAATCAGAATAGGCTATCCGATGCCCAAAATTTCAGGATTGGCATACCGTGATCAAAGTACTCAAAAAAAAGAGGATTTTTAAATGCGAATAGGTGTCCTACAAGGCTGTATACTATTGCCACTGTTTTTTTGTAATTCGGTGAAATAACAACCTAGTATATTTTTTTCACATAGAATTACACATGACCACCAGTTTGAAGACGGACGCAAATCTGTCGGGGTTCAAGATAAACTGAAAGCTAGTCAAAAGTGTACTCGACGCTGTTCTATGGCTGCAGCAAGTGGAAAATTACCACGAAAGTCACAAGAAAGTTACAAACATATATGTACATATTACGAGTTTTGAGCGGTACCCTACATGAATCTAATGGATCCGTGAGAGCGGGGCAGCAACGTATTGATGTGATTGCACAGATGCGAGAGTAGTAGTTTAATTGTCAGACCCTGCTAAAGGGCGGTAACTGCATAGCCCACCACCCCATGCACTAGAACCCACCTACTCAAAAGACTGTCGAAGAGGAAACTCAGCATTTTGGGAAGAGGAAGAGTACACGACGGTTGCGGTACATACCCTAAC